>OX457037.1:810000-1125000 GCA_949752735.1 Lumbricus terrestris
GACTGAACTTCGCAATTCCTGTTTAAAATTCTTTATAATAATCGTTTTATGTACATATGTAAAACAAAAAACCTGAACAGAGAGGTAGGCCTACATAATTGGCTATGTAGACAACAATAGTCGAACCACTAGCTAATTGGCTATGTGGACAACAATAGTCGAACCACTAGCTAATTGGCTATGTGGACAGCAATAGTCGTCCAAATATTCTTATTCACGTGTGTACAGGTATTAAGTGTCGCGGTATCAAATGTCGCGGAATTAAGTGTCGCCGGGATTAAATGTCGCCGGGATAAACTGTCGCGGGATTAACTGACGCGGGATTAAATGTCGCCGGGACTAAGTGTCCGACATTAAGTGTCGCGGTATCAAATGTCGCGGGATTAAGTGTCGTGCTACCGATTTACGACGACAGCAACATGCGTGTCAAAAGAAAAATCGCGCACATTTGATGATTTGATGAAGTACGATATTATGGTTCTCTCTCACTCTCTGGTTCTTGTTTGGCTGCACTTCCGGCGCAGTCAGCATTTTGTTTGAGGAAATGTGTCATTTTCTTGAGTTTTCAGACGTTTTCTGATAAAGAACTGTTGCTTTCGGGTAATTAATGCGTCATAGTCCGATTCTGTGATGCCCGCAGAATCATTTGCGAGAAATTGCTGCTGCAGGACGATATTTCATGCATCGCGAGGTCGCCATGTTTCTGGGAGCAACTATAATAACCGCGGTTCTTCGTGTTTCTTTCGGAAACTTTCAGAATTAGACATTTACACTAAAAGAAGACTACACCACTTGGATTTTAAACCCTACCACCTGTTCGTTTATATGATGCCTCCCGAGGAAACTGTGAGTAATTGCGCGTTTTTGGACGTTTCAACACACACAATCTTAACCACGTGGCTGTCGCTTGTGTGTTAACAATGAACAGCCGTGTCATCCAAGAGTTTTTTCTGTCGGGCTGCAGCATTGGACAAATCTTTACGCATAATATTACAGCATTCATCATCTTTCACTACAAATTTGAAGCAGGAGTATAACATCGGCATTTTCCCTTCCGAGTACATCTTTATCCGAACATCATAGTTACCGTACTCAAGAACCCTTTTCCTCTAACATTTAACATCAACAACCAGACAGATAGGCGCCTTTTATGGCTGCCGCTACTTTACTTTATTTAAAAAAGTTTTTATTACATTATTATTACTATAACTTAGTCTATCTATATTATTATTTCTGCGTTTTAATTTTACATTTTTGAAATGTTACCGTGTGCGGTGTGTCACCAGGAATTGTCTGATTTTCAATTAAACGAATATACAATACAATCTAGTCTGTGTGAGATAAAAACACTGGATGTTTACTGTTTACATTGTTTAGTGCACGTAGCATGGTAAGATTCTGTAAATTTAAATATGAATTTATAGTTCATCGTTGAGAAAAGCTCATCATTGTTGGCTACGTTCACGAGCCAATGGCAGAAAATGAGGATTGAGTAGGCCTAAGCATTTCTTAATAGATTATATGAATGACTGCGGAACTCAAATCGTTAGATGCAAGGTAATTTAATACGGTACAGAAATGTGGGTGAATCAATTAGGCTTAACGCGCAGGAAACGAGCAAAGAAAGTTTACAACATGGCATCGAAAGGTTTAGCCAATAATAACACGAACGTAGAATATAGATTATAGAACCATTTCCTTGACTGGGAGAGCCATAAGTGCAACGATAGTCCTCGGCCACATCTTTGAATATTCTGCAGTCTTGAAAAACTTCTTGAGTATTTCTAACTCATGTCATGTCATTGGCCATGACTCCATATTACAGTTTTTAGTTCATTCGTATAAGTCCTATTGGTCTGTCCAATCACATTGATAGACCTAATAGTCAATTGATACATGTTTATAATTGTATATGCCGCTGACATTCTCTTACAGTAGAAGAGACATGTCGCAGAATTAACGATTAGCCTACTATAAGCTACTTTTCTAATACAAAACACGTTTCCACGTAGGTATTTAGCTTTTTTGGTGTCCATTGAAATCACACTGCAAACAAACTAAATAAATTCATTATGTGTTTAAATATTACATTAAATGAGCCATACAAACCATTTGCGAAATGAACAAATACAATCAAAACGGATGCTATTGTTAGGACTGACAATCGACGTCGATCAGCCATTGTTAAGCAGCGCCGTCTGTATGCTGCGATCAGTTTACTCGTCAAACGCTTTTCACTCTACAAACATCAAAGACGAAGATATGAGAGAATGAAGTGAAGCAGAAAAAGAACAAGACGGTCAGACTAGTGGGGAGGGAGAATGGAAACACTCATGCTGGATGAGCAAAATGAATTTTGAGAAAAGTCTGTTCGATATCCATCTCTTGATCGAACCAGCCTTCATCTCCCTAGAAGCAGCTGTGAAATGAGCGGGTGCTTAAAAAGCTGCCAGACGTGATCAATTAGATAATGAAACGTTCCGACATGTTTCCAGTTTTCAATGTTATTTAGGCCTACTGCGGTTTGCCAGTGGGCCTCGCCAATGAATGGTATTACAATTATTACAATTATTATTGTTACTATTATTATTATTTTTTTTTTAGCGCCCGAGGTATATATGATCCTCAGGCATTAAAAGCAATAAATACTAAAAACTGTGTTCTGGAGTTAACGATTATCTTTATTATTATTATTATTATTATTACTAGTATTATTATTATTAGTATTATTATTATTAGTGTTATTAGTACTATTAATAGTATTATTATTATTATTATTATTATTATTATTATTATTATTATTATTATTATTATTATAAGTTCTAGTTTTCGATGTAGTTTTCACATGTCAGTTTCAGTTTTCTCAGGGCGAAAATTATTATTATTATTATTATTATTATTATTATTATTTTTATTATTATTTTTTATTTTATTTTATTTTTTTTTTTACCCGAGGTACCTAGGATCCCTCGGGATTTCACAAAATTATGCTTGGAGCTGTTATTCGATGTTTAGAAATTCAGGCCTCGTCCTCCGCAACAATATTAAAAGGACCACGAAAAGCGATGGCATTGTAGCGCTGAATGCAGATGGAAATGCGCTGGAAGAGAAAAGTCGTTTCTCGCGGCTCTCCAGAAACGACCGAGAGACGCTGACCAACCTCGCGGATGAAGCAGATACCGGCAGAGTTTATGGGCCCCAGCGTTTCCAGGGCAATGGGAACAAAAAGGTGTGATGATGGCAGCCCCGCGTACTTTTCGGTTTTACGTACGGCGGCCTGTTCTGAAGCAGCTCCCGCCGCATTCGCTGTGTGAGCGATGTAGGATGCCGCGCAGGTGTGGACCACTGTGACATCCCAGGCCAGATGTTTGCCTGCCGCCCAGGGGTTCAGTGTGGCCCCATCAGGCCTCTTGCCGTCTATGCGAGACAGACCAGACGGCTCTTTGGCGCTTGGGACATCGGCTCTCTGCAAAGCCCGCCAAACTATATCGTTGATGGCGTGATGACGAAGGGACCGTCCAAAAGCCAGCCTGCATGCGAGGTCGTGATGGCCATCAGGGCTCACCAGAGCACCGCAGCCACATTGGTGTGGGCTGCAGAGACTCAGACCCAGCCGAAGGCCAACTGCCACGCGCACTGCCTCATTGCTGAGACAGAGGCCGCAGGATGGGATTGTATGACTGTCAACTAGTCGCCGGAGTGAGGGGAACTCACAGCCAGCAAGCGTGCTCGGTCAGTTGGGTTATTGCTGTTGCTCCAAACCGCCGATTTGTCTGCTTCGATCACTGGCTTGTCCCAAGTTGCCTGTTTAGCCGGCAACGGATCGACACAAGATGGAAGTGTATCCCTACGAGCCATCAAGATATCACCCAAATGCGGATCGGACGCCGCCGAGCTGAGACCAAGAATTATTATTATTATTATTATTGTTTCAACAAATGTTGCAAACAGTCAAACAGTGCAAAGGCTGTGTGCATTTGGGCGAGTCCAACCACCCTCATCCATGTCAATTAAGGGCTTAATAATGACCCTGTGAATGCCACAGCATTAAAGCGTTGAATAGTCATAGAAATACGTTGGAACAAGAAACTTGATTCTCGGGGGATCCCCAGTTGCTTGTGTTAGACGCCGGCCCAAATCTGAGATGAAGTCTAGGCCTTTGTCGTTGATTGGGCCTAGGGTTTCCAAAGCCATTATTATTATTATTATTATTATTATTATTATTATTTTATTTTTATTTTTTTTATTTTTTTTTAAATTATTGTTTTTGCCCCGAGGTACATATGATCCCTCAGGGACTTACACCCTATTACTAATATAAAAACATCTGGAACGGCACCTAGTCGTCGTTGAAATCCAGTGCAGGAAAAGAGCCGCGGAATGCCACTGCGTTAAATCGCTGGACAGAAATAGAAAGACGCTGAAATAAGAAAAACGTCTCGCGAGCGTCTCCAGGTGAGGTTCTGCCCCAAAGATAAAAGAAAGGTCATGCCTTCATCACTCACCGGGCCCATGGTTTCGCAGGCCAAAGGAACAAAGTGATGGACGGCTGCGAGATGAGAGTACTTTGCGTTCTTCCGAGCAGCCGCCATCTCGGCCGCTGCTCCGGCCGTTCGAGAAGTGTTTGGCAAGTATGAAGCGGCCAAGGTGTCTGTGACCGTCACATCCCAAACCAGGATGTTATTATTATTATTATTATTATTATTATTATTATTATTATTATTATTATTATTATTATTATTATTATTATTATCATTATTATTATTGTTGTTGTTGTTGTTGTTGTTGTTGCTGTTGTTGTTGTTGTTGTTGTTGCTATTGGAAGTCTATTCCTCTTTTTAATAGGGCGTAGGGCGATTACTTTTATCATCATCAGTAGCAGCATCAGTATCATCGTTTATCATCATCGTCGCCGTCGTCGTCGTAATCATCATCATCATTATTGATGTGATTATTTCTTGAAAATCATTACGTAGAAGGCTATTATCGGTGAGTTCGATTGTCAAGTAGTTAGGTCGTCAAAGGAAAAGACAAAACAAGATCTCTGCCATAATAATATATCAGACTCTATAATTATTGCTGAAGACTCTGCTTTGTCGTCAGCTGATTGGCAAACAAGAAATCTCTTATTTAACTAAGACATATTGCTCAGTAATGAAATGTAAGTCTTAGAGAAATTTCTCAGCACTCAGAAAAAAATCCATTTAAGAGATCCTGCCCAAACACCGGCGCTAGGCCTATATCAAATCAAGTCGGAAATAGCCATAGCTGCCCTTTTCGTTCCGGTGACAGGTCAAAATCCGGGGAGACAGTGTGGTGCTACCGTGGTAGTCGGTGATGATGGTAGTCGTGTGGTGGAACCTGAGTAGAATCAGGATAGTATGAGCTTGAAGGGTTCGGTTATATGTCGTGAATGGGAAGCAGCAGGGCAGAGTGCAAGCGGAGGAGAGCGCAAGCGGAGGAAAGTGCAAGCGGAGGAAAGTGCAAGCGGAGGAAAGTGCAAGCGGAGGAAAGTGCAAGCGGAGGAAAGTGCAAGCAGAGGAAAGTGCAAGCGGAGGATAGTGCAAGCGGAGGAAAGTGCAAGCGGAGGAAAGTGCAAGCGGAGGAAAGTGCAAGCGGAGGAAAGTGCAAGCGGAGGAAAGTGCAAGCGGAGGAAAGTGCAAGCGGAGGAAAGTGCAAACGGAGAAAGTGCAAGCGGAGGAAAGTGCAAGCGGAGGAAAGTGCAAGCGGAGGAAAGTACAAGCGGAGGAAAGTGCAAGCGGTGGAAAGTGCAAGCGGAGTAAATTGCAAGCGGAGAAAGTGCAAGCGGAGGATAGTGCAAGCGGAGGAAAGTGCAAGAGGAGGAAAGTGCAAGAGGAGGAAAGTGCAAGCGGAGGAAAGTGCAAGCGGAGGAAAGTGCAAGCGGAGGAAAGTGCAAGAGGAGGAAAGTGCAAGCGGAGGAAAGTGCAAGCGGAGGACAGTGTAAGCGGAGGAAAGTGCAAGCGGAGGAAAGTGCAATCGGAGGAAAGTGCAAGCGGAGGAAAGTGCAAGCGGAGGAAAGTGCAAGCGGAGGAAAGTGCAAGAGGAGGAAAGTGCAAGCGGAGGACAGTGTAAGCGGAGGAAAGTGCAAGCGGAGGAAAGTGCAAGCGGAGGAAAATGCAAGCGGAGGACAGTGCAAGCGGAGGACAGTGCAAGCGGAGGAAAGTGCAAGCGGAGGAAAGTGCAAGCGGAGGAAAGTGCAAGCGGAGGAAAGTGCAAGCGGAGGAAAGTGCAAGCGGAGGACAGTGTAAGCGGAGGAAAGTGCAAGCGGAGGAAAGTGCAATCGGAGGAAAGTGCAAGCTGAGGAAAGTGCAAGCGGAGGAAAGTGCAAGCGGAGGAAAGTGCAAGAGGAGGAAAGTGCAAGCGGAGGACAGTGTAAGCGGAGGAAAGTGCAAGCGGAGGAAAGTGCAAGCGGAGGAAAATGCAAGCGGAGGACAGTGCAAGCGGAGGACAGTGCAAGCGGAGGAAAGTGCAAGCGGAGGAAAGTGCAAGCGGAGGAAAGTGCAAGCGGAGGAAAGTGCAAGCGGAGGAAAATGCAAGAGGAGGAAAGTGCAAGCGGAGGACAGTGCAAGCAGAGGAAAGTGCAAGCGGAGGAAAGTGCAAGCGGAGGAAAGTGCAAGCGGAGGTGAGGTCAGAGTAGTAGGCGAAACAAACAGGCGGAGGTGTTTTGTGAGTCCGTTCTAAAGATGTAGTGCACCATTTATTTATAAAAATTATACATGTACTAAGGAGCAGCCGCAGAATTTCAGTGAAGACGAGATTTGGGGCCGAGGTAGAAAGATAAGATGACGAACGAGTAGAGCTGGCCTATTAGATGACAAATGCAGTCAAAGATGGTTGAGAGGTTTGAAGTGAAATAAGAGAATTGTTATCCATACCTCGGAGATGTCTAAACTGCTGAAAGATCTATTCTCTGAATGAAAGAAATCCGTTCATCTGTCATAATCTGCTTCTCTTTCCTTCTCTTACTCCATCTTAATAGATGTTAATTCGTCATAGACTGTCTTCAATCAGAAAAAATATCCTCAGAGTAACACTCAGGCATTTAACTTTACTGAACTTTCGACTACATTGACTTTTTTGACGACGGCATTGTCAACAGTCTGCTCTGCTGCAGCTCTTGTGTTGCCTACGGCAGAATCGACAACATATCATTTAGACCGACGATTGGAACTTAAAGACTGTTCGGCAGTGAATGCGATGTAGACTACTCACGTGATTTCTGACTCTTGCTATTTATATCGACTATTTATACCTCTACCGTTACATTTCGTTCATAAGTTTCAGACAAATAGGCTGACCCCGGTTGCCGTTTGATATTAGGTCTGCGACGGTGGATAGTAAATGAGTTCGAGGATCAGCCCACTAAACATAATATTGTTTTCTTGTTTGCTTGATGCGAATGATTAGTTAGGCCTTGACCTACGTGCAATTGACTAAATTCATTGTCAATCCATTTTTTGGGTGCAGATAGGCTAGATTTTGATCTAGCAACTATAATTATATTTATTATCTATGTAGGCCTATGTATTGTGAAAGTGACTTTATGGAAGACAGGTAACAACGCAGAAACATGCCTGTATGAATCCTAAAAAAATTGGTTTGCGTATCAACCTCCATGTAGGCCTAGTTGTTCCAAATGGGATTTTTTAGAAGATATTGTAAAGATGCAACGTTTTCTTATCAATGAGCTCATCGTGCAGGCATATCCCACGACAAAATTAAAAGGAAATGTTTTAGTAGGCCTATACCTCATGACAACAACTTGTTCTTACTCTATTCTAAAAGATGATGGAGTCATCGGATGGGAAGTGAGAGACGCAATTGAAAATAGGATCAAGGTCAGGAATCATAAGAATCAGTTCAGTTGATGAATTAAGATGTCAAATGCCGAAAGAGCTCACCAGATAAATTAAATGAAAATTAGTACAGTCAAGGCAATTCGGTCGATAAATAACACATTTACATTTATATTCTATGTTTAATTAGACAGTTTACGCAAAATTCGAGAATTGGCAACATTCGACAAATAATTTCTCTTTAAATAACCATTTTAATAAAGACGATACGCCGCCCTTTGATAACATGAATCGAACATATTGCAAGTAGCGGCTTAATTTTGTAAAAAAAATGCCTGTGCTTTCTTCATGGACACGTGGAGGATAAACGATTATTATCTGAAGTCTATTGTCAATAATTGATTGTTCTGAAGCCTACGCAAAAACACGGATGTATTGAGATCTCAACAGAGCCGTTCGGTCAGTAATTTAGTAATTTTGTCTTTCCGTTGACCTATTTTAGACTATTACAGATAGACTATAATTATGGCCATGGAATAGAGCAGACGGCTGATGTGCATCAACAGAAGCGGATTGCAGTCGGCGACGGTTTAAGAGTTGAGCGGATAAAGTTGGTCTAGATAATAATGATAGAACGTTTTATGCATAAACCTTTTGCTATCTTTTGTTATTTAGATTCCATTCATGGCATTCAGAGCGAATGAACGAGGCAACTCGTTTGCTTTTGTATTTTGTGGTCTTTATTCAGGAGGGCTGAAACTTGCCACACCTAGGAAGAAGAAGCGACTATCATGCATCGCTGCCATACTTAGATCTTCACCGCGAATGCAGGTCATCTATGTATACATGTACAATGTACATATACACATACATATACACATACACATACATATACTTATACAATTATACATATACTTATACAATTATACATATACATTAGGGTGGTCGTATCTGTAATGGCAAATTTTCAACTTCAGTTTCATTCTTTCTCCAACCCACCATTTGGTGCCACTTGGTAAAAGACTGATATAGCCCAAAAATTATTCCGATTGAAAAATATTTAGGACTAGCACAACGTGTTTGAAGTTTTGCATTTTACGAAATATCATCGTCTTTTTGAGTATAAGGATAACTTAGTCACATTTTTGGACCTATGACTAGTTTTAGCAGAAAGACTACATTCTTTTACTCAAGCACAACTGACAAGTATGCCTAAATTCTACAATGATGATTATGGTTTATTATAGATTTTTATGAACAATTGATCATCGCAATAGTATTTGACGTGTGAGCACCTGAGATCAATGGCCATTAACCAATGCTAGTAAGCCAACACATTGTTATGTTCTTTTGATAGGCCTGATTTCTATCTACAGGAATCCTTTGTTACACTAGAGGTTTCTTTATTACATGCTTAACTTTAACACAAATTCTGATATAATACGGACAGGGACCTCAATAATAGTTGATTTAGATGAAAATACTGATGATATTTTCGTTTATTGTGGCAATCAGAGCAAAATGACACAGCGCTTCACAGATAAAATTTATCAAGAGCTGCTGTGAAACAAATGCATTGTAATAGATGTTGAAATTATTGAGATCATAATTTTTATAGATCTATGAAATTACTTGTTACCACATGGGAGTCAAAGAGCAGTTTTTAAACAACTTCTGAAGAGAGCATCATAATTGAGTGCCTTGTGAAACCTACTCACATTGTCGTCTATTTCATAATATAGAATTTATCCCATTAAAAGAATACTTCTAGAGTTGAAAGAATGAACACAGAGTCATGCAATTGACACAGAAAGTGCTGCCTAGAGTGGACACAAATTGCACTGCCTTTATTTGCTACCGTAAATTAACGACCGACTATAAAATAGTGTGAAAGGCGATGGTGTCAAACACGTAAGCTATGAGCAACTCAAAATCTCTACATCATGCTCAGCAATGGATCCAGCTGAAATTACAGTGGCCACCAGGACATCTCAGACGACCAACCAGTCCAAGAGAATAGGTATCGGTATAGCACCCTCAGGACAACACCCATGGGCCATTGCTACACTCTTGGTGGCAGATGAACACCTTCTTTGGTCAACATGCCAGAGATTTCACTTTGAGGGAAGTGTTCTGTGAAAACTACACCATAGTTCAAACCCATGAAAAGACCAAATGCAAATTGAATTGTGAGATAGGGTAATTATGCCTCATGTTGAAAACATGTTAGCCTAAATATGCGATGATAATTCGCATCTAAAATGGGTTGCTACGTTTCAATATTACACCATTTCCTTGTGACCAGTAACCCCATGAACAATGACCGTAGAAAAAGAAATATTTATGAGAAATCAAACCTCATTAAGAATATTGGTGATTTTGGAGAATCAATTAAGTACGTAGGACACAGATGAAACCACAAAACTTGTATATTTATCCCTATTATATACCATTACTCTCCTCTTACAGGCTTAGAAAAATTAACTATTATTATCAATCAAGACAAAGAAAAACAGGTAGCATTTGTAAAGACATAAGATATGATAGATGTTATCTGTGATGCGGTGTGTTATAGTGATTTTCTTGCCGTTGAGGAATTTCTCTTGAAGTGGCGCTATATAAATGGATGGTTATGATTATTTACAATAACAGTGTCATCATTATGTTTAAGTATGGACCAACTACAAGTAGTTGAATTGATTCCTGGTTTGAAGATTCCTGGTTGATTACAACCATATAGCTATTTTTTAGCATTAGAAGACTTGCTATTATAAGGGTAAAACTTTGATGGCGTTGTGCTAGTCCTAAATATTAATATTTTCTCTTACAACTTTTTGTGTGATGTTTCTGAGGAGAATGGAACCAAATGGCGCCTTGGAGAACATTCAATTCCAACTTTCATTTTTAACGACCACCCTAATATACATGTACATATACATATACATATACAATTATACAATTATACATATACATATACATGCATAGCGTTAGGCAAGTCATGCATGAAGAGAAGCTAAAGACGATCGCTGCTATTGGAGGACTGACGCAAACAACAACAAAGTCATAGAAAAGAATAAGAATAATTGAAAGGTCAAAGTTTGAGAAAAGATAATTGCTGAAAAATTATCATTACCATTATAAATCAATCACGCGATATTGCAATGCATCATGGACAAACTTATGACAATGAGATATTGTTTCAGTGACAAAAGGTTAAGCGCTCTATGCCAGTGATTTCTGTTCGATTTTTAGACTACGGTTGAGATAGGATGGGCAAAGGGTGTATGACTATCGCTCTACGCTCGTAGAACAGAGTGTAGTAATAGGCTACATACAATTATTCACACAAATACAGCAGCACTGGTCTATCCGCTCCACTGATCGACCTCTGCAGAAGTTCACGAAGCAATTCGTTCAACAAAGTCGTCTACGACCCGTTACGAAGGTCCGAAGTTTTATGGGCGACGTCTTCAAATAATAAACGAATCGACGATAAAAAAATGTAGGTTTATTATTAGTCCGCACCTTGAGGCATTAATTCTGCTGCTCACACCTTTCAATTAATAATAATGACCTATGCTATTTTTCTGTCAAAGAAATGCTTTTTGCACCTTATTTATAATTTATGGTTTGCTGGGTAAAACCTGCATCCATGCCAACACCAGTCGACGAATGGAAGCAAGATTATTAGCTTACATGCACAATGTAGATAATAATTAATTTGTAGGCTAGCCTATAATAAGAGTGATTGCAGTCTACATGTTAACTATAGGTCTACTACAATGGATGTGTATGTCCATACAGTGCCTCTGTGTTTAGGATGTCGGTTCGCATAACCATTCATCGTGACAATACAACAATTACAACATGTATTGTTTGAGTACATAATAGATCGTCTTGAATTCTTGAGTTCAGGACTGAAAGAGAAGGTTACATAAAATGACCAGATTTCTTCCATAGTAAATTAATCCCTTCCTCTTCTGTGTTCACAAACGTTTGTCCGATCATTTGGCTTAGACAATAGACAATAGACAATAGACACCCACCGAGTCCGAATTGTCTTCTTTGGAATACGAATAATTGGTGTCACAAGTAACTGTTATGGTCTTAGTTATTGTTACCCAGACCATGCAGCCGTCACGATTGGTGATCCTACATAGATCAGCGCGTTCGGGTCTGACGCTAAGATGGATGTAATCGAGTTCGCTGAATAATTACATCAAACAACCCTCAACGACTACTCAGCTACTGGCTACGACTATTCAACTATTGTGGTGAATGCAGATGGGGAGGAGGTTGAGTTATAGCGAATAATTGTATATTTATCTTTCACTGTTATGGTTATATTTTTTTTGTCAACCAATTCTTGTCTAGTAAGTACGAGTAGAAAATGCAGACTGCCATTCAACTTTTGGGTGTAACGATGGATGCTTTATGAAAAGCAACCATTTCTATACAGATGATAATATAGTACAAACATGAGCCACACTGTCAGGGCGTCGTTTAACGAACGCCAAGGAGAATCTTATGTTCAGCCTTTGTTAACTGGCGGTGACCCAGTCACTGCTACACTGCCTCGAATACATGTTATGTCTGTTATGCTCGTCAGTGATTTACAGCTACCACGATCTAAGACTACTCCATAGATATTATAATTATCAACATTCATGGATACTTTTTGCTGCAGGTATGCCCTCATGATTGTGTCCTTACTATTGCTTATTTACTACGCCAGATGCTCGAAATTGTAACTGATGACTGTCAAAATCGTTATGTAAGTTCTGTAAAACATTTAGAATTCTAAAATAGAGAGAGGTTAATTTCTAAAGTGACGGAAAACGTTGTATCGGTAAATACGTGCCATTTGATGCCAATACGTTTACAGAAGCATCATCGTCGTCATCTTGGTGTGTGTGTGTGCGTGTGTGTGTGTGTGTGTGTGCGTGTGTGCGTGTGTGCGTGTGTGTGTGTGTGCGTGTGTGCGTGTGTGTGTGTGTGCGTGTGTGTGTGTGTGTGTGTGTGTGTGTGTGTGTGTGTGCATCCTCGTTATCTAGCAGTAGTTACGATTACTCACTTATTTACTTACGTTTTGACATCATCTCAAACAGCATCATCATCGTGATTCATTATCAGCATGCACATGTAAAAACCTTGTCGCTACACGACTCCTAGGCCAACAGCAATATTCAAAAGCACAACCTGATGTTCGGTGTGTCTAGAGTCTCTTCCACCATCAGGGTCCATCTGTGACTTGCTCAATGATCAGCTGAATGTGTATTCCCGGACCTCGGCAGCCAATATGAAAAATGTTCTTTCTCATCTTTCCAGCCATAAAACTCCAACTGGCAGAGAAGTTCTTTTTCGTTCTCTTCACCTTCAAAGTAAAAGATGGAAATTCGTCTTTTTCACAGCATGTATAACAATATAAACTGACAATGATTTAATAACGAGCGATACGAGTGAAAAATTCATGTTTTCAAATGCATTTCAACTCATGCTGTGTCCAGAAAGAATGAACTCTTAGGTATACTCGGATCATCTGAGCAAAATCTACTTAAACTGAGATAAACCAGCGATCTGCTTAGATGACCAAATCCGATTCTCTTAATAAGCACACATTTTCTGAAAATGGGAAAAGCATGAGAGCTAAGCTAAGATGATGATAATTCGCAATTCTCGTAAAACCCAATTTTAAGTCTATTTGAACAGGAAGAACGATATAATAATTATAATATATTATAGCCATAATGGAAATCAGGTTGAGAAGCCACATCACATTTGCAAGATGAAGTGAAATATTATTAGACCTATAGGCAGCCTAATAAAGTACAGTAGATTCACAAGTTATTCTATGAGGAAGCTCCTATAGCCCAGAGTAGGCACAACCTACATGATTGTATAGGTATGAAGTTATTATCATACTGTGTATATGTAATTCGAAATTGTGAGTTCTCAGGCGAAGGCTGTTGCGACGCTAGACGAATGACGGGAAGAAAGTAACTCCGCAGGACATGGAAAGCATTCCTGCTGACATAATATTATGCTAGCAGTTTTTTATCGGCTTCACGAACCGTGTCTGATGTAATCGGACACATTGCTAGGAAGAAGATAGCACAACTTATTCTAGTCCTCAGTTCTATGCGTGAAACGACTCAGCTTATTCCTGTCCTCAGATTTGGAAAAACCCACCATGCTGGCGCCGCATAAGGGAGAAGGGACAAGTTCGTTGATCTTGTCATAATAATGCAGCATGGTCTCGTAGGGAGGCCGTGGGATTTAAGGGTCCGGAAGGTTTAAAGGTCAATACTCCAGCAATGTGCGTTGATGGTGCGAGCTGTTTAATTTTCAAATAATTTATCGTATCGAGTCTCGTCAATTTGTCCTTCATTGGTAGACTTATTCTGAATCCAGTGTCATTTTGTTGGAGCCATTTTGCAGCTTGTCAACCTGATTCATATCAAATTAATATCATAGACTACACCATAGAAATCATTGCAATAGAATGCAAGTGAGTTTCCGAAACGAATCGACCTCGAATCGGAGGGAATCGATTGCTTCGTGATAATCGTTAACTTCCTTCTTTAGGTTAGACCTACAAATTATGTCCTACATGCAGTCTTAGAAATGTAGTTAATCTGGACGAATCTGAAGACAACGTCCGTGTGTTTTATGTTTAGTTAGTCTTTAGATGGACGTATAATTATAATAAAGCGAACATTTCTGTTGACAGTTAGACATTCTATTATTATTATTGCCGCAGCGAGACTCTCTTCAATCGTTTGTTGTCCATTGTGTTGCAGGAACATCGTCTCTATCATCGCCATAAATCATATCCAACCTGTCAAAGGCGTATCCTTTCACCACGCCCTTTGAACACATACATGTAGGTGCTGGCTTTTGTACGACATGACACATTATTGCAATATCATCACAAAGAGATGAGCGCACAACATGCATTCTTCATACAAGCAAACATAGAATAGGCCTGTCTACATACTTACATAGATGAATGCATGCATTGCATATGCGTCATATATAATATACTAGCTGAATTACCCGGCGTTGCCCGGGAAATTTCGGTTTTTAGTTCCCAGCCACGCTTGGCCCCGCTCCCACGCGGCCCTTTTCACTTCGCTTCGCCTTCTATCGGCCCCAATCCGGTGCCGGGTAGGCCTACCCTAGGTTTTCGGTCCAATCCACTCCCACCCGTCCATGTTTACGCTATAGTGAGCATTTTTGCGAAACCGCGTGTCAAAAGATCTGCCCTCGGCGGAAAATGAGGTTAAAAATCTATTGGTTCGTTGAAAATCGATCGGCGAAAATGATTGCGTCTTAAATACTTAACGTCATAACGCGTTATTAGAAAAATATCGGCCATGACGTCATTAATGTATTGGTTTGAATCATCAATATATCATCGTTGGTTCAATGAAAAATGATGGTCTATTAATATCGATGTGCTGTAGGCAAAATGGCGTGCTAAATACAGCGTTTCGAATGGAAAATTAAATTTTCATGCTCGGGAAAGGGTAAGTGTTTTGAATCGCGAACCCCTTATGGTTTGTTATTGGGTGCTAAAAAGTATTTTTGTAAATATTGGGAAAAATCGGTCGCGTGGATAAGAAGTTTTATTCAAGGATACGATAAGAGATTTTCGATTTTATAGGTATAGATACATGCATGCATGCATAGGCCTACATACATACAGATTGTTACGTTTTCTTATTTAAGGTTTTTTAACTTTGAATATGGCTGATCAATTTTGCTAGTTAAGCCACAACAATGGCATTTGTCATGCTTTTAAATTGTGAATAAGCTTTAGTTTAGATGTGCCTGCCATAGAAGCCATGGAATCTTGATCCCTCTTGGGTGTCCTATTGTGAATGTAAATACGACAGTTCATGTCAAATCCGCTGATAGATAGAGATTGATTGACTGAAGAATAGCTCATGCACACGCACATACAAACATAAGCCGACATGATTGCATCATACATACACGTTTTCGTAAATATGTATGCAGATACACAAACACACACACATATATTTACATACAAACATTGTATGCATGTGTACGTACATGCATACGTACGTATGTATTAATGCATAAGTTAAAATGCATAAGGCGCATACATAAAGTACATGCGTGCTATATAGAGCGAGAAAGGAGATGACATTGAAATATGCTACGTGTTGTTCAGATCTTGGGCGTATAATGAACATCTTTTCATGATGGTGAAAACGTAATAAATTGAAGTTGGCAATTTTTACGCCCATTAATTTTAACGATTGAACATCTCAACAACAGTCCCATATAACATACAGACACTTCTTTGGATATTTATTGACGCAATGCAGTGCAGCCATTCCATACAGGGTGGACCATTAAAAGGTTATCCAAATATCTTGACCAAAAGTAAGAATCTTTAGATCAGGCTTATATAGGCCTAGGCATTATTGATATTTACGTACAGTGGCCAAATCACACCAAAATATTCCAAAAAAGAGCAAAAGTTATATTACTTTTTAGCGAGTCCATCCACTGTTTTTTGACGATTCAAAAACACAAAGCAACAAAGGTTTTTTTAAAAGTATTTTTATTAAGTCGCATCGCAAATAATTATCAAAATGTCCAATGCTTCTCCAGATATCCAATTTTCTCCAACTGTTCGTGATCTTGGTTTTACTCTGGATCCAATTCTTTCTCTTACTGATCATGTTAACCGAATCCCTCGAACATGTTTCTATCACTTGCGACAATTGCGTACTATCCGCCACTCACTCTCCCTTCAAGCGGTCAAGGCGCTTGTCCATGCTTTGATTTGCTCTAGAGTCGACTTTGGAAACTCTGCCTATGCTGGTCTCTCCTCTCTTAACCTCTCTAAGCTTCAGTCTATTCTTAATGCTGCTGCCCGCTTAATTGCTGGTCTTCCCAAATTCTCTCACATATCTGATTTTATTCGGGATACTCTTCATTGGCTTCCTGTACCTCAGCGCATTGAGTTCAAGATCCTGACTCTTATGCGCAACTCTCTTCTCGGGGTAGCCCCCTCTTATCTTCGGGCACTGTGTAACTTGGTCTCCACTCTTCCTGGCCGCTCTGCCCTTCGATCTGCTGCCAATGGCCTTCTAGTTGACCCGCGCATGCGTGGAGCTACGGCCCAGTCCAGAAGCTTCGCATATCTTGGTCCTACTTGTTGGAACCGCCTTCCTCACAAGCTCCGTTCTGAGCTTCTTGGCCTTTCTCTTTCCCTGTTCCGTAAACGTCTGAAAACTATACTATTTGTTAGCGGTGAGCACTAGCTTGGGTCGGGAGCGCCACTGAATCTGTGAGCGGCGCTATATAAATGTTCAATCACTATTACTATTACTACTATTACTACTATTCTCAACTTGTATTCAGTGTATCCACCGCTAGTGCCCAATGAAGATGATGATGATGATGATAATTATGATGATGGTGATGATGATGATGATGATGATGGTGGTGGTGGTGGTGGTGGTGGTGGTGGTGGTGGTGGTGGTGGTGGTGGTGGTGGTGAGCTTGACGAAGGAGTGTAATCTGAGTTAAGGCTTTAGACGGCAGATAAGACAATTGCGTTTTATCCTTGGTGCTTAAAGGTATTCAACCGAAGCCAAGACAATAGGAGGATGGTGTGAACCAAACTGCTTGGTATCCCAGCTCTGTTCTTACAACTGACCTCGGGGGAAATTCTTGTCAACATCCGTCAGCTTTCTTTGAGCCACTGCAACTTGTGTGGACAGACACAATGTGAAGCGTTAACAATTCATCGTTCTGCTGGCTTTGGTTCGTCTTTTGTCAGAGTTGAATGGCTGTAGGTATGAACGACTGGCAGAGTGTCATCTCGCCCAACACGTTTAGGCAACAGTGATATATGCTTTATCCCTCTGTCAATGCCATCAACGACTATAGACTCTGCATGTAGACTAAGCAAACGTCTGAATACATAAGAAAAATGCACCTTATTATGTTACACCTCATGGACTTATACCAACCAAAGCGGGTGTGGCGTTGGTCTGTGATAATTAATCACAGGTCTAGAGTAGTCTACCATGGACCACGTTCGCCATGTGGTTAAAGCGATTGCCTTACATTGGTAGGTAATCCCAATCTGTGATGGTTATGACTTAGCATCATAGAATGGTTATTAATGGAGAGACTGTGAGACTTCATTTACGATTGCTCATCGGAATCAACGCCATCGATATATATATATACACCGTGGTTCAAAAAAAACTAAGCCAAATTGTTTTGCATATATCTCTAATACCTGATGACATATCACGCTAAAATTTTACAAATATTTGGAGAATTGGACCAAGAATATGTCTCCAAAATTTCATGAGATAAAGTTGAGCGGATAAAAAGATATGTGTCTTTCAACTTCATATGCGGAAATATCAGTTTACAAGCAATTTTCTGTTAGATTAATTGAAATGCAAGTCAAACTGTTTTTCTTATATCTCTAATGCCTGGTGATTAATCAGTCTAAGATTTTCCAGATATGTAGAGAATTGAACCACCAATATTATTCCAACAGTATGGTTTGATTATTGAATTAAATAAGATGCTCAAAATGTCCTCCTCCTGCTGCTTGCACGCAAGCCTGGAGGCGCTGGCGCCATTGAGCAACAGCATAGTCGATTATCCTCTGGTCCAGGCGATCCCAGACTTCAAACAAGCGTTGCTTCAGATCGTTTATATCATGGATTGTTGTCTGGTAAACTGGGTCTTGCATCCCGCTCCACAGTTTATAGTCGACAGGATTCAAATTTGGGATGTTCGGAGGCCATAATGTGGGAGAAATGAAGTCTGGCGTCCCTCTTGTCAGCATTTCGATGACTTCCTTGGCTCTGTGCATGGGCTGGGGCAGTCTGGGGGCTAGATTTCTGATTACAGGTAGAGGATGTTGTGATAGCAGAACGTCGCGATAATAGGTTCCATTAATTTTTACTCCAGGATCAATGAAGACTAAATGGGAGCGACCAACCGCCGAAACCGCAACGAATACCATAACAGACTTGCTGAAAACTGATATTTCGGCAGATGAAGTTGAAATATCCATATCTTTCTATCCGTTCAAATTTATGACATGATATTTTGGAATCCTATTCTTGGTTCAATTATCTAAATGTTGGAAAAATTTTAGTATGATTAATCATCAAATATTAGAGATGTAAGAAAAACAGTTTGGCTTACATTTTATTGAATCTAACAGAAAATTGCTTGTAAACTGAAATTTCGGCATATGAAGTTGAAAGATTCATATCTTTTTATCCGTTCAACTTTTTCTCATGAAATTTTGGAATCATATTCTTGGTCCAATTCTCTAAAAATTTGGAAAATTTTATCGTGATATATCATCAGGTATTAGAGATATATGCAAAACAATTTGGCTTAGTTTTTTTTGAACCACGGTGTATATATAATATATATATATATATATGATAAATTTATATTATATATATTATATATAATATATATATATATGAAGCATGGTTATTGGGTTAAATATAATAATATACTGATTAAACGTGGTTTTCGTTTAGAATAAGACGGTACATGGGTAGATGAATTGCATTTAAGGTTCAACGTTGATGGACAGTCCAGCTGGAATCGTCTTTCTCAGGTCATACGAATAGAGCACCATAGACCCTTCGCTGTGTTCAGTTCAGGGCGCGCCCGAAAACTTTCCCATTCGTAAAAGACGACTGTAGTGTCTCTGTGCAGAAACGCCAATGACCTTTTATGCTGGCAGTTTATGAATCATCGATTACAGTTTCAATTTAGAGTAGGCTATAATCAGTTATACAGCGGTTAATTTAGTGCCCCGCGTTTGGGGTCCAGGTTGGGGGGGGGGGGAACTAATTGTTTGTCCGTCCCAATGAAAGCTCGCGAGTCGATATAAAAATGTTGCCAAAGTTTCCCATGCGCGTTTCTAGGTCAGTACAATTGTGTCAGCTCAAAATGTTCTTTAAATTCTGAGATATGAATAATTATTCTAAGCTTCGATGGTTATGGTGACCTGCATTGCAATATCTCACCGCCGTGTATCTTGCCGTGTATGTCTATCTTGACGTCATTCAACAAGGATCTTACCCGACTAATTCAGTGTAAAAACGAGCGAAGTCTCTATGTCATGTTGTTGTATGGTCGCTATGGTAACCTATACATAGAATCGAGCAAGATACAATGCATCTAAATTCAAGTGCGGATCTAAACACCAAATCAAGCGATTTCGCATGCATTCTTCTCTTTATAGATACGGAAAGCCGCATTCGAAGGCAAGACAAAATACGCAGATCAATGAGATTACAAATCCAGGGGAGCCCTGAAAATTAATTCAGCACGAACGGTATGATGTCTTAGTTGACACATTTCGACAAATTTATCAAACCCGGCGATTCTGCACATGGCATCACTTTGCAAAGCCCCTTGGTTACCCTCCCCGGGCCAGGCAGGTCTAGCAATAATCATAATGCTAGATGCAATAATGATGACAGTTCGCATATCTCTGGATTATGAAATAACAATCGATATCTGGAATTGGAGATACGCCTGTAACCTACAGTATGGTTGACTCGTCATTTTTTTTACAGGCTCCTTAAAATATTTCTGTATCTTCGTGGCTGGACTGGGAGCGCCTCTGTGTGGTTTTTAAGGTAGGCTATAATTTTTAAAAATAAATTCTTGAAATGAATGAATGAATAAGTTATGCATTGGTTTCTTTTACCAAATTCTAATGTTTCCATATTGACACGAGATACCGAGTAGGCCTATTAATTTTTCTATCTGCATTGTAATTCAAAGCATAACATGAACAGGTGATTACAAATAATTAATTATGACCGGATTCGAATTCTGGTGCATAGAAATAGTCCTAAATCCTAATGCAAAGTGGTAGGCTATCTGTCAATTTTGCAAACACCACCTACCGATTGAATGGTTGAATGTAGGCCTAGCGTTGTGAGAGTTACCGGAATTGACTCCACAATGGTTTTCTGCCGGAGTGTTGCCATTCATTTAAACACATTCCATTGATGGAAACCATCCGTCTTGTCCTCATGAAATTCAGTTCTATGTGGGAGAATTTTTTGTTCAGCCGGTTAAGTGGTTTATATACAAAACACCTTGAACACCGGAACCTAGCAGTGTTATCATGTCGGTTTGTTTATATAAAAAAAAGATTCAAGAATCTTGCTCTTAAGTGCTGTAATATGCCGAGCAAATTTCTGTCCAGGGTAACGGCCTCTGTTGTCATAGACCCTGGTCAAATCGGATCCATCCATACTTGGTTGAAAGAAGGCACCGAAATTAAAAGACTTTAAAGGCTAGCCTACAAAATATTTAAGATAGTCTATAATTAGTAAAAACAATTTTTGAAAGACAAACAATGATGCTAGTTTTGTCGACCCATTTGTCATTACCTAATGGAGAAGACATTTTAGTCAAAGGTACAGATAAATTAATAGAGACTTTAAAATATAGTTGACTAGTAAATATTTTAAATCATTTACAGCCCTACTTTAGAGGCGTTTTGCGTCGCCTGCTCTCCAGAATCTCCCTCATAACATTCAAGTCTAGGACAGCGTTATCTGCCGTCACAAGGTCATCCGTTGACATTGACTCTAATACTTCGCAACACCGTAGATTCCGATCAACTGCAGCTGTGTCTTGTTTCTCCTTTCGATGGAAGACGGTGGATCTCTTCAAGCTTCTTTGAGATCTTCGAAACCTGTGACGTGTAAGCTTACTACCAAAGCTTCTCACGCCTTCTATGGTGTATCCGCAGCAGCACTTTCGACCTGAAGTTGGTTGACCATGAATGCTCTTAAGCTTCCTAATTGTGACGACCTCCAGACACTGCTAGGCAGAGTCTACACTCCGCAGGTTCGTGGGTTGTGCTGACCCTTAAAATATGGGCTGGGACGACGTGGACACTAATGTTACTAGACTGAACTCTTCGCAGAGAATCCTTCAAACGGCGAACACCCAAACCCCATTCATACTCAACGCCATCATCAACAAACAGAACCCTTCAGTGGGTGGCTGCCTCTCGGAGACCCAGGAGAAGCGATGATTCATCTCATCTCCTGATTGGCGAGGGATCGCCCCCTAACCCTCCACTGCCCCCAGCCCCATTATAGCTACAGCTCTGTGGTCACTCGCAGCAATAATTAATTATTAACTAACTTTCTGTATTTCTTCGTCCTGGCGGCTGTGCCTCTCTGGACCGCATTGGCAATTTGTTTGAAAATATTCATACTCATCTTAGTACAGTTTCAGATCCTTACACTTCAAATACTCTACGCCCTGGGAACCTGTAAATTGTGTATTATACAAGTCAGGCTATCATGGACTACTGTGCCACTCTCGATCCTTGTCAAAGTTTCATCTGCTCCATCCGCCGTGGTGCTTTAAGGTGCACCGTGTCGTAAATTAAGCGTTTCTAGATCAAAGAAGACAATGTAAATGTATGGAGCGTCCTTTCCCCATGCGTTGGTTCTGGAACTGTGGGGTAAATTCATACATGAAATGAGGGCAGAAATTGGGGAAGCAGTCGCCCAGATCTTCGCCAACTCAGTGCCGACTGTAGATGTACCACAGGAATGAAGAGATGCTCCTATAGTGTCATTGTTTTAAAGGGACAATAGAAGTAACCATGGCAACTACAAACCGGTCATTTCTTAGCCAGTGCGGTTTGCAAGGTCGTGGAACTTTGAATGTGCATGACCTAATAAATCGGAGTCAACATTGCTTAACTAGAGGCCATTAAATGTTGTGTTTAACAAAACAGTTGGAGTTCTTTGAGTTGGTCTACGAGTGGATCTAGAGGGACCTGTGGATGTAATTTACCAAGACTTTGTAAAAGGCATTAATTATGGCAAAGTACGTCAATAACGGCCGGTAACTAAGTTGCATGTATGTGGGAGTAGATGGCATGAAGTGAAATGGACTCAATGCTGGCTATCGGACAGAGCAGCGCTTTCCAAGCTGCGGGTTACGACCCAAAAGCTCTGTCGGTGGGTCGCCAACATTTAAGAATGGAGGAAACAGGGAAGACCTTATTGACTAAAGATAGCCTATCATTGGAAAAGATAGGCTACGGTGTAAAGAGAGGTTTTTTAAATTAGCACCAGAAAAAGCAACTCTAGTACATGTTCATAAACGTTTTGACTAAATCGAAGGTAACATTCGGTCATAGATAATGAGTTAAAGATTTCAGTATAAAAGGGAGCTTGGAGAGATAGGTTATTAAGCATTAGCTTAATTTGCAGTGGTTCTCTAAGCTACATTGTATTCTGAACAGCTTTAAGCCCTGGTTATGTTGTGCTATGTATTGACGGGTTATTACAATTTAATACATGTGACCCAGTTGCGAATTGAGGCTCTTGAATGCATAATAACAATATCTGTAGTCTACTACTGTAATGGTGTGTAATGTATAATTTGCAGAAAAAGACCCGCTATGAGAGCTCAATACGCTTCTCTAAATCCTTTAGCCAGTTGATTCGGTTGCTTGTCGGCTTGCTCAAGATCGACTAAAACACTCACCGAAACAAAGTCCTGGTTTCGACTTTGGTCACACCATGAGGGGTTAATTAATAGTAAGTTAATATCATAATAAGAGACATCATCGAAGGGCGAATGCAGGGGGAGACACGACGAAGATCAGGAACGATGCTAGTGGATGATGACAAAGGAAGGCTACTGTAACAGAGGACTGAAGAGAGACACAAATTGAAGATGAGTGGCGCCGTTGAACCTGCCAAGCTGCCTGATGGTATAGAACGAAAGAAGAAGTCATATCATATTGTAAACCTGCTAAGTGCACAGCCGTCATAAATTATATTGTTGAACGAAATGGTTGCTCAAAGAAATCTTTAAGCTACGAGAAATATCATGCGCACAATAAACATTGGCTATAATAATATTATTATTATTATTATTATATGGTTCGCGTGAAATGGTGGCGCAAGTGAAACAAACTAAGCCATTTAAAAAACTTTTAACAGTTTTTTAATATATCAAGCTTTTGTTAGGATTCGCGAATTCGTGCTTACAGTTATAGGTCCAGACATGGCTATTCAGATGGCATTACGAGAATAACTTTGAAATCATCCTAACAAACAATGCACATTCTCATGCCAATGTATTTACCCTTAAATTAAGCAAATACAGACCGTTATAAAGATGACACCCTAAGCTAATGCATAAAAAGCCAGCGTTTGTTCTGTCTACTGTAAGTCGTTAGTTAGCTTAGACCATTGAGCGCATGTAACGAAATTTGAGCCGAGGATCTGATCTTGGAAAACGAAAGTCGTTCTGTTCAGGATGAGTGTTAAAGGAATAGGAAGACAGCATCCAAGACCGATTCTTTGGCACCTGGGATCTTTCCCTTCCTTCGTAACTGTAATCCCATGCACCGTACGCGTCCAAACTACCTCTCCTGCAAACCAATTGAAACAACATTCATTGTACCATACCAGGATAGAAATTATCTTTTCACTGTCACTTTGTGAGAAGTGTAAAGAGAGAAAGCGCTAAGCTGAGAGTAATTTAAACTGATGCTACTTTTTCTATTATCTTCCGAGCTCTACGTGAATTATTTGTGAAATCTGAAACCTGGTTAATTAACAATGATTGTGTTCAGGTAATGTTTACCTTTGACTTCGTCTAAGCCGCTTTCCTCCTGAACAGAACCGACAGCACCAGACGAAAAAGACAAGAACAGTCAGCAGCAGAAATCCGAAGACAACAATTAGAATGATTTCCAGTGTCGTCAGACCAGGATCTACAAATAAAAAATTAAAACAATCGGATTGCACATTGAATTGGCGACAATGTCAGAGAGTTTGTTGAGCTACATAAATGACGCTTAACACAATCATGTCACTGACTAGCATAATGCATTTTACATACATCGTCCAGGCAAACCAGATTGTTAACTAAGTTCTGACATTGATATCGATCTTTTTAGTGGCATGACGGGTGGAATATTTATTTGTCTGTAGTTAACAATGCTTGTATTTGAATCTCTGCACTTGTGAATTGTTCTTATTTATGGGCATAAAATATTCAGAGTGAAGCCTTTGCATCTGTACAATGCTAGCTAGGTTTTGCTTTGTTGTAATTCACAGATGCTCTGGCACAGTGACGTAGACAAGGGGGTTTCGAGAGTTAAAACGCCCCATTGGCCTAGGGAAAAAGTTTTTTAAAGGTTATTTATCCAGTTATATAATAAAAAACAAAACAATTGCTTGTAGTAACACCTGTTTTTCTTACTTTATTCCCTTTGCTACTTTATTCCCTTCTTATTTACTGTAATGCTGTTGGGTTGGTGTCAGAAATGACTTCCGGTCAGGACATAAAACCCTCAAAACTCCCCATAACAAATTCCTGGCTACACCACTGCTCTGGCAAAGGCTTCTCTTTCTACGAAATGCAAATTTCTAACTGCAACGTAGAATAATAAAATTATCCTCATAAGGTGAATTATAGTCAGAATGCGAAACCAACCTCTCTTCTCCTGATTAACAACCAGTTGTGCTTTCAATGTCGTTGGAGGATCTTCAGGCATAGCGAGAAGAAGTTGAGCAGAAGAAGCACATGCTGAATAGAATGAGAAAAGAAAAGAAATTCCTAAAACGCTGAAGCATCAAGTACGAATATGAGACAGTTAACAGCATAAAATGGTTGCAGATAAAAAGAAGACTATTGCCGCGAACTACAATCAATCTTACACCAAAGAATGAAAATTGTCCTTATCTTCCTTTTGTATGGAAGCCAGCAGCAAGCTTCAAGACGCTTCGATTGATGTCGTTATGGTGCAAATCATTACCTTAACTTAGATTCAGATGGCCATGGTGATTGGTGAAATCCTACGATTACTGATGCAATCCTTGCTCTTGAGTCGTAATGATAGTATTAAAACTGGGAAGACATTGCGCGCCCTTTCCTGTCAATCGGTCACCGAAGGTTCGTAAAAGCCAATCATAACGCAGGACGTTGTAAGTTTAAAGAAAGTTCGCGCTTTTACTTTTAAATGTAAAGCTCCATTCGCTTGGAAATTCAAACAAGCCTAAGTTAAAACATGACAAGAAACATGTTGGACTTGGGTCGCGACGGTGTAGTGGGTATGTTCGTCGCCTTGCAGCCGAAGTGTTGAAGGGTCGAATCAACCTCAAGCCGCCCCATACGGACCTTGGGCAAGTCCTTCACTCGCCGCTGCTCTTGCGCTTCGGCGTGACACTCCGATTCAGTGTCCGCGTTGTGATCGGAAGCGCTTCTGAGTAGTTTTCTTGAAGGAGCGCCATAACAAGTGCACATACAAACCCGTATTAAAAATACAAGGCATGACACAACTTGATTTAAGCAGAACGAGTGATAAATAAGTATTCCAATAGCACCATTCTTGGTAGCATGCTCCTTCAAGAAGAATCTGCAAAACAGATTCGTCGGGTAATCAACCCGTCCTACAGAATTATTGTGATCTTATTGGTTGGCGAGAGATCAATAAATAACATGATTGCTAATGTCTGTTGTCAGAAACGCTTGATAAATCAATCAGACAATAATTATTAATCCAGTCCTAATGTTTATCCGCAAGATTCAGACATTTCGCTGGCGGACAATTGATATGAATCTAATTAAACTCTGGACAGTCATGGCGTCACCAACCAAAGGTCGCGGTAGGTCAAAGTCTTTGTAATTTTTAATAAATTCGTTGAATTTCTTTGACCAGCTGAATGACTCCAATGACCCTTGCATGACCTCCTGAAATTGTAGACCTGGCGCCGCCATTGATTCTGAGGCAGTCCAGATGGAATGTAAGACGCTGAAAAATTATTCCTTGAAGGGTTCAGAACTGAAACTCTCATAGGTTAATTATAGCCAATGCATTTGACTGTGAAGCCAGAACTTCTAACGAATAACATCCATAATTATGTAAGTTGAGTCTAAACTCACCAACTGCTGAAAATGAACAGTTTTGACGAAACGTTGGCGCATTCATTGCAATGTTTTCCCCTTGTGTGAGCGTTGGTTGGCTGAATGTATGGACGCATTGGTATGTGGAAGAAGAAGCGTAGTTATCGATCGTGAATGTTGATGTCGAAATGTAGGTCGACCTATCCGTGTCATCGATGTTCCTTGCAGGCGTGTCAGTTGCATAGATGGCACCATCAACGTAGAGCGTGAAAATTGCGTTCATAGGATCGTAACTACTGTCAGCGTAAATGGAACTGCACGTCATTTGAACGCTCGACGAGTTGAACGGATTGCAGGAACATGTTGGACCTTGACCTACAACACAGCGATTTAAAAAAACACATCAGTTCAAGTCTCGGTTCTTCTCGAAGTAAACTAAACACCGTGCAGATCACAATAACTTGATCGTCATTATAATCAGCGTTTTACATATTGCCTATCGTTATGCTCACATTGAATACAAAATGCTATTAATAAAGAATAGCGCCATGCCAAACTTGTCTCAGCTGAACAACTCACGTGATGCAGGTCGCTAGATTGAAGTTAAACCTAAGTTTAGCTTAAATGAACGCGACGCTCGATTACCGAGACTGAAACGGAGAGACGATTAGTTTCTCATGATGGATTATTATCATATGCAAAATAGATTTTGAATAAAGACATTGCGCTTTAACAAAGAATAATGAAACACTGTGAATGCGATGAACATCAATAAAAAGCAGAATAATTTCTGAGACTTTTCATCTAATCGCAATGTTATTTGAAAAGAGATTTCTCATTATGCAATCAGAACACAGACCGTAAGGTTAGTCATATCAACTACTGCATGATGCTTAAGTCGTTGTCTAGATAGGTGGCTATGTGTGCACTACTGCAGTGCAGCCTTCGTGATAAACCACGGAATGGATTCATAATGTAAGATTGCAAAAGATTTACTCTAGGCACTGGGTTCAAGTAGCCATGATGATGATGAATTGATGATGATGATGATGATGATGATGATGATGATGATGATGATGATGATGATGATGATGAGTTCTCTGCCTTAAGGCAGGTCCATTGGCTTTAATGTCACCCAGGGGTTGAGATGAATGACGTGGTTTCCCGTTGCCTTTCTCACAGACAACGACGGGTGAACAATGTGCTCAAGGTCGCCACGCGGCGGGTTGAGGTAGATTTGAACGCAAATTGAACCGTCGATCCTCCTCCGGTTGCAAGGCACAGAACGTACTGCTCCAACATGGCGTCCCATGGTAGTCCTACCATCAAGTTAGAACCTGACAGTATGGAATGCCGCGGTGTCTTATTAATGAATATAAGTTATATATTAGTCTACTTACGAACGACAAGTAACTTGACTTTGAATTGAGGTCCATGGTTGCATTCTAAGGTGTAGAGTCCAGCCGTTGACAGATCATGTCCAGATTGAACCCTTGTTGTTGCGTTCTTAATGATTAGACCTGACGACGAATTGTATGCATAGTCATTCTCATAACCAGTTGCCACGGTGTCGTCATAATCGACAATTACAATATCTGTCAACTCATCCGACGTTGCAGTTGTCGTCCATTTTACACTATTAGGGTTTGCAGGAAAGTGGAAGAGTATGCTCAGATTTCCTTCATATGCGGCGATGTTTTCCAGGTTTGCCGCGCATGGATCAATCGTTGCTGAAATAAGAACAGTCGGTGGCTAAAGTCAGTATTCATAGTTTCTATTCGTATTATCAAGATCAAGACATCAAATGACTTTTAGAAAAAATCTATTGCATAAACCAATTTGACGTCAATTAGACTATCTTCCATGCAAATCTACTCGGATTTTATATAGCGGTCGTACACGGCCTCGACCCAGCTGTTTGTTTTTCAATGAATTTGATCGGGTGAGATCCTTCACCACCGCTCGACCGTTTCAATGGTCGCCACGACATTTATGGTCCCGTGGACGGACCGTGCTAGTCCGAGATTTTGAATCTCTGAAATAGCCACCTTCGGGAAACGAACCGCAGACCTGACGCTCTCTTTCAGAGTCGCGTACGGACGCGCGGCACCGCTCTTACCGATGTAGCAAACTGAGCTAACATGGCGGTTTCTCAGTTAAAGCTTAAAGCTGTTCATATATGCAATTGAACCTTGTTAGCAAGTAAGCAAGTAACAACTTATACTGCGCTCAACTCGAACGCACAATACCACAGGCGCACAAATCCAAACGCCAGCAGGTCAATAACGTGAATTGCAATATGGTATATATGCGCTAAAGCAACTTTTGCTTAATATGTTTTGCTTAATATGTTTTGTTAATATTAGTTGGAGAGAGTCTATTGTTGCCAGGTTGAGTACGAGATGACATAACAATCGAACAGGATTGCATGAACAGACAAAGGAAGTGAGGATTTAAAAATCAAGATGTAGGCTAAGCTAACTTTGAAACCTAACAAATTTATTTAAATCTCCAAACGCATTAATGTATTTGCATAATACATTGTATGCCAGTCATTCGGATGTTATGCATTTAGATGATAATTATGTCAATCAATTGAGCACATGCAACAAAGTTTAAATAATTTTTAATCTATATTTTCAACCATCAGAAGACCAATCAGGTTTAAAACTGACATTTTTTTCTAGCTTGCAATAATTATTTCTTAGCTTACTAATAATGAGACAATGAAATGAAAATTTGTCATTATTTTCTTAATGTATCTTACTTGATGTTGTTTGTGTCACTGTTGACAGATCGTTTCCACTGACACAAACTAAAAACAACATTTTATATACTGTCTAAGCAACATGTTATAAACTGTGTTAACAACATCCTATAAACTGTGTAAACAACATGTTATATACTGTGTAAACAACATGTTATATACTGTGTAAACAACATGTTATATACTGTGTAAACAACATGTCATGTATTGTCTAAACAACATGTAATATATTGTGTAAAGAAATTGCTACATACTGTGTGAACGGCATGTTATAAACTGTGTAAACAACATGTTATAAACTGTGTTAACATCCTATAAACTGTTAACAACATGTTATAAACTGTGCAAACAACATGTTGTATACTGTGTAAACAACATGTTATAAAAATTATACTGTGTAAACAAGATGTTATAAATACTGTGTAAACAGCATGCTATATATTATCTGAATAACGTGTAAACAACATATAAACTGTGTAAACAACATGTTATATACTGTGTAAACAACATGTCATATATTGTGTAAGCAAAATGTTATAAACTGTGTAAACAACATATTATAAACTGCGTAAACAACATGTTGTAAACTGTGTAAACAACATGTTGCAAACTGTGTTATGCAACATGTTATAAACTATGAGAACAGGACACTGTGAAATTTGGTATCAGTTCAATTCTTTGCAGAACAGTCTCACAATGCACCATATATAATAATGCTTACTTCTTCTGTAGACTCGACGCAGCAGTTTAACCGAAAAACTTATTCTCGCAATATTAATATCTTCTTGAATTTCATAGACTGATAACTTCCGTCATATTATTATCATCATCATCGTCCACACCGTCGTCTTCGTCATTCGTCATCATTCGTCATCATTCGTCATCATCATCATCGTCATCGTCATCGTCATCATCATCATCATCATCATCATCAGCAGCAGCAGCAGCGTCATCGTCATCGTCATCGTCATCGTCATCGTCATCATCATCATCATCATCATCATCATCATCAGCAGCAGCAGCAGCAGCAGCAGCGTCAGCGTCAGCGTCATCGTCATCGTCATCGTCATCGTCATCGTCATCGTCATCGTCATCGTCATCGTCATCGTCATCGTCATCGTCATCGTCATCGTCATCATCATCATCATCATCATCATCATCATCATCATCATCATCAATCATCATCATCATCATCATCATCATCATCATCAGCAGCAGCAGCAGCAGCGTCATCGTCATCGTCATCGTCATCGTCATCGTCATCGTCATCATCATCATCATCATCATCAGCAGCAGCAGCAGCAGCAGCAGCAGCAGCGTCATCGTCATCGTCATCGTCATCGTCATCGTCATCGTCATCGTCATCGTCATCGTCATCATCATCATCATCATCATCATCATCATCATCATCATCATCATCATCATCATCATCATCATCATCATCATCATCATCATCAATATGCATTTCTTGAAGCGAACTCACCCGTCGCTGAGCAAGATTCGTTGAACTCCGGAGCGTTCGTTGCGATGTATGGATACTGATCGCCCATTGCTTCATCGAATGTCATGATGCATTGGTAACTAGTGAGCGTGCTGCCATCGACTGTGATGGTGGATGTTATTGTGAACACGTACGTGTCCGTCTTGTTCATATACGGCATGTCCGTTGAGTGATATTCGCCGTTTACGATCCACGTCATATTCGCGTGGATGGGATAGACGGTGCCATCGGCGTAAGCAGCGGTGCAGGTCAGCTCGACGTCGGTTGGGGACGTGCTGTCAGGATCAGGAGCGCACGAACAGTCCGGACCACTGCCTGTAAGACATCATTAACTTATCATAATATAATATTATATACTTAATAAAAATTATTATAAACAATGGCTTTCCTAACGAGGCCATTATCGAATTCCTCTTTCTTTCAAAGGTCACGATCGATTTTAAGGTCAAATATCGGATTACTCTGTCATCTCAAAGTACATTAGCACTCAGAGTCTAAAGTCCGAAACTGTCTGAACCTGTGCACAGAGTAAGGTTTTCTGTTATAAACTACTAAATATTGGACACAGGTCTGAGTTCACCACATTCAGCAGCACATTTCAAGACAAAGGGATATTTAGGTTTAGCTGCTGAATAAAAATGCCATTAATTTTGGGCAAAAAGGAAAGTGCGAGCTTTCCTTTAGCCTACTCTATAACGCTTGCTATTATAATTTTTATAAGAATTGTTTTCTACTTTTATCTTTTTTGTGCCAGACGACGACCTATGGTCACACTACGAATCACACAGCACCGCAACTGGTCTCCACATTCTAATCAAGTTCTGGCAGACTTGTTTATTGTTGGTAGGCCTATAATAATTGTTGAGATCACACCATATTTCATCCTATTGACAATGATAACTATTAACAACTACCAACGTCATTGACGAACTAAACAAGAATGAATATGATGCGGTTGAATTACTTACGCACGACGACCAGCTTAGCCCCCGCTAGACTTCCATTGTTAGTACAGTTTGCGATGTACAACCCCGCCGTTGATATCCCATGTCCATCTTCAGTGGTTGTTGAGTCGCGTATGATTAGACCGGTCAGATCTATGGAGTAGAGATCTTGCAGATTTGAATCAACTGTACAGCCAGAACTTGTGATCGTGGCTGGACCTAATTCATCCGATGTTGGAACAACTCTCCATACTACAGTACAAGAGCTGGATGTCACATTCATCAGTATGTTGTGTGTTCCCTCGCGGACCGCTATGTTCCTCATATTCGGGACACAGTAACCTAAAATGAAGAATTTTTTGAATATTCCATTCTGTTCTTGATGATAGCAGAAGTAGCATGAGCGTATGAACAACTGCAATTAACGCATTCTTACACTTTTTTAGGAAATAGAAATTAAAACATGGTAGGTCTATAATAGGAGTGACGAGACAAATGTACATTTACCCCCTTAGGTTGTCTTCCGAATAATGTTTCAACAAGCTGTATCTTAAAACAGAGGCAGCTACTCAAATAGACTAGAAATTCTGCCGTCGATGAAGAAGTCTAATGCGACAAGGATCTGCAAACTCACGAGTAACATTTAATGTTTTTAATTATAGACTAAAGTGACAGAAAAAGAACGAATTTAAGAGTAGTGCAAAATGAGATTAGTGCAATTGAAAATCATAGAAAGGAAACAGGAAAAGAGTCGATTCCTCTCATCAACAAACAAAGCAAATGAAAGGCTAATATAAAAAGTGAACTCATGGAGTTGTTGGACAGTTCTCTGAAAACTCTAAAATTTAACACGAAATACAACTTTATTTTAATTGCATTCTAGTCATCGACAGTAACGTGTAATAGCGAGTACATCGGAACTGAAGATGGCCAACTGCTCTGTAAGCTGCTACATTCAGTCATACCTGAAGTTGTAGAAGACGGCTCGCTTGTCGTCAGAATCTCGGTAAATGTAGTCTGTAGTTGAGTTGTTGTCGTCGTCGTAGGTGGTATCGTAGTTGTAGTGGAAGGTTGCGTCGTAAGTGGTATCGTAGTTGTAGTGGAAGATTGCGTCGTAGGTGGTATCGTAGTCGTTGTTGGCGGCAAAATAGTTGTCAAAGGTGACGTAGTCGTGGTCGGTGGACGAGTAGTTGTAGTTTGAAGAGGTAGTGTAGTGGTTGTCGCACTGATTGTCGTAGTAAAAGGACATACTAAAAACAACAATTCTCCAAAAATTATGATATAATCGTATATAGGAGAATTTATGTACCACTATGATCACGGCCTCCTACAAATTGAATACAATGGTTTCTTTATCCTCACCTATGATCGCCAGTCTTAACCAATTTGAAATTGACTGTTCATGACCCTCCATGGCCCTCCATATTCTCCATTCAATGTAGGCTTACTGGTTCACACTTTTGGAACTATCGTCCTACTTATCTTCAATACCATATAAACACCCAATTATAATATTTAAACAGAAACGTCGTCTACAGGGTGGGCCATAAAAAAGTAATCCCTACAGAGCTTTTTACCCACATCTTGGCCAAAAGCAAAAATTTCCAAATCACATTTAACAGGATTAAAAGTAATTCATGTCTACGTACAATGGTCAAATGTTACCAAGAAATCTCAAACGGAACAAAAGTTATGTCACTTTTAGTGAGCCCACCCACTGTTTTTTGACTATCCAGAAACGTAACGCAGCAAAAAGCAACAAAACTACGATTTTATCAAGTTGCATCTCAATAAGCCCCCTTAAAAAGGCCATCCGGGTTTTTTACATGCAAAACTGAAATATTTCCACGATTTTCGACTGGATGACTAAAAAAAGTCGTCATAAATTTTGACGGAGGAAAATGGAAAATGTCCTCCGCGAGGATTGAGCCCCCACAAAACTGAAATCCTGGCGCCGCCACTGCTTCTCAATGAAACCAGTGCAATAAAATTGACGCTTTGCCGATCTCCTTTCATCAACGGCTTATTCCTTAACTCTCAAGATAACTGTTAATTTCTCGGCTCTCACTGTTCATCAGAGTAACCTAAGTGGTATAGCTTAAGCCCAAAGACCCTGCATGTTCATGTAGTATTATTGAATACACAGTTTGTCTGTCGTTGAAGCCTTGACCATTTTAATATCTCATAAATTTCAGCGTTACTGTTCAAATAAAAAATTATGAATCGGAAAAATTCTTTATTTGCAATTTGAGTGTCATCTTGCTAAATGATGTTACAGTGACGTGCCGCTTCGCTGGCACATGTTTCTTTTCAAAATAATAAGAATAATGATTATCTGGCAATATCAAATTCAGTTGATAACAATTATTTGAGATGTGACTTGATAAAATCGTATTGTTGTTAGGTTTTGCTGCGCTACGTTTTGGATCGTCAGTGGGTGGCTCACTAAAAGTTATATAATTTTTGTTCCGTATCATATTTCTTGGTAAAATTTGGCCATTGTACGTAGATATGAATTACCTTTAAGCCCATAAAATGTGATTTACAAATTATGATTGTTGGCCAAGATATTGGCAAAACTTCGTAGGGGATTACGTTTTTATGGCCCACCATGTATATCTACTTAAAAACGCTTCCTGCGACTAAGTAGTTGGGGGTTTCTGCTCAGTGGTTCGGCCGAGTCTTTAGTTAAGTCATTGGGCAAGAGGTTTTTCTGTGTTGTATTATAACCGCATTGTTCTTTTCTCAGTTGCTTCGGTGCGCCACTCTAAGGTGTAGAGTCCACTGTCCTGTTATGCAATGCAATGTGATTAGTAATTTACATAGCACCTCTTTCAGTCGTGACCGTTCTGTAGTGCTCCCATTGCGATAACCCCTTGAGAAAAAAGTCCTAAGAAGATGTATAATTGTATATAGCCTATATATATACTATAGCCGATATATATTACAGTGATCCAGAAAGTAAAGCCCCATGCAGAGTGGAAGGAAGCAGCTAATTCCATAAGGATGGTCCAACGAGAGTATTTAGGAAGCCGAACAAGCAATCAAGCAGCATCATTAAGGACAGTTGGAACGGAGATAGACGGATCTTAAGAAGACCAAAATGAGGGAATAACAGTGATAAATTCTTGCTTCCACTACATACGGGTCCTGTGGTCAGTGGGTCAATCACCCCATTAAGCTACCTTGTGTAATTAGCTCCTATTATTCTCACTGACTGTGGTGAATTCTTTGTATTTTGTTCTGATATAAAAATTACGGTTACATAACAAATAATATAAACGAGTATAGGCTAGCCTACTATAGTAGAGCTACATTCCGTTTTCCTGCATTCGGTGAAGCAAATATGTTTAGTGTTGTTCTTAAGAAACTGCTTTTCCTATCATTTGTTCTCTTACACAAGCAAGCACTCCCGACATTCAACGAATACATCTATAATTGGCCGACTTCCTCTGTCTTTAGGTCTACCTATATTCCGCCACTTACTGAAAACCGTTCCATCGGATCATGTTCTTGTGTAGTCATCCTTTTTCTAATCTATTATTAGATGCATTTATATAGCGCCTCTTCAACGTAATAGTATTGAATACTTTTTGGTAAGTGGAATCACTTCCTTCGAGAAGCCTATTGCTTAAAAAATTAGGAATAGCCTAATTATACACTAAGCCATAAATTATCATCATAATTGTTAACTCCAGTAAATCACTGTGTGTAGACCTTCTGTTGTGAATGTATAATAATGTCTGTTTTTCTTTGGGATCAATAAACAAATTGAATTGAATTGAAAAAATTGAATCAGTTTTGCTATCGATTAGTCACAAGTCATTGCGATTATCATCGTATTATTATTACCAGTAATTTAAGTACGATGCTATCAAGCTATTATAGGCTAGACACACTTTTCCTAGTTCATATGATCTGCATCCTTTATTGCTCTGAGCGATTGTAACAGGTGGTAGCCTAGAGACTCACCTTCCACTGTACACGATGCGCTGAATTCCGGTGCATTCGTCGCAATGAATGGATACGCAATATCAGTTGGTGCATTAAAAGCAACTGAGCAAGTAAAATTCTGGGAAAAGCTGCTGTCCACTGTGATTGTTGAAGTAGATTCGAATACGTAGTAATCGATTCTCGTTCTTTGAGGAGTGTCCGTTGCGTAGAAGACGTCACCATTTTCCCAGGTCATATTAGCATTGATCGGATTCAATGTTCCATCGGCGTAAAATATGGTGCACGATAGTTGGATGGCGTTTGGTGAACTTGCATTGCATGAACACAGAGGACCATTACCTTTCAGTGTAAAAATAAAATGACAATAATTTAATATTGCGAAGTTTTTGGTAAAGATCCGACACCTCCATCCTGAGTTAGAACTCATGCAAATCTGTCGCTGTTATAACCTACGTTATAGCGTTAATCAAATAAAACTACGGTAACTTCGATGAGTTTTGATCTCGGTTGATTTAGCAGTATACGTGATTCATTCATTCATTCATTATTAGAATTTAGATAGCGCCCCTTCAAGAAACTACTCAGAAAAACCCAGCCACGGCAAAAGAAAAAAGATTTAAGAGATTTAAGAAATAAAGATTGACTGGTCAGGTGGAGGAGATGAAGGTCAGAAGGGAGGTCATTCCAGATTGACGGCCCCACAACCGAGAAGGTTCGGCGCTGTCTGGTAGCTAAGCGAGCCCGTGGAACAAGCAGTTGTCCCTTCGCAGCAGAGCGAAGGGCCCGACGCGCTTCAATGTCAGAGACTGGGCGACAGAGAACGCGCATGTAGGATGGAGCACAACCAAGGATACAGCGAGAAACCAGAGCAGCAATTTGATAATGGATGCGTTGGGCTATTGGCAACCAGTGCAGCACATCACGCATGTAAGCAGAGACAGAGGAAAATTTGGGAATTCGTCCAATGAGCCGGGCAGCAGAGCGCAGAACCCGATCTAACCGTCCCAGAACCCCAAGGGGAAGGCCAACAAGGATTGAGCAACAATTCGACTGGTTACAAAGGCATGAACAAGCACAACTAGCGCATCATGAGAGAGAGAGAGAGAGAGAGAGAGAGAGAGAGAGAGAGAGAGCAATCACTCGGAGTTGACGAAACTGATAGTAACAGCTTCGAGCGACAAGGTTAACATGCTGGGTGAGACTAAGTGATGATGATGATGATGATGATGATGATGATGATGATGATGATGATGATGATGATGATGATGATGGTTCTCTGCTTACCGGTGTAGCTAACTAGGCCAGTATACGTGGCCTGACAAAAACCAGCAAAAGCGCTGCAGGGTTTAACAATTCAACAATTCAACCATCCACAACTGCTGTACAGTAGAGCCGTTCTTACGAACATGAATTTGAGTGTCTTGCATTTACACATGCATGCCTGGGTACACAACTACACATACAGCTTCATTCATATATACATGCATGCATACCTGTATTATACAATATAGTCCTACATGTAAAATTACATGCATAATAAATTATAAGCGTACAAACTTGACTTCCGAAAAAGCCATTCATGCGTAGTAGAAATTTTAAAATTAAAATGTCTTTTATCGTTCTAATTCCAGCACTGTAATTGCAGCTCAGCCAGATTTGCTTATTTACTTAGCACATGATTTGCATTTAGGATACGCTATATAAGACGAACTGAAAACTCACGGACGACAACGAGTTTTGCTCCCGTCCTGTTTTCGCTGTCTGCACCACACTGTGCGATGTAGATCCCAGAAGTTGAAGCGGGTTCTGTACCTGGTTGCGTCGTCTCGTGAAGTATTACTAGCCCGCTTTCGTTAATATAGAAGAGTCCAGCATATGCAGGATCGACTTGGTCGCTGTAACTCGAAATTACGACACTATTAAACTCGTCGGAAGTCGGTACGAGTGTCCACGCTACGTTCCTAGGGTCAGACGTTAGATTCATTAGTAAGTTCTCGTCTCCTTCGTAAAACGCCAAATTCTTCATATTCGGTAAACAAACCCGACCTACAGAAATACCGCAGAATTTGAAAAGTGAACGCAAGAACATTTCTAATAATCACTTAAAGTTACAGAGTCATTCGACAGCAAATTGATAAGAACACAGTTTTTCTATCTTTATATATAGGCTGGCAATATTGCTCAGTGTAACGAAATCATGGACTTGTCAAAGCCTTAGCTTAGGTCTAATTATGATTGTTCACAAATATTTAGCCCAACGTTAAGTGTCGGTGTCGTGAATGTCTGCATAAGATCATTAATTATTATTAGTAAAATTATTTACGAAACACGAAAAGCGATCAATCACCCAATACTCGTTTAATCAATCAATACTTGCTTATTTAACCATAATAAGCTGAAAAGACGCAACTTCTAGCACATGAACTGTACTCTGACGCTCTGCACGAGGTAGCTCGAACCACTGAGACTTTGGCTAGTTAAATTCAAAGGGACGTTGAAGATGGTGGTAGCCAGTGTTATAAAATTATATGCGACGAAGAAGGTACGTGATCCTAACCTCCAAATAGCATAAGCGTCACTCGAAAACCAAGCGCATCATTCACAAGCCTGAACTTAAAGAACATGGGCCTAATAGACTATCTTGAGAATCTGCGTTACATTAGTCTACAGATGTTAAAGTGGGTCTAATATCTTCAGAATTTGCGTTACATCAGTCTACAGATGTCAACGTAGCCTAGCGATAGAAAACGAGTTCGAAAATTAGCTGTTAGAATATTTTCAGGCATCGTGCACATTAAAAAATTATTTCATGAAATGTCTTTTGCATCATATTTGATTCGACCGGATTTTATGCGAGGGAAGGTCGCAGGTCGATCGTCGAGTTAAGACGACGAACACAAAGATTGGAAATAATTATCTGTGCTTATCATCGACGAATCGAAAGTTTCAAGTTACACGTAGGCTATAATTAGCTATAGCCTACTTTCAGATTCACTGAACAACTGGATGTTCGATACCAAGGCATGAACAACAGTTGCACTTCATTTCACTCTTACTTTAAAACATAAAGAAACAGGAAAATGAAATGGTCTCTTAAAGATTGTAGCCAACACTTCCGATAAATTTCAATTGAAATTACACAAAATTAAACTTTAAGAAAACTTTTGAAAAGCCAATCCTGGTCAGGAATGGCAACGACCTGGCGGAACTTATGAAGACCAAGAACCATGATGCCACGACAACTTGACGGATGGTGCATTCAACCCTTCGTGTCTGCAGCTTAGGATTCCAGAGTATGAAAGTACTTCGGTTTATGTTTATTAGGTGTTAAGCTTTATTGCACTCGACTGAGATATTCTTCATCGACTCTGTTGCTGTCTTTTTTTTCCCTCTTGGATATTGGGGTGGTTTTTTTCATTGCACTTTTGTTTGGATTTTTGTTTTATTTCGTATTTTTGTGTGTTACAATACAAATGGAATCACTTAATAAGTCAAAGATGTACATTCCACAGGCAGATGGACAGCCAGTTCAATGCATGTTGAGTTCTTGTATGAACTGTCATTGTAACTTTTGCATACGTGCTTGCACGCAGGCACATGTAAATTTAATTGACCACATTGAATATTGCACGTCATGCGTAGCATCTATGTTGCCATTCCACAGATTAAATAGTACAGAAATTAGGGATTTAATGCCACTAAATATTGAGTTGATAAATCCAAAAGATAAACTGTCTAGTAGCTTAGATTTAATATTTGACCCATTAGAAGTCCCAGATGATGAATCAATGTTATTAGCAAATGCAGATATTGATGCAGACTCAAATTATTACAACACCAGGAAAATATGCTCCAGTGAGTATATGACTGTGGAGGAAGTTAAGGATAAAATAGGTGGTTCTATAGGAGGAGATCCTCATTCCACACTCTCCATAATGCATATAAATTGTCGGAGCATGCTAAATAAGATAACTGATATACATTCTCTAATAATACAATGTAAAGCAGCGGTTCTCAACCGGGGGTCCGCGGACCCCTGGGGGTCCGCGGCCATCTGCCTGGGGGTCCGCGAGCAAGTCCTGAAAATTATATATTTCTTAGTTAAAAACATAGAAACAGATAAATCTTTGTCAATTTTTCAATATTTCTCCTTTTCAATGGCGACATGAAACCACCTGTAGCAAGCAATACGCTGATTAATGACAAATTCGTTTGTTTTAGAAAGGTCTGTTTGTAACCAACTCTAGATTTTGGGATGCTTTTGAGAGAGTTTCTTAGAAAAAGAGCACGGCCCACATGTAATTCATTTGAATAAACAACTCATGAGTTTCAACTTTGGCTTATCTGGCTGGCATTTTTGAATAAACTGAATTCCTCTACGCAAGTGATGCAGACGAATCCAATCACCCTTAGTGATAAAGTGTCTGCCTTTTTAAAAAAACTTGATATCTGGCGCAAGACGGATAGTGGTAGATAACTTTGACATATTTGATCAATTGCATGAATTCACATAAAAATAAGGAAATGCTCGGATCAATCAACCAAAATTTGTTAATTTAATTTCCGGTCAATCATAGATGGATCCGTTCAACTTCTAATTCGGTAATTTGAACGTTCACTTTTTCGATGACTTCCAGTCAGTTTCTTGCAAACTTTGATTCGTGGAATTTACCAACATCGGAATTGAATCAAAGCATTGAAGTGACTATTAAAAATGGCATTAGGCCTACATTGAAGATGTACGTTGCATCCATGCAAGAGTTAGCTTGATGCATGAGTGTTTCGAGCAGATAAACTGCATGTGCTCAAATATGCATGCCCAAAGCTTGCATTAAAATAAACTACAGTTTTTCCCAATAAATTTCAAATAATCTTATATGCAATATAAAATTTGTACTACAGGAGTGTAGGGGCATATCTAGGCCTATGCTATAGTATAGAATACATGTAGGCCTACTATTATATAGGATTATAGAGTCGCACACTCACGATAATGCACCAAATTTCGGTGGGGGTCCGTGACCGGGACCAAAAATTAAAAAGGGGTCCGTGAGTCTGAAAAGGTTGAGAACCGCTGATGTAAAGTAAATGTGTTAGCTGTGACGGAAACATGGCTTAATAAGGAGGAGGCAGATGCGGTTAACATTCCGGGTTATCACTTTGTAAGCAAATGTAGAGAAACTGGGGGAGGTGGAGGAGTGGGAATTTTTGTTAAAAACACATTGGAATATGAAATAATTAAGAACGACATGATATTATCTAAATTGAATTCCTTTGAGAGTATGATGATAAAGGTAAAACTGAGCAGAGGTAAGTCAGCCTCCATTGGAGTTTTATATCGTCCCCCTGGTACAAATCTTGAAATATTCTGCCAGGAGTTTGATGAATTGTTGCTGAATTGCAAGAATGAGAACTTGTTTCTGGCTGGAGATTACAATTTGGACCTGCTGAAAGCTGACTCACATTTACCCACCCGCATGTTCTATAACACATTGGCATCATACCATCTTCTACCAACCATACTGAGACCAACTCGGATAACCTCTGATACCGCAACGCTTATTGATAATATATATATACCAATGCCCTTAATGTAGGAATAGAATCAGGGATAATAATAGCAGATATATCGGACCATCTGCCAATCCTTATTGTCAGCGATCTAGAAACTTTAAAACATCAAGATTCAAATAACTATGAATACAGGCAAATAACTGAACAAGCTAAATGCAAGTTCAAGAAAGATTTAGGATCAGTTAACTGGACACCAGTCTCTAGGGCCTGTGATGAAAATGATCCCTCCTTGGCATACAACTTGTTTTTGGACAAATACAAAAGTTTGTATGATCTAGCATTCCCCATTATACGTCCAGATGGGAAGAAGGGTAAAAAATATAAACAACCATGGATGACTCCTGCCCTACTCAAGTCTTGTCATAAGAAATCCAGGCTTTATCGTAATTATCTTAAAAATCCCACTCCTGCTAATAAAGCTAAATTTACTGTTTACAGGAACAAATTCAAGCAAACAAGGAAGGCAGCTGAAAGGCTTTATTATACAAACAAATTTTTAGCATGTGAAAATAATCTAAGGAAAACGTGGGCAACAATAAAAAATCTAATAAATAAAAATGAAACATTCCAAAGCCCTGATTCATTTACTATAGATGGTCTTGAGATTAAGGACAAAAAATTAATTGCAACAAGCTTTAATGAATATTTCACTGAAATTGGTCCTAAATTAGCCACAGAAATTGTGAACAGTAAGTGCATTTATAAGGACTTTCTCCCGGAATCTTCTCTTAACTCAATGGGCATACAATTAACCACACCAATGGAGGTGATCTCGCTTGCCAGTGCAATTAGAGACACTCATTCTTGCGGTGAGGATGGAATTGATCCATATGTAGCCAAGTTTACTATTGATGAAATCTCAATGCCACTTGCACATATTATTAATTGCTCCATTTTAACTGGTAGTGTTCCGGGTAAACTAAAAATTGCAAAGGTGATACCAATTTTTAAGACAGGAGAGTCCAATAAATTTAGTAATTATAGGCCTATATCAGTATTACCCTATTTTTCCAAATATTTTGAAAAAATAATGCATCTGAGACTAACAAATTACCTGGAATCAAAAATGACAATAACTAACAGCCAATATGGTTTCAGAACAGGTCATTCCACATTCATGGCGCTATTAGAAATGCATAAACAAATTACAGAGGCTATCGATAATAAGCTATTCTCAATCGGGATATTTTTTGACTTATCCAAGGCCTTCGACACTGTCGATCATAAAATTCTTATTGGTAAACTTGAACACTATGGTGTCAGAGGGATTGGACTTGCATGGTTCTGTGACTATCTTCATGACAGAAAACAATATGTCTCATATGATAATCATTTCTCGGAGCAATTGAGTATCAGATGTGGAGTACCACAAGGGTCGATATTGGGTCCACTGCTATTTCTGATATACATAAATGACATTACAAATTCTTCATCAAGCTTTCGTTTCATAATTTTTGCAGATGATACCAATGCATTCCTATCTGATAAATCTCTTGAATCGTTGTATGCCAGAGCGGGAAAGGAATTAGATTGTCTTTCTGAATGGTTTAAGGCCAATAAATTATCCTTAAACTTATCTAAAACTAATTACATTGTATTTCGTTCCAAAAATAAAATCCTCCCGTTCCTTAATACTGGTATCAAAATTGATGGAAAAGAAATTACCCAAGTCGCTACTACTAAATTTCTAGGTGTTTATGTTGATGAACACTTGACTTTCAATTACCATGTTTCAATAATAGCCAAAAAAGTTGCTAAAAACATTGGAATCATCTACCGGATTCGACATGTGCTACAGAGACCTATCCTGATCAACCTGTATAACACTCTCATTCTTCCTTACTTCTCCTATTGCAATATTATCTGGGCCTCAAACTATCACTCTCACTTGACCAGACTTATTCTACTTCAGAAGCGTATTGTTCGGATTATTTGTGGTCTTAAATATAATGAAAGTACCTCTGCATGCTTTAGTAAACTTGGGATATTGTCATTGTCAAATATAAATGAGTTACAGATTGGGACATTTATGTATAGATTTAAACATAAGCTATTACCAGAATCGTTTACTAAATACTTTCAGTGTAATATGGATGTTCACAGTCACTACACCAGATCCTGTAATAAATACCATAAAGATTTTGCACGTACTAAAACTAGGCAGTTTTGTATCTCCTATCGTGGACCCTGTGTGTGGAATAATTTACCTGTTTCTTTGACTAATGTGCCTACTTTAAGAATATTTAAAAAAGAACTTAAACAGCATCTAATTGGATTGGAATGAAGAAATTTTGACAGATGTTGATATAGCTTTGAAGATATTTTGATTGCTGTTTGTTCATCTTTGCTACCTACTTAAATTTAATGAAATTTCAAACTGGGTTCCCTTGCAGCGGGGCATTGCTGCTCCTTTAGGGATGACCCTTTGACACCAAAGCTTGCGGGTAGACACTGTTTGTTAGTTTGTTTTCTTTTTAAATTTAGTTTAAAACTGCTTTAATCTATTGATGCTGTGATGCTTTGTTGTTACTGGTGTCAATAAAAGTCTTGATTGATTGATTGATTGATTGAAGCAAAACAAGTTCCGTGACACCGTTCCTGAGGATTTCACAACACCGTTCCGGAGATCTCCGTCTGAACAATCCCTGATTATGGTGGGGTGAGAAGAGGCGCGGATGAGCAAAGACCCCGTGAGAGGACCAAGTAAAAAGGAAAACGAAGAGCTAATCTATCCGATGAAATTTCGAAAGAAAAGGAACTACTTTTAGACTAAATATAACTTAGCATTCTTCTAAAACTACGTTCACATGTCCTATGAAAGAAGAAAACTTCAAAAAATAAAGATAATGAGAATAATTCTGGCAACTAAAACAATAATTATTACTAAGAAAGAATTTAACATGACGAGCGTAATTTTTATGCATCACCAAAATAATCACAAAAGTGATGACCCACCCGACATGGCAATAATTCTCAGAACAAATGAACTTTAAAAACGTAAAAAACAGAATTACAATAGTACAACTAATTCAGAAACAGAATAATTGCAGGCGCTAATTTTCACTCACTTATAGTGGGAGTAGACGGTTGAGTTGTAGGAACTTCAGTAGACAAAGACGGAATGATGATAGTTGTTGTCGGATGAGAAGACGTTGCTGTCGTGGGCGAAGAAGTAGTTGTTGTGTATGGAGGAGTAGTTGATGTGAGCGGAGGAGTAGTTGATGTGAGTGGAGGAGTAGTTGATGTGAGCGGAGGAGTAGTTGTTGTGAGCGGAGGAGTAGTTGTTGTGAGCGGAGGAGTAGTTGTTGTGTATGGAGGAGTAGTTGATGTGAGCGGAGGAGTAGTTGTTGTGAGCGGAGGAGTAGTTGTTGTGAGCGGAGGAGTAGTTGATGTGAGCGGAGGAGTAGTTGTTGTGAGCGGAGGAGTAGTTGTTGTGAGCGGAGGAGTAGTTGTTGTGCGTGAAGGAGTAGTTGTTGTGAGCGGAGGAGTAGTTGATGTGAGCGGAGGAGTAGTTGTTGTGAGCGGAGGAGTAGTTGTTGTGAGCGGAGGAGTAGTTGATGTGAGCGGAGGAGTAGTTGATGTGAGCGGAGGAGTAGTTGTTGTGAGCGGAGGAGTAGTTGTTGTGAGCGGAGGAGTAGTTGTTGTGAGCGGAGGAGTAGTTGTTGTGAGCGGAGGAGTAGTTGATGTGAGCGGAGGAGTAGTTGTTGTGAGCGGAGGAGTAGTTGTTGTGAGCGGAGGAGTAGTTGATGTGAGCGGAGGAGTAGCTGATGTGAGCGGAGGAGTAGTTGTTGTGAGCGGAGGAGTAGTTGTTGTGAGCGGAGGAGTAGTTGATGTGAGCGGAGGAGTAGTTGTTGTGAGCGGAGGAGTAGTTGTTGTGCGTGAAGGAGTAGTTGTTGTGAGCGGAGGAGTAGTTGATGTGAGCGGAGGAGTAGTTGTTGTGCGTGAAGGAGTAGTTGTTGTGAGCGGAGGAGTAGTTGATGTGAGTGGAGGAGTAGTTGATGTGAGCGGAGGAGTAGTTGTTGTGAGCGGAGGAGTAGTTGTTGTGAGCGGAGGAGTAGTTGTTGTGAGCGGAGGAGTAGTTGATGTGAGCGGAGGAGTAGTTGTTGTGAGCGGAGGAGTAGTTGTTGTGAGCGGAGGAGTAGTTGATGTGAGCGGAGGAGTAGTTGATGTGAGCGGAGGAGTAGTTGTTGTGAGCGGAGGAGTAGTTGTTGTGAGCGGAGGAGTAGTTGTTGTGAGCGGAGGAGTAGTTGTTGTGAGCGGAGGAGTAGTTGTTGTGCGTGAAGGAGTAGTTGTTGTGAGCGGAGGAGTAGTTGATGTGAGCGGAGGAGTAGTTGTTGTGAGCGGAGGAGTAGTTGTTGTGAGCGGAGGAGTAGTTGATGTGAGCGGAGGAGTAGTTGATGTGAGCGGAGGAGTAGTTGTTGTGAGCGGAGGAGTAGTTGTTGTGAGCGGAGGAGTAGTTGTTGTGAGCGGAGGAGTAGTTGTTGTTAGCGGAGGAGTAGTTGATGTGAGCGGAGGAGTAGTTGTTGTGAGCGGAGGAGTAGTTGTTGTGCGTGAAGGAGTAGTTGTTGTGAGCGGAGGAGTAGTTGATGTGAGCGGAGGAGTAGTTGTTGTGCGTGAAGGAGTAGTTGTTGTGAGCGGAGGAGTAGTTGATGTGAGTGGAGGAGTAGTTGATGTGAGCGGAGGAGTAGTTGTTGTGAGCGGAGGAGTGGTTGTTGTGAGCGGAGGAGTAGTTGTTGTGAGCGGAGGAGTAGTTGATGTGAGCGGAGGAGTAGTTGTTGTGAGCGGAGGAGTAGTTGTTGTGAGCGGAGGAGTAGTTGATGTGAGCGGAGGAGTAGTTGATGTGAGCGGAGGAGTAGTTGTTGTGAGCGGAGGAGTAGTTGTTGTGAGCGGAGGAGTAGTTGATGTGAGCGGAGGAGTAGTTGTTGTGAGCGGAGGAGTAGTTGTTGTGCGTGAAGGAGTAGTTGTTGTGAGCGGAGGAGTAGTTGATGTGAGCGGAGGAGTAGTTGTTGTGCGTGAAGGAGTAGTTGTTGTGAGCGGAGGAGTAGTTGATGTGAGTGGAGGAGTAGTTGATGTGAGCGGAGTTGTAGTTGTTGTGAGCGGAGGAGTAGTTGTTGTGAGCGGAGGAGTAGTTGTTGTGCGTGAAGGAGTAGTTGTTGTGAGCGGAGGAGTAGTTGTTGTGAGCGGAGGAGTAGTTGTTGTGCGTGAAGGAGTAGTTGTTGTGAGCGGAGGAGTAGTTGTTGTGCGTGAAGGAGTAGTTGATGTGAGCGGAGGAGTAGTTGTTGTGAGCGGAGGAGTAGTTGTTGTGAGCGGAGGAGTAGTTGTTGTGAGCGGAGGAGTAGTTGATGTGAGCGGAGGAGTAGTTGTTGTGAGCGGAGGAGTAGTTGTTGTGAGCGGAGGAGTAGTTGTTGTGAGCGGAGGAGTAGTTGTTGTGAGCGGAGGAGTAGTTGTTGTGAGCGGAGGAGTAGTTGTTGTGCGCGGAGGAGTAGTTGTTGTGAGCGGAGGAGTAGTTGTTGTGAGCGGAGGAGTAGTTGTTGTGCGCGGAGGAGTAGTTGTTGTGAGCGGAGGAGTAGTTGTTGTGAGCGGAGGAGTAGTTGTTGTGAGCGGAGGAGTAGTTGTTGTGAGCGGAGGAGTAGTTGTTGTGAGCGGAGGAGTAGTTGTTGTGAGCGGAGGAGTAGTTGTTGTGCGCGGAGGAGTAGTTGTTGTGAGCGGAGGAGTAGTTGTTGTGAGCGGAGGAGTAGTTGTTGTGAGCGGAGGAGTAGTTGTTGTGAGCGGAGGAGTAGTTGATGTGAGCGGAGGAGTAGTTGTTGTGAGCGGAGGAGTAGTTGTTGTGAGCGGAGGAGTAGTTGTTGTGAGCGGAGGAGTAGTTGTTGTGAGCGGAGGAGTAGTTGTTGTGAGCGGAGGAGTAGTTGTTGTGAGCGGAGGAGTAGTTGTTGTGCGCGGAGGAGTAGTTGTTGTGAGCGGAGGAGTAGTTGTTGTGAGCGGAGGAGTAGTTGTTGTGAGCGGAGGAGTAGTTGTTGTGAGCGGAGGAGTAGTTGTTGTGAGCGGAGGAGTAGTTGTTGTGTGTGGAGGAGAAGTCGTTGTGGGTGGAGTTGTAGTTGTTGTCGGCGAAGGAGTAGCTGTTGTGGATGGGGCTGTAGTTGTTGTGCGTGAAGGAGTAGTTGTTGTGCGTGAAGGAGTAGTTGTTGTGAGCGGAGGAGTAGTTGTTGTGAGCGGAGTAGTTGTTGTGAGCGGAGGAGTAGTTGTTGTGCGTGAAGGAGTAGTTGTTGTGAGCGGAGGAGTAGTTGTTGTGAGCGGAGGAGTAGTTGTTGTGGGCGGAGGAGTAGTTGTTGTGCGTGAAGGAGTAGTTGTTGTGAGCGGAGGAGTAGTTGTTGTGAGCGGAGGAGTAGTTGTTGTGCGTGAAGGAGTAGTTGTTGTGAGCGGAGGAGTAGTTGTTGTGAGCGGAGGAGTAGTTGTTGTCGGCAAAGGAGTAGTTGTTGTGTGTGGAGTGGTAGTTGTTGTGGGTGGAGTTGTAGTTGTTGTGGGCGAAGGAGTAGTTGTTGTGGGTGTGAGAGTAGTTATTGTTGGTGAAGTAGTTGTTGAAGGTAGCAGCGTAGTTGTAGTTGTTGTTACCAACGGAGTAGTTGTAGTCTGTTGTGTTGTCGTTGTGACTGTTGAGATCATTGTTGTCGTTAGACGGCAGACTAAAAATAGTTTTTCAGACACGAATTAAAGACCAGCATCATTCAGTCAAAATATGATCTCAACGGTTTTTGTTTTCCAAATATCTTTCTGTTTATTAGGACTTTCTCATCGACCTATTTGTTTCTTGATGGACGGTTGGTCTCTGATTGGTTCGCTGATAATTATAATTCATGCATTCACTCGCTACAATCTGTGTAGTTGATAAAAGCTTACAATTTCTGCTTTGACTCTCAGCCTTGGATGTCGTCTAACCATCTCTGGTTTAATCAATTGCATTCGCCTTAAGTTTAATAGAAAATTAATTTACATGCGGTTTCCAGTTACTACTAAGGTAACCCTGTCTGAAGTTGATGTGACTTCAAACTAAGTATTGAATCTTCTCTGAAGACATAGTTCTAATACCACAGCTTATTTTGAACATTGTAATCATCAGTGTTTAAATAGCGACGGCTCAATGAGATTGTGCACCACTTCTATCCGATCAGCGCATTTTATGACAGCAACACGTGTAGACTAATATTTCATGCGATTGCCAAAATAATAATAAAAACATGTTGTGTCTCTTTCTCTGCAGTTACAAGCTGTTAACTTAAAGACTCACCTTCCACCGTACAAGACGCGCTGAACTCCGGTGCATTTGTTGCAATGAAGTCGTACGCAATATCAGTTGGTGCATTATAAGTGACTGTGCATGTAAAGTTTCCTGGAGTGTTGCTGTCCACTGTAATTGTTGACGTCGATTCGAATGTATAATAATCGATTCTCGACCTTTCAGGGGTGTCCGTTGAATAGAAGACGTCATCGTGTTTCCAGGTCATATTAGCATCGATCGGATTCAATGTTCCATCGGCATAATATATGGTGCATGAAAGTTGAGAACCGGTTAGTGAAGTAGGATCGCATGAGCATGTTGGAGGAGCCCCTAGCGTGGTGAAGAAAGAAAATATAATGCTAATTATAGTTTAGCATTGTGTAACTTTTAGAGGGTGGCAGGCGTTATGACACACAATGATTTCATTGAGGCATGCTGCTTTGCAATCTGACATATTATATTATAGTTATAAAGTCTAATTTACACAAACAGATGAGCTCAAGAGTAAAAAACAAAAAAAACAGAAAACCAAGTCGCAATCACGTGATCGGAAGAAAATTCCCGTCATGCGCAGAGCAGAAAGGGCACTGGACGGAGAATCATCCAAGACAGACACACGCGTAAACTCTCCCTCTCCCCTCTCGCTCATCTCCCATCGCTCTTTCTTTTACTTTCTCTCAGATGAATTCAAACAAACAGTTTCAGCAAAATATCGTCAGTTCACCTTCTTAAGACGGTGCAATTCAACGCTCAGTCTACGGCGACCATCGTCCATCGTCAGTTTGACTGTTTGACTTTGTTTGTCCTCTCCCAACATCCCACTGCAACCTATTGAAGACATAGGTACTCCCCAGACTCGCTTCTCTCTAGCGTCGGACCTGATGCTCATCCCGGTGTCTGGCCATCAGCCATTAGATGTCATTGCCATACACATAGGCGGATCATAGACTGTGTCTCCGCCGAGTACAATCTAAGCTACGCAGTGAAGCTGCTACTCTGAAAGAGCGGACTGAGTTGACCTTAGGAGTTGAGCGGGGTTTGAAGGCGTTTCCTTCTGCTCTTCTTGCAAACAGCGTTTCTACCATTCACCCATCACCCCACCATTATTCAATTATCAAAAACGCTTTATTTTCTGGTCAAACAAGTTTGGATGAGGCTTGGGCTAATTGGCAAAGAATATCATGCATGAATGCGTGCATGCAGGAATGCATGCAAACATACATACATGCATACATACATGCATACATACATGCACACATACAGTCATGTATACATACATGCATGTATACATACATGCATACATGCATACATACATGCATACATACATGCATACATGCATGCATACATAGGCCTACATGCATACGTACATATATGCATAGTGTTGTAGTGTCGCTGGTGGCTCGGCTAGTTCAAGTTGGTGAAGCAGGATGTAGGGGAACAAGGCTCAGGATGTTTAACGACTTTTAATTCATAATTTTAAGATGAGGACAATGTTGACAGCAATAGTACGACGACCAAGATACTTGACGACCGACAGAACCAACCTTCCTCGCTACTCTCCAAGCTGCTCTCTTCCTCTCCTGACTGCCTGACCGACTGACCGCCTCTCTGCTACTGTGGAGCCTGTTTTATATTGCTACTCTTGGCTCGCTTGGCCTCTGATATTTTTAGCTAAGCTGACCATAGTAGCATTCCTAAATCTGTTGCTAAGCAACCCAGCAGTGCTCGAACGGCCCCTAGTCGATCTGCCCCGTCTCTCTCTCTCTCTCTCTCTCTCTCTCTCTCTCTCTCTCTCACTCTCTCTCTCTCTCTCTCTCTCTCTCTCTCACTCTCTCTCTCTCTCTCTCTCTCTCACTCTCTCTCTCTCTCTCTCTCTCTCTCTCTCTCACTCTCTCTCTCTCTCTCTCTCTCTCTCTCTCTCTCTCTCTCTCTCTCTCTCTCTTCCTGCCGTCTAGCCGTCTGTTCTTCCTACCGTCTGGCAGTCTCTCTCTTCCTTTCTCTCTTTCTCTGTATCTGTCTTTCTCTTTCTGTAATACCCTATTTGTCAGCTTCTAGCTCCCCACACTACATAATATACATACATACATGAATAGCCGTGCCTTCTCGCTTTTCTCCCCCTATGTATGGAATGACTCATATTATTGTCACTGCCCTGGCTTCCTAGTATCCATTCTGATGCATTCCTCTCTAGTCTTAGAACTGATAGACCTATTTGTGGCCGTACTCGGTTCGGGAGCACCTCTGAGTAGTATCACTGTGAAATTGCTATGTAATTCTTTGTAATTAATCTGTGTAATGAGTTGGCTACATCCATTCATTCACACAAAGTCGATTTTAAAGAAAGTAACGGAATCGACATCATAATAATTTTGAGATATCGCGCCTTCCAAACTAGAGCAGAATAATAATTATTATTACTGTAGGCCTAACTTATAACTGGTCGCATTCGATGCATAGAATTTGATATGAGATTCAAATCCATGCAGAATTATTTTACTCACTGACGACGACCACTTTGGCTCCCGTCCTGTTCTCATTGCCAGCACATTGCGCGATGTAGATCCCAGAAGTTGAGATCGGACCATGATCGCCTGCAGTCGTTGTTGCGTGAAGGATTGCCAGACCACTTTGGTTAGGAGAGAAGAGACCAGTCAACGAGGGATCCCGGTAGCCGCCAAAATCCGTGATTTGGTAAGAACTGAACTCGTCAGAAGTTGGAACGAAGAGCCACGCTACGTTGTTAGGGTCAGCTGTTAGGTTCAGAAATGTCTTCTCCTCGTCTCCCTCGTAAACCGCCTCGTTTATCAAGTTCGGCAGGCAGAGCATAACTAAAGACAAATGGTAATTTAGAATTTATAAACACATTACCTTCCAGGAAACGTAATGATTTGAAAGTAGCAGTAGCCTACTTTAATGGTTTAAAAAAATTCTCCAATTCGGAAGAGGTGTTCTGTAAATGCGAATAAATTGTAGAAACCATCCATCGAATTACCCAGAAGGTATCTTTGCTTTCTGGCCGATGCCATAGCTGGATGTCTTTTACTTAAAGTGATGCACTGACGTTATGGATCGGGACATTTTTCAAAATTTAAGGGAAATTTACGATTTCATGAAAGTCTCATCCACACTAATAACCACTGCCGGGTTTTCATTTAAGCTATAGTTATACCCTAGATATAGGCTAAGTAGAGCGTAGCGCCTTGCAAAACTCCTCAACAAAACTCCACCTCTCGCTATCTCCCCACAGGTCTTTCACTCAAAACTGAAAACATTGCTCTTTCACAAATCCTATCCTGATTCCTCCTCCTCTCATCCAATCCCTCGTCATTTCAACTCTAAACATCACTCACTTTAGCCGTCCATCTATCTGCCTGCCTGACTCTCCGGACTTGACCCGCTGCCTATCGATTTTCTTTTGATTAAGCGCCTGTGAATAAACCGGTTCCCGCTATTTGGCTTTTGTGGGCGCTGTGGAAGTCTCGAGATTACGATTACGATTGCAATCAGCCGGGATCTCAGTGAAATATTCAGATCATAAGAGGATTTTTAATTTTTTCGCTTGTAGGCTATAATTGTGATCCATCTGACCAAAACCAGGCTTAAGTCACATTCTATACAATTTGAGAGTCATATATCTTCTAAAAGAATAGAGTCTCTTCTTCAAAATGACACAAATCCTATTGCTCTACCATGCTCCTATACAAACCTATGGTTCGACCGTTCAAATTACAATTCTGAGAAAAATGCATTTAAAGTCTGCTATAACTTAGGAATGCAAGATTCTTTAGCAACCAACCATGTTCAGAATTAAATTAAATGTGCAACAAATAAACAGATGGCATAATAGGCCAGATGGAACTTTGGGCTTTTCACACATGCCTAATTTGTTATGCTAGCCATATGCCGAATATGGCTATTAATGGTGGGAAAGTGGAAAGTGGCGGGAAAAGTCATTAAATAGTTTAAAAATAAAAACCGCCAACTCATCAAAAATATCATTAAAAATAATATTTTTTGCAAAATTTTACTTTTAATGTGCATAAAACATATTTATTTAAAAAAATGTAAATCTTTATTATTTGACCGAAAATTATATTCATTTATAATTTTCTTTCAAAAAAATAAAATTTGATTTTTTTTACATTTTGGTCATTATCTCAGAAGCGTGTGTTGCGACATACGCCTGGTTTTGGTCAGATGGAACACAATTCTAGGTCAACTTTTAAAGTTGCCTTTATTACAAAATTCATTGTCATGGGCGAGTTCTATTGATTTAATTCAAACGTAAAACCTGTCTGTTATTTTTTTAAACATACAGGAAGAGGATCTATAGTGCCAAAATGCGGAAGTTTAATAATTATTATTATACGACATGTCTAGAGAATTCAATTAAACACATCAGGCTGACAATGAGGGAAGTAAAGAACGTCGTAACTCAAAAAATCTTAAGGACGTTGACGATGGTCGCCATACGTCACGGTGGTTAAGGTAAAACGACGAAATTAATTATTATAGAGGGGACGTTGTTAATAAACAATGACTTTACGCTACCAGGTATGTCTATAGTCTAAGAGGAACAGCACCTGGTTTGACGCTAAAAAGCATTAATATTATTCTTTAAAACATGCTTCCAACGCGCGAACGGCAACACAGAAATGCGACTATGAGGATAGTAGTCACTTGACAGGTAAACACGATCTGTCATACACACAGGTTTCGGTTCCATAACTTTTGAACGGAGGACGAAAGAACGTGCGACCGCTGAAACTATTGAACGGCCGAACTGTTGAAAAGTTGACCGGTGGACAATTATTGATCGGTAAAGTTCGTAAAATTTAAAAGTAATCGAACATTTACTGTTTTGGACATGAAGGCTTACCAAGTTCAATGTCTTGTTGAGTGACAATGGGCAACTGAGCTTTTATACAATGAAATGTCTGCTTTGCCGTAGCTGGCGACTGCACGTGTAACTCGTTCGTTTAATTCTCAATATTTCTTCCTGCTTGGTTGAAGCATTTCGGTCGATCCTTGCAAGAAAGTAGCCCATTGCATTTGAATAACCTACAGGGCCTATATGTCTTTCTTGAGACCTTGGTCGTCTTGCAAAGCCATTAAAAAGATGGTCCTCCAAACTTCTGAAAGGCGTTTGCTGCGAGAAGCGCTTTATAAATTGTCAGATACAATAGATAGGCTACAATACAAAACGTGCTTTCACAACAGCTTGTAATGAACTTGGGGTTGACGAAAAATTTCCAATAGGGCTACATTGCTTCATTTCCTCTATGACTTTCTTTGCTATCGATTTTGCACCGTTTCCAGAATGGGTGTGCTTCTTTTGTTTTGCGCTGACCACCTGGTCGTTTGCGGTTGCAAGTCGGGCCTTGTGTTTGAATCGTTTGTACATTCGACATCGCCATGGTATTCTGCCATTCTTGTATTGTTTTTCTTTCAAATAGGCTGCTCATAATTTCGATGTTTGAGCGTCGTTTCTACCATTTGGTGCTACTTTCATACATTAACGCCATGTCTCACATGTGAAAACAAAACTTTTCTCACACGTAAAAGTGACAGTAGGCCTAATACGTGTAGACCTATAACTTTCTCTTATAATCGGTGTCCCCAAACGTCGCGCCCAACATTGAGTCAAAACTTAAAGTTAGCCTTCGTGCATAGTGGACAACGCCGCACCTTGTGAATTGTTCATTAGTCGGCCAGGTAATATGACGTTCCGGTTAAGTGTCATCTGTTCTATTGTCGGTCCGTTCTAATATCGCCTGTTAAAGTGTCGCCGGTCATGTGTCCGTTCATCCAGGTTTCCACACCTTTTTATCCAGTTAGAAACATCGAGTCTTCCCTTAAAGAACCCTTAAAGACTTCGAAAAGTTAGATCACAATTATTGGTTTCGGTCAATACCTAGGGTCAGCAAAATAGAATGCAAGAGAAAATAAAAATTATGACCAAGTTACATCAAGACTCAACCAAAAGTCCATTGGTCCCCACACGCAGGGGCAAGAGGGGCAAGAGGGGACACTTGCCCATCTGGAAAATCGACAGCCATTTTTTAAAACTAGGCCGACTACTGTTTAGTGCTTGACACGCTTCTTCTCAATAAATCACTAATGATACTAATGATGCATAAAGTGAAACAGAAATTTATCTTTTACTCATTTTGCTTAAAGTTTACCTATGCCGTTTTTTATAGTTAATTAATGTGTTATGTACCGTAGGCTACGATGCATGTCATCTCCATGATGATTTTGTTTACATGTCGATATTGTTTTAATATTTCCAATTTTTACCTTTAAGAATGTGTATGAAAAATACCCATGTTTTTTACTTCACTGTTTGCATTTTCAAGCTCCTACAATCAATTTTATAATTAACCTACCATTGTGTTTCACCCTCCAGCGAAAATATTTGCGGGCCCCAATGCAAAAGGTCTACAGTGGAAGTTAGAAGATTGCCCGGAATATAGGGAGACTGCCCGAATGCAGGGAGATAGGCTACTGTCAGCAGCTGTTGAATGTAGGTGAGAGTGGTCGATGTGACCTATTTTATAAGAGAGAACAGTAACAGTTTGAGTCTCATTACGAATTATACACGAAGCCAGTGCAGCAGCTGAAGGAGCAGAGATAAGGACGAGTCGAGAAGAATTTCTTATACAGAAGAGAATCCTGTTCGCTTCCAGATCTGACAATAATAATATTATTAGGTTCCACCTGAAACCTCATCGTTGTCACAATCCAGGTGAGAGCGGACAATGGAACGGGCTGTGGCCAGGGCCGTGTTTAACATAGGTCCATTCGGTGCGGTGCACCGAATGCCCCTGAGCCAAAAGTTTTGTTGCCACTGGCCACATGACTTTTGCGAGTCTCAGTGTTACTTAAACCTGTTGTAAAATCAGTTAAGTGTAAGAATACATTAATTTCACTAAGTTCACCGACGTTGCGTGCTTGCTTACTGACCCACCACAGCCGATAAACCACGTAGGCTAGTCTATAATTATTGAACAGCGGATTTTTGTAAATAGCCTAACTAATCTTGTAAGACTGCCGAACGGCACCTTGCCCCTGCTGTAACGCTTTGCACCGACACTCGAAGAACCTTAAACACGGCCCTGGCTGTGGCCTGTGACATATCTTTGGTTAGAGAAGACCATATGTCACGCATTCCTTCATGTTGCAAAACACTATTTTGCTGCGGTTTATTCACTGGTAATAGAATGCGAATTTATTGTCCAGAGTCACCGTAGGCGCAGGAGACTGCAGTAGGCTATATAAGAGAGGAAAGCACAGAGTGCCACAAATTGCCCGTCATTGAACTTCGTGCTTGTTGACTTAACAGCATAACATAACATTTTATTTGGCAACCAACCCATTACAGGTCGTGATTATTAAGCCTAAATCAGATTTGTAGAAAACGTTGGTTAACACAAGAGATCCTAAAGGGGCCGAAGATCCCGCTAGCAGAGTCGCTTGAGAGCGTTGGGTTGGAACGATACATCACAACCGATCGCGTAATGTATGCAGTGGCGTAGCCAAGAATGTTTGATGGGGGGAGGGGTACTTCAGGTTTATCCGAGTCTAAAGCAAGTAGAGAGTGACATGGTAACCGCAACCGCGAAATCCGCGGTAAGCAAGTCCGTTGTAGCCGAGTCATGGAGTCATGCCTGAACTGAATGGAGGTACTCGTTAAGTAGCCTATTAGGGCCTATGCTACTCTGGCGGACTGATACTCTGTCGGTGACAGAAGTCGTGTGATGCTGCGGAGGATTGTAGACACAGCGTAATGTTGTAAATGGGCTTCAAACTAATTGACTGGATAAACAAAGATTGTGATTTATTGGCTACCGAGAACAGATGCAATTGGAAAGCCGGTGTCACAAATAGAGAAGGCTATAGGCCTGTCCCTAATAATCGTATCCCCTCCCGGTGTAAAGGTTTCAGATTACCCCCTCCTAAACATTACCCCCCGGTAACTTGAAACCGGTTTCAGATTACCCCCCGAAAACTAGATTTTCATCAATCATCGCATTTATTGCACTAAAAAAAATTAGAAAAATCATCCCGCTTCTTGTTTTGGTCTGAAGAATTTCATCCGTCATCCCACTTCGTGGTATGTTATCAATTTTTTGATCGAAAAAAATAGCCTCGAAGCCATTTCTCCATTGTAACTTCAGCGGCGATTAGTATTTTAGTTACAGATGAAAATATTGATAACAATCCACGAAGTGGGATGACGGATGAAAATCTTAAAAAAACAAGAAGCGGGATGATTTTTCTGATATTTTTAGTGCAATAAATGCGATGATTGATGCAAATTACAGTTTGCAGGGGGGTAATGTTTAGGAGGGGGTAATTTGAAACCTTTACACCGGTCGAAGAGAAGTTCAAAAGTCACTTACCTTCGCTTGTGTACGGTGTATTTATATTTGCAAAATTAACTTCTATTTGCTTTTTTTGAACAATGACACTTACAGGTAGGCCTATGTTTATTCCTGTTAGATAATTTTTGTTTGCTCAACTTTTAGAAGACTCAGAACATTTAGAGCATTTACTATTTTAGAGTCACTAATAAAATTCTAGTTGCCTTGCCTTGAATATTAGGTCTAGTTAGGACACTTAACGTAAATGTACTCGGGGATTTATATAGGCCCTAGCGGTCGTCTATGGCCTCGACCCAGAGGGTGAGACTCTTCACCACTCGCCCGTTTGAATGGACGCCACGCCATTTAGGTCCCCGTGGACGGACGGTGCTAGCCCGAGATTTTGAATCTCTGAAATAGCCACTTTCGGGAAACGAACCGCGGCCTGCACGCTTTCTTTCACAGACGCGCGGCCGCCAGCGCTCTTACCGATGTAGTCAAGCGAGCCAACATCGAAAATTTACATTAAATTAAACGTGAATAAAGATTCGATTTGAAGTAATAGCTGTCGTGATAACATGTTGGTCAAGCGATTCTGATTATAAATGCGCGCCAAAAATAGTCTATCGACTCATTATATTGTGTTTCTTATCACCCCATTGACCTATTTTTTTTCAAATGTAAACATTGCGGACTTTCCGGCGTTCCGCGGTTAATTTTAAAAAATGTATATGCGTATTTCTACAGATCTGTGTTTTGTTTCACATAGGTTGGTGTATTATACTGGGGTGAAACCGTAGTTTAGGCTGCTAAATTTTTTCGTTTTCGATATCCTGTAGTTTAGGCTGCTAAATTAAGAAACACCACCAATCATGAATATAGCGCGCCATACAACGCGCTATTCCAATTTCCGAACATTCGCAATCGGAAGTAGCAATATAAACTGAAATCGCGAGAAGAAAAACTGCAGTATATAAATGGAAGCTGGATTGACGAAAAAACGCTTGAGAAATGGAAGCTGGATGAAGGTTATTCTACAGGTGAAATAGAAGCTGGATTGACGAAAAAAACGCTTGAGAAATGGAAGTGGAATAAAGGCATTTTATAGCTGAAATGGAAGCTGGATTGACGAAAAACGCTTGAGAAATAGAAGCTGGATAAAGGTATTTCTAGATCTTAAATAGAAGCTGGATTGATGAAAAAACGTTTAAGTTATGGAACCTGGATGAGGTATACTTTATATCTGAAATAGAAGATGGATTGACGAAAAACGCAAGAGAAATGGAAGCTGTATAAAGACATTTTTATAGTTGAAATGGAAGCTGGATTGAACCTGGCGATCCAGAAATTACTTGTATATACATTTAGCAATGGCCAAATAATTTAGCAGCCTCGGTAAATGGCCAAATAATTTAACAACCTAAACTACGGTTTAACCTTATACTGGTGCGCAGCAGCGCAGGCCTAAATGAATGCATCAGATTCATTTTTTAAAGATATTGGTCTATCATGCGCTTTTGATCACTAAGTAACCGTCCTCTTTTTTAAGGACGCAATGCTGGCGCTGCCTACGTGAAGTTCAAGACACGCAGTTTTCTTGTGTGGCGTTTTGGTGTGATATTTGTTATAAAACAAGCATAAACGGGGTCTGGTAGGCAGAAGAATCACTCGCAGTTAGAGTTAGCATTATATGATTTTATTTAACTCAAAAATTTAGCGACAACTTTGTCTGTAGCACACATTGTGTCTATAGTTTATAGGCCTACATATGTTTGTACGTGAATGTGCAAGGAAAGGAATCGCCCAGAACCTATTACGCAATGTAGTGCAAAATAATACTCAAAAACTGCGCTCTTTTATAATTGTCTGCAGTTGCTGGAAAATTACGTTTCATAATTTTATTCATTGGAATTTAGTAAAATTAAATAAGAAAAGCAATAAATATTCAGTCGTTATGTAATTTGTCATTCTTTTACTATAGATATCAGTGAAACTGAAGTAATGCCATTGTACATTGCACTGAATATGAAATTTCTGTAACATTTTGCAGTTACTACAATTTCAGGAACTGTCAAGTCAATAGCATCCTACTGTGATAGGATTCCACCACGTCGGTTTATGGGTGGAGAGCCGTCTGTTCGTTGAACACAACACCCGACTTTTGTTCTGATTCACACCCACATGGAGAAGATAGTACGTGGATCCCAATCCTGGTTAGTTAGATGGCATATTGATGTCAATTCGGTTGAATGGCCTAACATCTAGTGGTCCTTTGGCCACTTCTTTACTACTCTCAGACTCTAACTAACCCTGACTGCCAACTGAGTATGTTCATTGAATTACTTAGTTACTTTGCTCAGTCGGATTTATGTAATGGAGTTTGGGCAAGGTTCCTCCACTTGTGGTGGTTCATTGCAACAGCTATGTTATATTGTATAACTGAGACTGGTACAGCAAATTTGACCAAAATATGCGCGTTATTGAGAAGGTACAGGCTAATAAAATTGAAGATTATTCACTTCCTTTGGTTGGCCCTTTCCAAACTAAAACAGGTCAATGCATTGATCTGAATACGTAGTTCTCTATTTGGATAAGGAAAAGCTAAATGTAAAAACCAGACAGTTTGAAGTTATTGGGGCACTAAATGCAATCTGTTGTTGCTCAAATGCATCGTGTGAATGAAAGTCTGCAAATGCTTGAGAAAATTAAATGTCGGTCCACATCAGGAGGGTTAGGTCAACAAGTCTATACTGTAGGCCTACTTCACAAAATTGGTAACTAGCACTTGAGCACTCGAAATAGCTTCATGCAACTTACTGTTTTATAAGCTCTCTGTTACAGTGTTAGTTGCTATTGAAACAGATTGTTGGTCTGAGACATGAGCAGCAGCATTATGATAGTGTGCTGCCTATAATATCCAATTCATTTCGACGTGTGTACAATTATTTTGCATAGAACTGCATTCAGGATGCATGCCGTTTTGGTTCATATCTTGCTTAGAAATTTGATTTTAAATGTTTCTGAGTGCAAATTAATTGTGTGTGCTCTGATATGAGCTCGACTGTGATCTTGGGTGATATGACATGTACATTTAAGATACCAATCTTCACATACCCATTCTTGTATAGCGTCCCAAAAATGGGATTCTTCAAAAACTTGCTACTAAAGCACCATAAGCTAAAGTTTAGCAGAATTTGTGTTATGTTTTGTTAAAACTCATCGTTTACCAAAAGTGTTTCATCTTGAGATGATTTAAACACAATTAGATACTAATGCGGTAAAACAGTCAGAGTCACTTTAAATTGTGATTACAGCATAAATTTATCAATCATTTGCATTTCTCAATAATTGGGATAGAATGGTATAATTACATACCCGGTTTATTACATAGCTCCGGTAGCTATAAGGGGGATAAAATATCCCGCGATACCGGCAGTGCATCCTAATCCGATCTAGGAAAAATTAATAACTTCAAATATCATCATAAAAATAGTCTTTCAGCCCAATTCAGACAAAAATGTCCATCATAAAAAATACCGACCCCACAACAGATTTGAGGAGAAGAACATGTCAAGAACCCGGCAAAGCCAATTAAATTAAGAAATTTAATCCCCAACAAAGGAGACATAAAACGCAATTGACAAGACGTCTAAAAGATTATTATAGCACTGATTGCAAACCATATTGAAGCCGATGACTAGCATTAAAAACCTACCAGTTGTCGAAGCAATCGGCTGAGTTGTCAGGATCTCGGTCGCTAAAGAAGACGAAGGCTGAGTAGTTGAAGGCGGCAGAAATGTAGATGTCGTCGGCTGTGCAATGGTGGTCGTTGGTGATGGAGTGGTGGTCGTCGGTTGTGGAGTGGTTGTCGTCGCTGATGGAGTGGTGGTCGTCGGTTGTGGAGTGGTGGTCGTTGGTGATGGAGTGGTGGTCGTTGGTGATGGAGTGGTGGTCGTCGGTGATGGAGAGGTTGTCGTTGGTGATGGAGTGGTGGTCGTCTGTGATGGAGTGGTGGTCGTCGGTTGTGGAGTGATAATCGTTGGTGATGGAGTGGTGGTCGTTGGTGATGGAGTGGTGGTCGCCGGTTGTGGAGAGGTTGTCGTCGGTTGTGGAGTGGTGGTCGTCGGTGATGGAGTGGTGGTCGTTGGTGATGGAGTGGTGGTCGTCGGTGATGGAGTGGTGGTCGTCGGTTGTGGAGTGGTGGCCGTTGGTGGCGGAGGGGTGGTCGTCGGTTGTGGAGTGGTGGCCGGTGGTGGCGGAGTGGTGGTCGTCGGTTGTGGAGTGGTGGTCGTCGGTTGTGGAGTGGTGGTCGTTGGTGGCGGAGTGGTGGTCGTCGGTTGTGGAGTGGTGGCCGGTGGTGGCGGAGTGGTGGTCAGTGGTGGTGGAGTGGTGGTCGTCGGTTGTGGAGTGGTGGTCGTCGGTGATGGAGTGGTGGTCGTCGGTGATGGAGTGGTGGTCGTCGGTGATGGAGTGGTGGTCGTCGGTGATGGAGTGGTGGTCGTCGGCTGTGCAATGGTGGTCGTTGGTGATGGAGTGGTGGTCGTCGGTTGTGGAGTGGTGGTCGTCGGTTGTGGAGTGGTTGTCGTCGGTTGTGGAGTGGTGGTCGTCGGTTGTGGAGTGGTTGTCGTCGGTTGTGGAGTGGTGGTCGTCGGTTGTGGAGTGGTAGTCGTCGGTTGTGGAGTGGTTGTCGTCGCTGATGGAGTGGTGGTCGTCGGTTGTGGAGTGGTGGTCGTCGGTTGTGGAGTGGTGGTCGTCGGTTGTGGAGTGGTGGCCGGTGGTGGCGGAGTGGTGGTCAGTGGTGGTGAAGTGGTGGTCGTCGGTTGTGGAGTGGTGGTCGTTGGTGATGGAGTGGTGGTCGTCGGTTGTGGAGTGGTGGCCGGTGGTGGCGGAGTGGTGGTCAGTGGTGGTGGAGTGGTGGTCGTCGGTTGTGGAGTGGTGGTCGTCGGTTGTGGAGTGGTTGTTGTCGGTTGTGGAGTGGTGGTCGTCGGTTGTGGAGTGGTTGTCGTCGGTTGTGGAGTGGTGGTCGTCGGTTGTGGAGTGGTAGTCGTCGGTTGTGGAGTGGTTGTCGTCGCTGATGGAGTGGTGGTCGTCGGTTGTGGAGTGGTGGTCGTCGGTTGTGGAGTGGTGGTCGTCGGTTGTGGAGTGGTGGCCGGTGGTGGCGGAGTGGTGGTCAGTGGTGGTGAAGTGGTGGTCGTCGGTTGTGGAGTGGTGGTCGTTGGTGATGGAGTGGTGGTCGTCGGTTGTGGAGTGGTGGCCGGTGGTGGCGGAGTGGTGGTCAGTGGTGGTGGAGTGGTGGTCGTCGGTTGTGGAGTGGTGGTCGTCGGTGATGGAGTGGTGGTCGCCGGTGATGGAGTGGTGGTCGTGGGTGATGGAGTGGTGGTCGTCGGCTGTGCAATGGTGGTCGTTGGTGATGGAGTGGTGGTCGTCGGTTGTGGAGTGGTGGTCGTCGGTTGTGGAGTGGTTGTCGTCGGTTGTGGAGTGGTGGTCGTCGGTTGTGGAGTGGTGGTCGTCGGTTGTGGAGTGGTGGTCGTTGGTGGCGGAATGGTGGTCGTCGGTTGTGGAGTGGTGGCCGGTGGTGGCGGAGTGGTGGTCGTCGGTTGTGGAGTGGTGGTCGTCGGTTGTGGAGTGGTGGTCGTTGGTGGCGGAGTGGTGGTCGTCGGTTGTGGAGTGGTGGCCGGTGGTGGCGGAGTGGTGGTCAGTGGTGGTGGAGTGGTGGTCGTCGGTTGTGGAGTGGTGGTCGTCGGTGATGGAGGGGTGGTCGTCGGTGATGGAGTGGTGGTCGTCGGTGATGGAGTGGTGGTCGTCGGTGATGGAGTGGTGGTCGTCGGCTGTGCAATGGTGGTCGTTGGTGATGGAGTGGTGGTCGTCGGTTGTGGAGTGGTGGTCGTCGATTGTGGAGTGGTTGTCGTCGGTTGTGGAGTGGTGGTCGTCGGTTGTGGAGTGGTTGTCGTCGGTTGTGGAGTGGTGGTCGTCGGTTGTGGAGTGGTGGTCGTCGGTTGTGGAGTGGTTGTCGTCGCTGATGGAGTGGTGGTCGTCGGTTGTGGAGTGGTGGTCGTCGGTTGTGGAGTGGTGGTCGTCGGTTGTGGAGTGGTGGCCGGTGGTGGCGGAGTGGTGGTCAGTGGTGGTGAAGTGGTGGTCGTCGGTTGTGGAGTGGTGGTCGTTGGTGATGGAGTGGTGGTCGACGGTTGTGGAGTGGTGGCCGGTGGTGGCGGAGTGGTGGTCAGTGGTGGTGGAGTGGTGGTCGTCGGTTGTGGAGTGGTGGTCGTCGGTGATGGAGTGGTGGTCGTCGGTGATGGAGTGGTGGTCGTCGGTGATGGAGTGGTGGTCGTCGGTGATGGAGTGGTGGTCGTCGGCTGTGCAATGGTGGTCGTTGGTGATGGAGTGGTGGTCGTCGGTTGTGGAGTGGTGGTCGTCGGTTGTGGAGTGGTTTTCGTCGGTTGTGGAGTGGTGGTCGTCGGTTGTGGAGTGGGTGTCGTCGGTTGTGGAGTGGTGGTCGTCGGTTGTGGAGTGGTGGTCGTCGGTTGTGGAGTGGTGGTCGTCGGTTGTGGAGTGGTTGTCGTCGGTTGTGGAGTGGTTGTCGTCGGTTGTGGAGTGGTGGTCGTCGGTTGTGGAGTGGTGGTCGTCGGTTGTGGAGTGGTGGTCGTCGGTTGTGGAGTGGTGGTCGTTGGTGGCGGAGTGGTGGTCGTCGGTTGTGGAGTGGTGGCCGGTGGTGGCGGAGTGGTGGTCAGTGGTGGTGGAGTGGTGGTCGTCGGTTGTGGAGTGGTGGTCGTCGGTGATGGAGTGGTGGTCGTCGGTGATGGAGTGGTGGTCGTCGGTGATGGAGTGGTGGTCGTCGGTGATGGAGTGGTGGTCGTCGGCTGTGCAATGGTGGTCGTTGGTGATGGAGTGGTGGTCGTCGGTTGTGGAGTGGTGGTCGTCGGTTGTGGAGTGGTTGTCGTCGGTTGTGGAGTGGTGGTCGTCGGTTGTGGAGTGGTGGTCGTCGGTTGTGGAGTGGTTGTCGTCGCTGATGGAGTGGTGGTCGTCGGTTGTGGAGTGGTGGTCGTCGGTTGTGGAGTGGTGGTCGTCGGTTGTGGAGTGGTGGCCGGTGGTGGCGGAGTGGTGGTCAGTGGTGGTGAAGTGGTGGTCGTCGGTTGTGGAGTGGTGGTCGTTGGTGATGGAGTGGTGGTCGTCGGTTGTGGAGTGGTGGCCGGTGGTGGCGGAGTGGTGGTCAGTGGTGGTGGAGTGGTGGTCGTCGGTTGTGGAGTGGTTGTCGTCGGTGATGGAGTGGTGGTCGTCGGTTGTGGAGTGGTGGTCGTCGGTGATGGAGTGGTGGTCGTCGGTGGTGGAGTGGTGGTCGTCGGTGATGGAGTGGTGGTCGTCGGTGATGGAGTGGTGGTCGTCGGCTGTGCAATGGTGGTCGTTGGTGATGGAGTGGTGGTCGTCGGTTGTGGAGTAGTGGTCGTCGGTTGTGGAGTGGTTGTCGTCGGTTGTGGAGTGGTGGTCGTCGGTTGTGGAGTGGTTGTCGTCGGTTGTGGAGTGGTGGTCGTCGGTTGTGGAGTGGTGGTCGTCGGTTGTGGAGTGGTAGTCGTCGGTTGTGGAGTGGTTGTCGTCGGTTGTTGAGTGGTTGTCGTCGGTTGTGGAGTGGTGGTCGTCGGTTGTGGAGTGGTGGTCGTCGGTTGTGGAGTGGTGGTCGTCGGTTGTGGAGTGGTTGTCGTCGGTTGTGGAGTGGTGGTCGTCGGTTGTGGAGTGGTGGTCGTCGGTTGTGGAGTGGTTGTCGTCGGTTGTGGAGTGGTGGTCGTCGGTTGTGGAGTGGTGGTTGTCGGTTGTGGAGTGGTGGTCGTCGGTGATGGAAAGGTGGTCGTCGGTGATGGAGTGGTGGTCGTCGGTTGTGGAGTGGTGGTCGTCGGTTGTGGAGTGGTGGTCGTCGGTTGTGGAGTGGTGGCCGGTGGTGGCGGAGTGGTGGTCAGTGGTGGTGGAGTGGTGGTCGTCGGTTGTGGAGTGGTGGTCGTCGGTGATGGAGTGGTGGTCGTCGGTGATGGAGTGGTGGTCGTCGGTGATGGAGTGGTGGTCGTCGGTTGTGGAGTGGTGGTCGTCGGTTGTGGAGTGGTTGTCGTCGGTTGTGGAGTGGTGGTCGTCGGTTGTGGAGTGGTGGTCGTCGGTTGTGGAGTGGTTGTCGTCGGTTGTGGAGTGGTGGTCGTCGGTTGTGGAGTGGTGGTTGTCGGTTGTGGAGTGGTGGTCGTCGGTGATGGAAAGGTGGTCGTCGGTGATGGAGTGGTGGTCGTCGGTTGTGGAGTGGTGGTCGTCGGTTGTGGAGTGGTGGTCGTCGGTTGTGGAGTGGTGGCCGGTGGTGGCGGAGTGGTGGTCAGTGGTGGTGGAGTGGTGGTCGTCGGTTGTGGAGTGGTGGTCGTCGGTGATGGAGTGGTGGTCGTCGGTGATGGAGTGGTGGTCGTCGGTTGTGGAGTGGTTGTCGTCGGTTGTGGAGTGGTTGTCGTCGGTTGTGGAGTGGTGGTCGTCGGTTGTGGAGTGGTGGTCGTCGGTTGTGGAGTGGTGGTCGTCGGTTGTGGAGTGGTGGTCGTTGGTGGCGGAGTGGTGGTCGTCGGTTGTGGAGTGGTGGCCGGTGGTGGCGGAGTGGTGGTCAGTGGTGGTGGAGTGGTGGTCGTCGGTTGTGGAGTGGTGGTCGTCGGTGATGGAGTGGTGGTCGTCGGTGATGGAGTGGTGGTCGTCGGTGATGGAGTGGTGGTCGTCGGTGATGGAGTGGTGGTCGTCGGCTGTGCAATGGTGGTCGTTGGTGATGGAGTGGTGGTCGTCGGTTGTGGAGTGGTGGTCGTCGGTTGTGGAGTGGTTGTCGTCGGTTGTGGAGTGGTGGTCGTCGGTTGTGGAGTGGTGGTCGTCGGTTGTGGAGTGGTTGTCGTCGCTGATGGAGTGGTGGTCGTCGGTTGTGGAGTGGTGGTCGTCGGTTGTGGAGTGGTGGTCGTCGGTTGTGGAGTGGTGGCCGGTGGTGGCGGAGTGGTGGTCAGTGGTGGTGAAGTGGTGGTCGTCGGTTGTGGAGTGGTGGTCGTTGGTGATGGAGTGGTGGTCGTCGGTTGTGGAGTGGTGGCCGGTGGTGGCGGAGTGGTGGTCAGTGGTGGTGGAGTGGTGGTCGTCGGTTGTGGAGTGGTTGTCGTCGGTGATGGAGTGGTGGTCGTCGGTTGTGGAGTGGTGGTCGTCGGTGATGGAGTGGTGGTCGTCGGTGGTGGAGTGGTGGTCGTCGGTGATGGAGTGGTGGTCGTCGGTGATGGAGTGGTGGTCGTCGGCTGTGCAATGGTGGTCGTTGGTGATGGAGTGGTGGTCGTCGGTTGTGGAGTAGTGGTCGTCGGTTGTGGAGTGGTTGTCGTCGGTTGTGGAGTGGTGGTCGTCGGTTGTGGAGTGGTTGTCGTCGGTTGTGGAGTGGTGGTCGTCGGTTGTGGAGTGGTGGTCGTCGGTTGTGGAGTGGTAGTCGTCGGTTGTGGAGTGGTTGTCGTCGGTTGTTGAGTGGTTGTCGTCGGTTGTGGAGTGGTGGTCGTCGGTTGTGGAGTGGTGGTCGTCGGTTGTGGAGTGGTGGTCGTCGGTTGTGGAGTGGTTGTCGTCGGTTGTGGAGTGGTGGTCGTCGGTTGTGGAGTGGTGGTCGTCGGTTGTGGAGTGGTTGTCGTCGGTTGTGGAGTGGTGGTCGTCGGTTGTGGAGTGGTGGTTGTCGGTTGTGGAGTGGTGGTCGTCGGTGATGGAAAGGTGGTCGTCGGTGATGGAGTGGTGGTCGTCGGTTGTGGAGTGGTGGTCGTCGGTTGTGGAGTGGTGGTCGTCGGTTGTGGAGTGGTGGCCGGTGGTGGCGGAGTGGTGGTCAGTGGTGGTGGAGTGGTGGTCGTCGGTTGTGGAGTGGTGGTCGTCGGTGATGGAGTGGTGGTCGTCGGTGATGGAATGGTGGTCGTCGGTGATGGAGTGGTGGTCGTTGGTGATGGAGTGGTGGTCGTCGGTTGCGGAGTGGTGGCCGGTGGAGGCGGAGTGGTGGTCAGTGGTGGTGAAGTGGTGGTCGTCGGTTGTGGAGTGGTGGTCGTTGGTGATGGAGTGGTGGTCGTCGGTTGTGGAGTGGTGGCCGGTGGTGGCGGAGTGGTGGTCAGTGGTGGTGGAGTGGTGGTCGTCGGTTGTGGAGAGGTGGTCGTCGGTTGTGGAGTGGTGGTGGTCGGTTGTGGAGTGGTGGTGGTCGGTTGTGGAGTGGTGGTCGTCGGTTGTGGTGTGGTGGTTGTCGGTTGTGGAGTGGTGGTGGTCGGTTGTGGAGTGGTGGTCGTCGGTTGTGGAGTGGTGGTCGTCGGTTGTGGAGTGGTGGTCGTCGATTGGGGAGTGGTGGTTGTCGGTTGTGGAGTGGTGGTCGTCGGTTGTGGAGTGGTGGTCGTCGATTGAGGAGTGGTGGTCGTGGGTTGTGGAGTGGTGGTCGTCGATTGAGGAGTGGTGGTCGTGGGTTGTGGAGTGGTGGTGGTCTGTTGTGGAGTTGTGGTCGTGGGTTGTGGAGTGGTGGTCGTGGGTTGTGGAGTGGTGGTCGTGGGTTGTGGAGTGGTGGTTGTCGGTTGTGGAGTGGTGGTCGTCGATTGAGGAGTGGTGGTTGTCGGTTGTGGAGTGGTGGTGATCGGTTGTGGAGTGGTGGTTGTCAGTTGTGGAGTGGTGATCGTCGATTGGGGAGTGGTGGTTGTCGGTTGTGGAGTGGTGGTCGTCGGTTGTGGAGTGGTGGTCGTCGATTGAGGAGTGGTGGTCGTGGGTTGTGGAGTGGTGGTCGTCGATTGAGGAGTGGTGGTCGTGAGTTGTGGAGTGGTGGTTGTCGGTTTTGGAGTGGTGGTGGTCGGTTGTGGAGTGGTGGTTGTCGGTTGTGGAGTGGTGGTCGTGGGTTGTGGAGTGGTGGTCGTCGGTTGTGGAGTGGTGGTCGTCGGTTGTGGAGTGGAGGTCGTCGGTTGTGGAGTGGTGGTTGTCGGTTGTGGAGTGGTGGTCGTCGGTTGTGGAGTGGTGGTCGTCGATTGAGGAGTGGTGGTCGTGGGTTGTGGAGTGGTGGTCGTCGGTTGTGGAGTGGTGGTCGTCGGTTGTGAAGTGGTGGTCGTCGGTTGTGGAGTGGTGGTCGTCGGTTGTGGAGTGGTGGTCGTCGGTTGTGGAGTGGTGGTCTTCGGTTGTGGAGTGGTGGTTGTCGGTTGTGGAGTGGTGGTCGTCGGTTGTGGAGTGGTGGTCGTCGATTGAGGAGTGGTGGTCGTGGGTTGTGGAGTGGTGGTCGTCGGTTGTGGAGTGGTGGTTGTTGGTTGTGGAGTGGTGGTAGTCGGTTGTGGAGTGGTGGTTGTCGGTTGTGGAGTGGTGGTGGTCTGTTGTGGAGTGGTGGTTGTCGGTTGTGGAGTGGTGGTCGTCGGTTGTGGAGTGGTGGTGGTCGGTTGTGGAGTGGTGGTTGTCGGTTGTGGAGTGGTGGTCGTCGGTTGTGGAGTGGTGGTCGTCGGTTGTGGAGTGGTTGTCGTCGGTTGTGGAGTGGTGGTAGTCGGTTGTGGAGTGGTGGTCGTCGGTTGTGGAGTGGTGGTAGTCGGTTGTGGTGTGGTGGTTGTCGGTTGTGGAGTGGTGGTGGTCGGTTGTGGAGTGGTGGTCGTCGGTTGTGGAGTGGTGGTCGTCGGTTGTGGAGTGGTGGTCGTCGATTGGGGAGTGGTGGTTGTCGGTTGTGGAGTGGTGGTCGTCGATTGAGGAGTGGTGGTCGTCGGTTGTGGAGTGGTGGTCGTCGGTTGTGGAGTGGTGGTCGTCGGTTGTGGAGTGGTGGTTGTCGGTTGTGGAGTGGTGGTTGTCGGTTGTGGAGTGGTGGTCGTCGGTTGTGGAGTGGTGGTCGTGGGTTGTGGAGTGGTAGTCGTGGGTTGTGGAATGGTGGTCGTCGGTTGTGGAGTGGTGGTCGTGGGTTGTGGAGTGGTGGTCGTCGGTTGTGGAGTGGTGGTGGTCGGTTGTGGAGTGGTGTTCGTGGGTTGTGGAGTGGTGGTCGTCGGTTGTGGAGTGGTGGTCGTCGGTTGTGGAGTGGTAGTCGTGGGTTGTGGAGTGGTGGTCGTCGATTGAGGAGTGGTAGTCGTGGGTTGTGGAGTGGTGGTCTGTTGTGGAGTGGTGGTCGTCGGTTGTGGAGTGGTGGTAGTCGGTTGCGGAGTGGTGGTCGTCGGTTGCGGAGTGGTGGTCGTCGGTTGTGGAGTGGTGGTCGTCAGTTGTGGAGTGGTGGTGGTCGGTTGAGGAGTGGTGGTTGTCGGTTGTGGGTTGGTGGTAGTCGGTTGTGGAGTGGTGGTCGTCGGTTTTGGAGTGGTGGTCGTCGGTTGTGGAGTTGTGGTCGTCGGTTGTGGAGTGGTGGTGGTCGGTTGTGGAGTGGTAGTCGTAGGTTGTGGAGTGGTAGTCGTTGGTGGTGTAGTGGTGGTCGTCGGTGATGGAGTGGTGGTAGTCGGTTGTGGAGTGGTGGTAGTCGGTTGTGGAGTGGTGGTAGTCGGTTGTGGAGTGGTGGTCGTCGGTTGTGGGGTGGTGGTCGTCGGTTGTGGAGTGGTGGTCGTCGGTTGTGGAGTGGTGGTCGTCGGTGATGGAGTGGTGGTCGTCGGTTGTGGAGTGGTGGTAGTCGGTTGTGGAGTGGTGGTCGTCGGTGATGGAGTGGTGGTCGTCGGTTGTGGAGTGGTGGTCGTCGGTTGTGGAGTGGTGGTCGTCGGTTGTGGGGTGGTGGTCGTTGGTTGTGGAGTGGTGGTTGTCGGTTGTGGAGTGGTGGTAGTCGGTTGTGGAGTGGTGGTCGTCGGTAGTGGAGTGGTGGTCGTGGGTTGTGGAGTGGTGGTGGTCGGTTGTGGGGTGGTGGTCGTCAGTTGTGGAGTGGTGGTGGTCGGTTGAGGAGTGGTGGTTGTCGGTTGTGGGTTGGTGGTAGTCGGTTGTGGAGTGGTGGTAGTCGGTTGTGGTGTCGTGGTTGTCGGTTGTGGAGTGGTGGTGGTCGGTTGTGGAGTGGTGGTTGTCGGTTGTGGAGTGGTGGTAGTCGGTTGTGGAGTGGTGGTAGTCGGTTGTGGAGTGGTGGTAGTCGGTTGCGGAGTGGTGGTCGTGGGTTGTGGAGTGGTGGTGGTCGGTTGTGGAGTGGTGGTCGTGGGTTGTGGAGTGGTGGTCGTGGGTTGTGGAGTGGTGGTCGTGGGTTGTGGAGTGGTGGTCGTCGGTTGTGGAGTGGTGGTCGTCGGTTGTGGCGTGGTGGTCGTCGGTTGTGGAGTGGTGGTCGTCGGTGATGGAGAGGTGGTGGTCGGTTGTGGAGTGGTCGTTGTCGGTTGTGGAGTGGTGGTCGTCGGTTGTGGAGTGGTGGTCGTCGGTTGTGGAGTGGTGGTCGTCGGTTGTGGAGTGTTGGTCGTCGGTGATGGAGTGGTGGTGGTTGGTTGTGGAGTGGTCGTTGTCGGTTGTGGAGTGGTGGTGGTCTGTTGTGGAGTGGTGGTTGTCGGTTGTGGAGTGGTGGTCGTCGGTTGTGGAGTCGTGGTCGTCTGTTGTGGAGTGGTGGTGGTCTGTTGTGGAGTGGTGGTTGTCGGTTGTGGAGTGGTGGTCGTCGGTTGTGGAGTCGTGGTCGTCTGTTGTGGAGTGGTGGTCGTCGGTTGTGGAGTGGTGGTCGTCGGTTGTGGAGTGGTGGTCGTCGGTTGTGGAGTGGTGGTCGTCGATTGAGGAGTGGTGGTCGTGGGTTGTGGAGTGGTGGTCGTCGGTTGTGGAGTGGTGGTGGTTGGTTGTGGAGTGGTCGTTGTCGGTTGTGGAGTGGTGGTGGGCTGTTGTGGAGTGGTGGTTGTCGGTTGTGGAGTGGTGGTCGTCGGTTGTGGAGTGGTGGTCGTCTGTTGTGGAGTGGTGGTCGTCGGTTGTGGAGTGGTGGTCGTCGGTTGTGGGGTGGTGGTCGTCGGTTGTGGAGTGGTGGTCGTCGATTGAGGAGTGGTGGTCGTGGGTTGTGGAGTGGTGGTCGTCGGTTGTGGAGTGGTGGTGGTCTGTTGTGGAGTGGTGGTAGTCGGTTGTGGAGTGGTGGTCGTCGGTTGTGGAGTGGTGGTCGTCGGTTGTGGAGTGGTGGTTGTCGGTTGTGGAGTGGTGGTCGTCGGTTGTGGAGTGGTGGTGATCGGTTGTGGAGTGGTGGTAGTCGGTTGTGGAGTGGTGGCCGTGGGTTGTGGAGTGGTGGTCGTCGATTGAGGAGTGGTGGTCGTGGGTTGTGGAGTGGTGGTCGTCGGTTGTGGAGTGGTGGTGGTCTGTTGTGGAGTTGTGGTCGTGGGTTGTGGAGTGGTGGTCGTGGTTTGTGGAGTGGTGGTTGTGGGTTGTGGAGTGGTGGTTGTCGGTTGTGGAGTGGTGGTCGTCGGTTGTGGAGTGGTGGTCGTCGATTGAGGAGTTGTAGTCGTGGGTTGTGGAGTGGTGGTTGTCGGTTGTGGAGTGGTGGTAGTCGGTTGTGGAGTGGTGGTCGTCGGTTGTGGAGTGGTGGTTGTCGGTTGTGGAGTGGTGGTCGTCGGTTGTAATGTGGTGGTCGTCGGTTGTGGAGTGGTGGTCGTCGGTTGTGGAGTGGTGGCTGTCGGTTGTGGAGTGGTGGTCGTCGGTTGTGGTGTGGTGTTGGTCGGTTGTGGAGTGGTGTTGGTCGGTTGTGGAGTGGTGGTCGTGGGTTGTGGAGTGGTAGTCGTGGGTTGTGGAATGGTGGTCGTCGGTTGTGGAGTGGTGGTCGTGGGTTGTGGAGTGGTGGTCGTCGGTTGTGGAGTTGTGGTGGTCGGTTGTGGAGTGGTGGTCGTGGGTTGTGGAGTGGTGGTCGTCGGTTGTGGAGTGGTGGTCGTCGGTTGTGGAGTGGTAGTCGTGGGTTGTGGAGTGGTGGTCGTCGATTGAGGAGTGGTAGTCGTGGGTTGTGGAGTGGTGGTCGTCGGTTGTGGAGTGGTGGTCGTCGGTTGTGGAGTGGTGGTAGTCGGTTGCGGAGTGGTGGTCGTCGGTTGTGGAGTGGTGGTAGTCGGTTGTGGAGTGGTGGTCGTCGGTTGTGGAGTGGTGGTCGTCGGTTGTGGAGTTGTGGTCGTCGGTTGTGGAGTGGTGGTGGTCGGTTGTGGAGTGGTAGTTGTAGGTTGTGGAGTGGTAGTCGTTGGTGATGTAGTGGTGGTCGTCGGTGATGGAGTGGTGGTAGTCGGTTGTGGAGTGGTGGTAGTCGGTTGTGGAGTGGTGGTAGTCGGTGGTGGAGTGGTGGTCGTCGGTTGTGGGGTGGTGGTCGTCGGTTGTGGAGTGGTGGTCGTCGGTTGTGGAGTGGTGGTCGTCGGTGATGGAGTGGTGGTCGTGGGTTGTGGAGTGGTGGTGGTCGGTTGTGGAGTGGTGGTCGTCGGTTGTGGAGTGGTGGTAGTCGGTTGTGGTGTGGTGGTCGTCGGTTGTGGAGTGGTTGTCGTGGGTTGTGGAGTGGTGGTTGTCGGTTGTGGAGTGGTGGTCGTCGGTTGTGGAGTGGTGGTCGTCGGTTGTGGTGTGGTGGTCGTCGGTTGTGGAGTGGTGGTCGTCGGTTGTGGAGTGGTAGTCGTGGGTTGTGGGGTGGTGGTCGTCGATTGAGGAGTTGTAGTCGTGGGTTGTGGAGTGGTGGTTGTCGGTTGTGGAGTGGTGGTAGTCGGTTGTGGAGTGGTGGTCGTCGGTTGTGGAGTGGTGGTTGTCGGTTGTGGAGTGGTGGTCGTCGGTTGTAATGTGGTGGTCGTCGGTTGTGGAGTGGTGGTCGTCGGTTGTGGAGTGGTGGCTGTCGGTTGTGGAGTGGTGGTCGTCGGTTGTGGTGTGGTGGTGGTCGGTTGTGGAGTGGTGTTGGTCGGTTGTGGAGTGGTGGTCGTGGGTTGTGGAGTGGTAGTCGTGGGTTGTGGAATGGTGGTCGTCGGTTGTGGAGTTGTGGTCGTGGGTTGTGGAGTGGTGGTCGTCGGTTGTGGAGTTGTGGTGGTCGGTTGTGGAGTGGTGGTCGTGGGTTGTGGAGTGGTGGTCGTCGGTTGTGGAGTGGTGGTCGTCGGTTGTGGAGTGGTAGTCGTGGGTTGTGGAGTGGTGGTCGTCGATTGAGGAGTGGTAGTCGTGGGTTGTGGAGTGGTGGTCGTCGGTTGTGGAGTGGTGGTCGTCGGTTGTGGAGTGGTGGTAGTCGGTTGCGGAGTGGTGGTCGTCGGTTGTGGAGTGGTGGTAGTCGGTTGTGGAGTGGTGGTCGTCGGTTGTGGAGTGGTGGTCGTCGGTTGTGGAGTTGTGGTCGTCGGTTGTGGAGTGGTGGTGGTCGGTTGTGGAGTGGTGGTAGTCGGTTGTGGAGTGGTGGTCGTCGGTTGTGGGGTGGTGGTCGTCGGTTGTGGAGTGGTGGTCGTCGGTTGTGGAGTGGTGGTCGTCGGTGATGGAGTGGTGCTCGTCGGTTGTGGAGTGGTGGTAGTCGGTTGTGGAGTGGTGGTCGTCGGTGATGGAGTGGTGGTCGTCGGTTGTGGAGTGGTGGTCGTCGGTTGTGGAGTGGTGGTGGTCGGTTGTGGAGTGGTGGTCGTCGGTTGTGGAGTTGTGGTCGTCGGTTGTGGTGTGGTGGTCGTCGGTTGTGGTGTGGTGGTGGTCGGTTGTGGAGTGGTGGTGGTCGGTTGTGGAGTGGTGGTCGTGGGTTGTGGAGTGGTGGTCGTCGGTTGTGGAGTGGTGGTGGTCGGTTGTGGAGTGGTGGTCGTCGGTTGTGGAGTGGTGGTAGTCGGTTGCGGAGTGGTGGTCGTGGGTTGTGGTGTGGTGGTCGTCGGTTGCGGAGTGGTGGTCGTCTGTTGTGGAGTGGTGGTGGTCGGTTGTGGTGTGGTGGTCGTCGGTTGTGGAGTGGTGGTCGTGGGTTGTGGAGTGGTGGTCGTCGGTTGTGGAGTGGTGGTCGTCGGTTGTGGAGTGGTGGTAGTCGGTTGTGGAGTGGTGGAAGTCGGTTGTGGAGTGGTGGTAGTCGGTTGTGGAGTGGTGGTAGTCGGTTGTGGAGTGGTGGTCGTCGGTTGTGGAGTGGTGGTAGTCGGTTGCGGAGTGGTGATCGTGGGTTGTGGTGTGGTGGTCGTCGGTTGTGGAGTGGTGGTAGTCGGTTGCGGAGTGGTGGTCGTCGGTTGTGGAGTGGTGGTCGTCGGTTGTGGAGTGGTGGTCGTGGGTTGTGGAGTGGTGGTCGTCGGTTGTGGAGTGGTGGTCGTCGGTTGTGGAGTGGTGGTTGTCGGTTGTGGAGTGGTGGTAGTAGTTGAAGATTGGTGTGTTGTTGTAGTTGTTGGTGGCTGTGTGGTCGTAGTTGTTGGCTTCGTGGTTGTAGTCGTCGTTGGTTTTGTTGTCGTCGTCGTTGGCTTTGTTGTGGTTGTTATAATTGTTGTCTTCGTTGTTCGTGTTGTTGTCGTTGGTGTTTGCGTCGTCGTGAATCCGCAATCTGAAAAAGTTTCATTTGCAGAATAATTATTTTAAATTCTGATCATGCTGCATTAAAATGTTGCAAGCTGGCTAACCGGAAGTTTTTCCGACATATTTTGATTTATCGCCCCTCGGCATCTAATACACCACGTCACTCCACCCTCTCACTCATCCCCTCGCCACTCGCCTCTGCTCCAACCTCCCGCTCAGCCTTCAATCCGTCTTCTACACGCCTTCACGTTGACTGTTAATTTTCGGTTTTTCACTAGCCTCAGGATCCCACGCTGTCCAGTTTCCCTCCTCTCAATCCTCCCCTCCATCTCATCACTCTCATCACTCTATTTTTCTCTGCACCTCCCTCTCGAGCCCACTGCAAAACTATGGGTGACGAGGGCGTGCATTCTAGGCAAACACGTACCTTCGTACGCCACCGCCTGATCGCCCGATACACTGTCCTTTTGCAAATTATAGATCCCTATCTGAGATACCCGGGGTTTCGTCCCCCTCCACCACAGCGCACCCCGCTCCCACCCCGCCCCTCTGACCCAGCTTTCTTCCATCACGGCCCGATCCAGAACCCACCCCCACTCCTCTACCCCGCACACTGCCCCACATCTCCAAACCCGGTCCACCGCTCCTTCCCACCCTCCCTCCACCGCCCTACCAAGCCCCTCGCGTCCCACCACACAGCCCCACGGCCCCCACCTCGACCTGACCCAGCTTCACACGACCCTTTCTGCTGTTGGTTGATCCGCTTCACCGCATCGCACCACCCTTGCTGGACGGGTGTGTTCTGTGTGGGGACGATGCGGTCCTGGTGGCACTCTGTCTCTGCCTAGGCTTAATCTGTTTGACCTCTCTTCTGAATTTTCCGACTATACTTTCTCCACCTCCGTCGGAGACCTTGGCGTCGAGCTAGACCAGGAACACTTACTTTTGCACCTCATCTAAATCATCTCAATCGCTCCTGCTTATATCAACTGCGCCAGCTTCGCATTGTCGCTCGCTCTCTCTCAACTGGCGCTGCAATTGCGCTTGTACAATTTTGTACATTCCTTTGTCTTCGTAATCGTAATCGTAATCTCATAATTTCTAAAGCGCCACTGGGAGGCCAAGCGCGGGGCACCGGCTTATTCACGAGCGCTGCGTTGAGTTAGGAGGGTTGTCCGTGAGAGTAGTCCGAGGTGGTCCGGGTCGAGTTACCATAGGATCAGGATCAAATGCGTTGAGTCAAAAGGGTTGTCCGTAAGAGTAGTCCATGGTGGTCCGGGTCGAGGTACCGTATGATCAGAGGTGTGGAACAGCTACTAAGGTGGGTGTCGTCTGAGCCGGGAATTGGAGGGTGGGGGATCAGATGAAACAGGATAAGAGTTCTTGAACAGGAGTGTCTTTAGTTACGAGTGAAAGGCCCGAGGTGTGATGGATAGAGGAGCCTGAGGAAGGTGATGGTGTGTGATTAGTAATGATGGAGTAGGGACTGAAAAGGATCGGAACTCAGCAGGCAGATCATTCCAAAGGCGTGGTGCTGAGTTGGATATGGCTCGGTTGGAGAACTTGAGATGACTTGTGACCGGCGGTCGAGAGAGTGTAAGGCAGGCGGATGATCGGGTAGAACGGGTAGGCTGGATGGGGAACAGTTCGCGAAGATATCTGGGCTGGGAGCATTGTAAGGAGTTGTATGTTAAGGAGAGAACTTTGTAGTGAATTCGCTCTGGGATTTTCAACCAGTGAAGAGACTTGAGGATGGGGATAATTATTGTCATTGACGTTATTACCTCTTACCACGTGATCATCCGTTCATGCTATCATTTAGTGAATGCGCTTGCATCGCGTGTTTACTGTTTACGTGTTTCTAGTCTTCGGCCAGACGTAGCCTAACTTAAACAAATGTCGTGGAAAATGGGGTCACGAAGATTATTGTATAATGGTGAAATGGCCGTGCGCCGTTATAGGCCTAGACATTAGACAAGCATGGTGAAGGGATAGCATTTTGGGAAGGCGAACCTCATGAGTAATATTTTTGGATCGCGAACCCCCAATTTTTCTGAGCTGCTAGCGAGTATTCATAAAAATTATTGGGAGCCAAGGCCGTAGCTAGGGGGTGTTTTGGGTGTTTCAACACCCCAAAATGTAAAATAAAAAAATAAAATGCATTTACTAGCACATGATGTGATGGTGATGGTTCTCTGCCCGAAGGCAGGTTCATTGACTTTACGCCCTTGGGGATGAGATGAGTGAGGTGGTTTCCCGTTGCCTTCCTCACAGACAATGATGGGTAGGCAACTTGCCCAAGGCCGCTCCACAGGAGCTTGCGCCCCTGCGTCCCACACGTGCTAGCCCGGGATATCTAAGTCTCTGAATGTCAACTCCCAGCGCGGGGCTTGAACCGCAGTCCGTTGCAACCAACAGACGAATGCCGCTCTCGCTTACCGGTGTAGCTAACTAGGCCAGAATGTAAAAAGTAAAAAAATAATAGAATGCATTTACTAGCACATGATGTAAAGACCATGAAAACACCCCCCGAAATGAAAAAAATGCGAAAAATAGGATGAATTTATTTCGGTCGGATGATTAAAAAGTCATCACTTTTTTCGGACGGGAAACTGAAGAAACACCCCCCCCCCAAATCAAGTACTGGCTACGGCCTTGTTGGGAGCAATCGGTCGAGTGGATCCAAAGTTTTTGTGGAACATACATAGTTAGCTATAGTTACTTTTCTCTTTCTTCTTTATATCGATTCTCGTTTGTTTTTCTTAATTTGCGAACATCGCTCATGCTCAGCTAAGTTTTCTCATTAATATTTTATATTTTGAATTTGCTCGAATTGGGATATTTGTCTAGGCCGACTCGAGCGTTACCTGAAAGCCTGTCTCGTTCGTTTCTGCACTGAGAGCGTCTCTGAATGGTTCTTACTGCGAGACGACTTTATAAAAATTAATTTCCAGATACGATACGTTAAGATATCAATTATTATTAGTGTCGTTATTTTTTCTTAACTTGCGATTCATATCATCATTATTTTAGCAATATTATTATTATTGCAAATCCGCTTGATGCGTGTTTATTTATATCCGCCTTCGACGAGAAATTACATCAGGAAATTGCGTCAAACGAAACGACGTCAAGAGAAATGGCGAACGCGCGACTCGATAATTGTTGTGCAGAGGTTATGGCGTCCTAAATTTGCGTTAACTACCGCATCAAAATTTAAGCTATCCATGAAATTATATATACGGATTTTCAGCTTTGATATAAAAATTTGTATGATAATGCTCTGCAGAATGTGTTGTAATGCTAAAGCGTTCTGTTTCAGAGCCTTTCTCGGGACACCATACATCCTCACCAACATACAAGCAAACAAACAGAAGGACAAACTTTCAAACTTATGGCATAAATTTTAATGAATCAAGAGTTATTATGCAAAGCTGAGAGCTTTTCAGGCTATCACTGTGCGCATTTGACCTAACTGAAATGTTTTTACTTGTTCCACTCTTTTGAGGATAGTTTCGGAAAATCGTTTCTGATTTTCTTAAACATTTTCTGAAAAACAGAACATGCTTGGAGAAAATACTCACATGGTACATTGCAGGATGCGGAGAATGCCGGTGCGTTGGTTGCAACATATGGGAATTGACGATCCCTTGGTGCTACAAACGCAACATTGCATTGGTAGTTTGGCGGATAGTAACCGTTGACCTGGAGTACTGATGACGATATGAACTCCCTCGTGTTAGGTCTTGACCTCGCTGGAGTATCGTTTTTGTAGGAGTTGCCATTTGCTGTCCAGTTCATCACAGCATCGATCGGATGGTAAGAGCTGTCGGCGTAGGTTATGCTGCAGTTCAGTTGAATGGTAGTTGAATTGAGCGCTTTGCACGTGCAAGTTGGACCCACACCTGAGAAAGATTAATAAATATATTAACAAGATTTAACAGTGATTACCTTCGCTCCCTTGATTAAGGCGTATAATCAAACATAAAGTTTCTGTTGTTTTGTTTGTAAACCTGAGCTGTTCCATATTTCTGAGTGTAGAAATACTGCAGATTCTGAATAGTTATTATTAATTTTCGACTTGCCACATTTCCGTATAATAGACTACTAGCAGGGGTACCCGGCGCTGCCAATTTTTTTTAGATTTTTCGTACCCAACCAGTCCCACCCCTCCTTCACATTCACTCTCCCATTACTTTCTCCTCTCCCTTCTTCCTTCCACATTTCTTTCCCCATCACTTCCGTCCCGTTCCATTCATCAACCACCTCTTACCCAGTGCCGTTCAGATTTTAAAACAAGTGCATGGACGCCGTCCATGACCGTCCAGGCACACTTTAAGCTCTGCTCTTACCTCCCTTCTCTCCCCTTCCTTCCCATCCTTTTTCTCCACTTTCTTTACGCCCCTTCCTGCCCCCCCCCCCACAACAATAAGAATAATCCATGCCGCTCTGCTTGGAATGACCTTTCCCTCTACTCTGCGGGTTATCCTCGCGTCTGAGTCTACTCTTCGTTATAAGCTTACTCCTTGACCGATAGCATTCATTTTTCAGGGATTCTGCACTGAACGGAAAGCGCCTTTGACAGCTGCTCATATAAGCCTACGGTACTGCAATGGGCGGTTTATAAATGTGACCCATCTGACCCAAAACCAGGCGTAAGTCGGTTTTTGTACAATATGAGTGTCATATATCTTCTAAAAAAATAAAGTCTCTTCTGTAAAATGACAAATCTTATTGCTCTGCCATGTTTCAGTCGAAAGTTATGAGTAAAAATACGGCTCGACCGTCCAAATTGCGATTCTGAGAAAAATGCGTTTAAAGTTTTCTATAACTTTCGAATGCAAGATTCTTTAGAACCATGTTCACAATTAAATAAAATTTGCAACAAATAAACAGATTGCATACTAGGCTAGAGGGAAGTCTGGGCTTTACACTGATGCCTAATTTATTAGGTTAGCCACATGCCGAATATGGCCACCAATGCCGGGAAAGTGGAAAGTGGCGGGAAAAGTCATTGAATAATTTGAACAATAAAAACCACAAAATTATCAAAAATATCATTAAAAATAATATTTTTGTGAGTTTTAATGTGTATAAAACATTTATTTATCATTTTCTGTCAAAAACTAAAAATTGAATTTTTTCTTCTTTACATTTTGGTCATTATCTCAGAAGCGTGTGTTCCGACATACGCCTGGTTTTGGTCAGATGGGACACAAATATCTGGATAGGCCTACGTACAACACGATACGATATTGTAATCATCTATTATAACTATTGTCATTATCCTGTCTTAACTTACGATCAAGCGTTCAAACAAATTTGTAGTATGTCTTTCTGTGCATTTGTTACAGCACCCCTTCAAGATTACTACTCAGCAGCGCACCCGACTACAGCGCGGACACTGAATCGGAGTTTCACGCAGAAGCGCTGAGCAATTGCGAGCGAAGGACTTGCCCAAGGTTCTTAGTCTCCTTACGAGTCATGGAGGGAGTGGGGGCGGGATGGGGGTGGAGATTTTCCTGATACCTAAATTTCTCGGGTGGCGTACCGGTAGAGGTTGGAGTGTGGTGGGGTGTTGTGTGGTGGAGTTGTGACCGGAGCGGGTCGAATCCTAAATTTCCTGGGCGACGCCGGGTACCCCAGCTAGTATCTGATAAGTCAATAGAATCATTGTTTGAAAGAGCTAATCACCATTTCCTCCTTGTTTAGAGCTAACAAGTTACCGCTTAATATTGATGAAAACAAACTCTATTCTTTTTGGATCCCGCCGTAAACTACCTTCAGTATGTGATCACAGATTGACAATGGATGATTGTGCAGCCTGAATTATGTAAATTTCTAGGTGTGTGTCTGGACCAGCACCTCACTTGGAAGGAACACATTAATTAAGCAAATATCTAAGAATATAGCAATAAATATTAGCGTGCTATCAAGAATCCGTCACTGTCTTTCTCAAGCTACATTATACAAGGCTTATATTATTCCTTACTTTTCCATACTTGTCATACTGTAGCCTAACATCTGCTGGGCCTCAACTTATACTTCTTATTTAAAAAATTGGAGAGCTTGCAAAAACGTGTCATTCGAACTATTTTCTTGCTATGCTGGTCTGTCAGTCAATTTCTCCTCCGTCAAGCGCATGCTGACGATGAGGCACTTACAAGACGTCTCCAAGTTGCTCTTTCTCTGGTCTTATCCACCGCCCTTCATATAATATGTCCATGCCCTGCGTTTCTAGGTCCTCCATCAGGTTCTTCATCCATGTCTTTTTTGGCCTTCCTCTGCTTCTCTTCCCTTCTGTTTGTCCATATAGCACTGTCGCTGGTAGCCTCTTCTCCTCCATCCGTGTAACATGTCCGAACCAAGTCAGTCTTCTCTTCCTGATTCTGTCAATTACTATTTCTTTTTGTCCAGCTTCATCTCTTCATCTCAAGTTATTTCGTTGCGTATCCTTTCTATCCTCGATCTTCTCAGTATTTCTCTCAGCCAGCTCATCTCCGACACCAATAGTCTTCTTTCGTCTTCTTTTCTCAGTCACCAGCCATATTTGTTTCAGTCGTAAAGGTTTCTAGGTCCTATACCAGGTGGTGACCAATCCTCTCCTGGTAGGGTAAGGAGGCAGTTGGGCCCCTTAGACCTCTTCCGCCCTTAGTTAAGTTTTGTGTATTCTGTGATCTTAATTCTTGTGAATTGTTTCAACTGCATAGGCCCTGACTGTACATTGTAACCGGTTGCGGTCTGTCAATCGGATTGCCGAATAAAGAAAAATTATTATAACAACCTCCACAAAAATTATCTATAATAATCATATATAAAATCAAATCTAATCTAACATTTTCTCGCGGCACAGCTATTCAGAAGCGCTCTCAGCGTGATAGGCTCTTGAAGGCAGAAAGAGAATAATATATATAAGCTTATATATTATATTATACTATATGTTATTATATACATACATACATACACAGTTACACACAGCCTACATACATAATTACATAATTAGCCTATATACAATTAAGCATACGTACATACACGCAACTTAACACAGAAACAGATTGCACGATACTCATCAGATTCATCTGCGACAGAGACCTGAGAACATTCCGTGCGGACTGATGCGCATTTGAAGATATGAAACCCATGACTTGCATAAGATTTTCATATTCAGTTGCGGTGGAGTCAAAGGTATGCCAAACAAGTTTAGTTAGGCCCTACATGTATATAGACACCATTAGCCTACTCAATGAACTGGGAGCATTTTCGTAGATGTTATTCAATTACTTAATGTTGCTTGAAGTTTCATGCAGCTGCCTGTTATCCACACGAGAACGGTTAGAGTAGTCTGTGACGGTGGCAAAGCAATTATTTTTAGCAGCCATCGCCGAGCCTTGCATTGCAAAACCACTCTTAAAAATCATCACCGTTTTATCATACAGAAGAAAATAGCAACGTTTACTTACGAACGACGAGTATCTTAGCGCCGTACTTGGTGGTGGATCCATTGATATTTACGACATACAAGCCAGAAGTTGATATTGGAGGAGTCACTGGAGACGTTTGATACTTCTTTACAATCAGACCAGTTGAGTTAACGGCAAAGAGGTTCGTGTATGAAGCAGCAACAACATCGTCGTAGTTTGTGATTTTGTAAGTGGGTATTTCGTCTGAAGTTGGCTTTAGAGTCCAAGATACTTTTGTCGGACTGTTGCAAGGCAACATCGTATTCAGAGTTCCTTCGTAACCGGCAATATTTATTGGTGGTGTCGAACACTGACCATGGACACCTGGAATGAATATCAGTTACATCAGAGCAACTGCTACATACGAAGTTTTAATGTTTAGCGTTAACTATGAGCAAGATGCATCTAGGGCCTACATACGATGGAAAATCTTGTCCATAACCCTCTTCAGGAAAGCCTTAGTTAGTCATTTACTCCATCTGGAGTCGAAGCATGAAGACGTTTGATCTCTGTCATTCTGACATTCAAGAGATAAGATAAGATAAGAATATTCTTTAATGGGCCAATTGCTATCTGTATTTTGGTGTACAGGCATGTTATAATGAACAAACGTAGGCCTACATCATTTCTGTATCCATTCAATGTCAAATGTTTTAAAATAGCACAAAATCCTAAATCCAAAATTCAATATATAAATATGTTCTTTTACTGACCAACAATCTATGCTGCTTAGGGTGGTTCCATCGACAATGGCAACTTTTGAAGTTGTTTCTTCTTTATTCTCCAACCCACCATTTGGTAATATGACTTATAGAGACTCTTTATCCAAAATATTTTCAGATTCCAAACGTATTTAGGACTGGCGCGAACTAGTTGAAGTTTAGATGATTGCGCATATTACGGCAATTTCTTACTAATGAATAATTAACTATTTTGCTACTTACTTTTTAGTATAAAATTAGTCTTGGTCAGTAAATCAATCAGTAAATCAATCATTCAATCAATCAAAAACTATATATCGCCCATCCAGAATGCCTACTCAGAGGCGCACCCGGCCGAGGTCAAGCGAAAAACAGTCTTCGACCATTATAAACTGAAAACAGTTTGAAAGGTGTCGAATAATCAAACTCCAGTTTGTTGGACAACCACAGAGAAGGAATGGCTCTGCATTGTCAAAGTAAGCGTGAAAGTAACCATTGAGTCACCACTTACAGCTTAGTGCAGTACGCGGAGGCCTATGCAAGTGAAAAGTGCGAGGCAGAGCGCACGCAGATAAGACGGTTCTTAGCCTGATAAGCATTGCCACGCAAAAGATACAGTCCTGAATGAAATGTGCTGCGGGAAAGAAAAGGCTGAACAGTAAATACCAAGTCAAGCTGCTACTCCAAGTTGTTTAGTTGGTAATGTCGCTAAATTTTTAAGACTTTCGAAAATGGCGTGTGCTCATTGTCGGAAAGAGAATTAGGTTGAGAGCTCCTAAATTTAGCATGCCACCACAACAATCCTCAAATCATTTTGGAGAAGGTCTTGGGTCCTTATGGTACATCCAAGTTTTTCCAATATGGAGCAATCAAGTCGCTTTAAAGATTTCCGGCCCATTATATATCAGGTCACCTTTTCCACACACACAGAGGATGAGCAGATGACGACCAGGTCCCGTGGAAGGACGAGGTTATTGAGTCTGCGGTGATGACTACTGATGAACTTCTTGGGCTATCTGCCATTTTTCTAGGTGACATTCCACCACATCGAATATCTTCCCGCTATCCAGCAGCTGTGCGTCGGGCTTTATGATGGTCAGAGCCATTTACACATTTAAAATGTGGATGTTCCTCTCCCAATATGAACCTTGACACGGTCTGCTGCCAGTATCAACGAAATCACGGAAGTCTCGTGTCTTTCGTGTGGCGAACAAGTCTGGAAGTAGGCTATGATAAGAAAGTGTTAGGCCTACTCTTTGTGACTAACATGATATTATAATACCAAGTAGGCCTACTGTTTCCAGAGCGCAGCGTCAAAAGTTTCTTCCCAAAATGACACAAATTTGCTATCCATGCTGCCCACCGACAAGAACAGGGACGTTGCTAAAGTTGCCACAGACAAGTGTAGTTTTCACTTCTAGGACTTGCCTGAGTTGCTGGTTGGGATTGTCTTTTTTGACGATCATTTTTAAGTGGATGAGAGGAGACTCATGGCAATGGCCCTAAACGAAAATTCAGGTTCTGTGAGATCATTAAAACGAATCCCACCATTCAATGAACCTGTAGCAAAACAGGACTTCCACAATATATTTCCGTCGTTAAATCACTCATGACATTCTTCAACTCTTTGGAACTGTCTGATGACTTTTTACAGTATGGTCCAAGCCCATATTATTATTGGATCTCGAATGTAATAAAAGAGCCATGTGATTCTCAAATCCGTTAAAGTGGTTAACTGTATCGCTGAAGTTGAGTAGACACTTCAGATCAAAAATTTAACTCTTCGCCAGCACAAAGTGTTCTGGCTTAAAGGTCGTAGGGAAACACAAAAGGCAATGCTATGAGCCAACCAAGACGGCAACCATCTAGTTGGTAAAAATCGAACGACTGACAAATTCGTCGGAAAATGTTGATATTCTCGGCTACATTGTCATAAAATTGTTGTCTTCTAATTTTTGCAGTTAATGTCTCAAAACTACCCAAAATTTACTCATTCCGACATGACTGTTGTAAAATAATTTAGAAAATTAATAATAAATTGCATACGTCAGAATTTGAGGATGACTAGTATGCATTTATTACTAACATTGCCGTTTGCCGATGTCTTGATAAGTTTGATGAAAACATTACGAAATTAGTAAAATTTCGTCAGCTCCGCGCCAGTCCTAAATATTAATATTTTCTTATAATTTTTTCTATCTGTGACCTACTAACACCTGGCGTCACGAAATGGTGGGTTGGAGAACAAATTTAAAGCACTTTCATTTTTTAGAACCACCCTAATGCTGCTTTTTGATTTATATTGTAATACATTTAAATATGATGAAGCATTCTCGTTATAAAAACGATTTTGACATGAACCTAGGCCTATGTGAGCTAATTCGGAATGCGAACTGTCTATGAAAACCGTTCCTCTTCTTTCTGCGTGCAGACGAGCTAAAATCTTGGTCAACGTCCTTCACAGGGAAGTCTTAGCTCGACAAGGCGAACCAATGGGCAAATGGGTAATGCAAGTAAGCGCGGCGAAAGATCCACCATCGCAGACAAATTATCATATGCATGAAGCAGTGCTTTTAATTCGTATTCAGAAAGAATTAGTAAAATATGCCGACAGACTTCTGCGAAAGATATAGGCCCCTATGACGTACATTGCATAGGCTATGTATAATGTTCTACACATATGCAATGTATTAGACCATCTATACATCTTTTGCAGAAGTCTAGTGGCCGCGAGTCCATTTCAGCTGAGATCCAAACACACCAGCTGTCTGCGGAATAATAACTTAATTTGATAGCAATTATTTTTTAAATGACTTGAAAAAAGAAGTTGTTTAACTTTTCGTTTCATCACCCGGAGTTTCTAGGATGATAGTCGCTGCGCGGTGAGATGCGGAGGGGAAGTGGGAGAACGGTTCCAGATTGTGACAGGAGTAAGACAGGGATGCGTTTTGTCACCAATGCTTTTTGCCTTAATCATGGACTGGGTGATGATGAGAGTAGCAGAGGACGCCAATATTGGTTTAAGATGGGTGAATGAGGAGAGGCTGAGGGACTTGGATTTCGCAGACGATATCGCCTTGTTGGACAATACCTGGAAAGGGATGAAAGAATTAACACTTAGAACACAGATGGAAGCAGCAAAGGTGGGGCTCGCCATCAATCCAAGCAAAACAAACTCATGGAAATTGGAAAATGGGAAGAGGAAGGCAGTATTGTTGTGGGCGGCATAGAAGTAGAATCTATAGATGGTTTTTGCTACCTTGGTAGCCAAATATCAGCAGACAGCAGCTGTGACAGGAAAATAAAAACACGTTAGGAAAGGCAATGCTGCTTTTGGAGGGCTTGATAAGATCTGGAAGAAGAACGGATGCAGCATAAGAACTAAGATGCACCTCTATAATGTCGTAGTCTTGAGTAGCCTACACTTCTGTATGGATCAGAGACATGGCCGATGACGGTGGCAAACAAGAGAAGACTGGAGGTAGCACATCACAAATGTCTAAGAAGAATCCTGCAAGTATCATGGTGGGACAAGATACCAAACAAAACTATAAGAGAGAGGACGGGGCAGGAAGAAATGGAAGACATCATCAGAAGAAGACGACTGAGGTGGGCGGGACACATGTTCCGCATGGAGGATGAAAGAAGAGCCAATCAAGTGATGTCATGGATTCCTGGAGGGAAGAGGAGGAGAGGAAGGCCGAGAAAGAACTGGCCGGAGACCATCAGAGAGGACTTGAGATGCCTGGAGTTGTCGTGGGACGAGGCCAGGGAGCTGGCGTCGGACAGAGAGGAATGGAGACGATGCGTTGCCCGATGTGCAGATCTGCACGGGATGGACTAAGTACTAAGTAAGTAACTTTTCATTGGATTACATATTTGGATGGCTAAAAACTGTGGACTGACTCGTTAAAAGTGGTTTAACTTTTATTCTGTTTCGGATTTGTTTGTGAATTTTTGGCTGTTGTAGGTTACGCTTTCTCCCAATTCTACATGTATAGGCCTATACATAATTATCAAGGCGGCAGTTGACTCATTTGACGGCTGTGAGGACCCGTCATGCACAGCGTACCGGGATAAGATCCCAGCTGTAGCCTAATTCTGATTCTGCTCCTGCGACGACCAATCTGCTCTTTATAAGTGGACGACCTGAGCCTGCATCGATCCCAGTCGATCGAATTAAGAGCGCAATTACCAAGAGTAGCACCATAGCTTTTTTAAATAATTTTTTTTAACTGCACAACCGGGAATAATTATTTTAGCGTTTGTGGCAGTTTTCCCAAAAAATGCCGCAAGTGACCAGCGACAAATTCTGATGGCCTTTTCTTAGTCGTTTGCCACAATTTTCCATGAAATGTCCTAATTAGCAGCGTATATAATTTTATGACCTTTTTAGTCATCCGCTTTGAATTTCGGATCTTGGCTTGGCTTTCTGCTGCATATTTTTCACTGCACACGCCTTTCATTCCGCTTCCTTCTTTCATGCATGTGAACCAGCTGCAGTTACCTTTTTCCAATGGTTACCACTGCGCAAGACGGCTTTACAATTGCACAAAATCCGTTTTAAACTGCGCTTTTTGTGTAGAACTGCACGTTTAAAAAAGCCCTAAGTAGCACTTCTTCTTTTGATGGTCTAGGACTATTATAGGCAGTGGATAAAAAATAATGGGCGGAAGTATGGCGTCTTCGAACAATAAATGCCCAGAGATATAATGCCTGGATCTGTCTACGCGTAGACGCTATTCACAGTTATTACAGTACAGCGTCTGCCGAGGCTTTTTGCTGAAAAGAGACCAAGTCCCGTTCGACGTTGACTTTCATCTGAATAGTCTACCACGTCTTCGCTTTGCATAGATCTAATAATTTCCAAGTCGTTTTCTTCCTCATTCGCATTCAATGCAGTTAATACTATTTCGTCTGAAAACCTATTGTACGCCGCTGACGTATATGTGGCACACGTATCGTGAGAACACCATAGGCTACAATACGATGCGATCTGATGCATAGCAATACAATACAACAAATGCGGTAGTATCTTCTATGCTTTGGAGAACTTCAATGCAGCTCTTTCACCTCAGTTTAATAGAGGTTTTGTGACTTGTCGGTGTATGTTTGTTCTATCTAAAGCCGAATGGTATTTTTTGCATCGTATAAAAACTACGCCAGGTCTTTGATGGCCACCAAGAAGCGAATCTATGGACGTCCAAGGGTTTGTCATTTTCTGAATGCTGAAAGCAGCTTTGCATTAATGCAAGCGTGACCAAAGTGCCGCAAAACACGCCGTCCTCTTTCTGCGTATGTATGACAGTTTATTTTCAAGACGGCTGTTAAAAATAATCCAGAAAAATAACAAAGAGGGCATTATCATAGACATGAGTCGAAAGCATCTATCTATAATTTATATATCTGTCTGCCCTTCAAGACAACTATTCAAAGGCGCTCCCGACCCTGGCATGGTCAAAGAGGAAGATAATTATTGAGTAGCTTATAAAAAAAACTAGACAGGCTGCCGCGTGAAAGAACGCATGCTAGAGGGGAGGCAATTCCAAACTGAGGACCTCTATCGATAAATCCCACTTCTGTCTGATGGCATTTCGTGTGGCGCCGCAAAGTTGCCTCTGGAGGTCGAGGGTAGCGTACCGTAGTTACAGTAAATAGCTCCCGAAGGTAGCCTTGCTCACTGCCTAATGTATGGTGTTAGACCGTAGCGGAGACGCTATAATGAATGCACATGCTTGACTGGGAACCAGAGGAGGATTTCCATTACATAAGTTGAGATGTGACCATACTTAGTGACACCCCAACCCAGCGAGCATCCACCCGCAGAACTCCTCTAAGGATTGCCATCGGATCTCCGAAAGTGCTTAGTAGAGCGAGGAGCAGTGGTCCAATTGATTAACGAGAAAGACACGAACCAAAGTGGCAGAAGAGAGTGGACATGGATTAAAAATGGAACTGGAGACAACCGATGGCCATAGCCTAACTGGCACAAGAGATCGTAACAGGGTCTATTCATTATTTAATTAACGCGATAATAATTATTATGCTCCGCAAAAGACGAACTGGTACGAGAACAGAATGCAAGGAGAGACGCAATACCCTATACCTGTGGCAGAGAGAATGTCAAGTAGAGGCCCAAAGAAAGATCGACGAGAAGGCCAAGCGTGTCAAGTGGCCAGGGCAAACGGGATGAGTGAAAGATAATTGTTACAGGGGTTGACAGCTATGAAGATAAGACCAGAGAAGTGAAAGGTCCTGGAGTCAAGAGGTCATGGACAGGCGGCTCAGTCACTCAGGAAGTCCACCAATGTCAAGGGCAGTAATTATACGCTGCCATGGGCATTGGATTGGTCCATTATTATAATACTTGCCCTATATATTATGACATGGAGCAAGTATGCCTATAGCCTGGGACCAACCAATGTCACCCGTTGGTGGTGAAGAGGGGGCGCAGAAGGACATACTATGATATTGCTCTTAGCATGGCACACTGCTACTAAAACCCAGTCCGGTCGCGTCTTCTGCATTTGTATCTAGTCCAACAACATGAAAAACATATACAATAATATAACAATATCAGCATCTGATCCTTACCGTAGTTAAGCGATGATCGCATCGGGTTGTTACAAGGAAAATCGAGGGACAGTAACATCATTAATATGCACCGGTTTTGTGACTTGTGGGTCTATCCATTTAATTACTATTATTATTATTATTATTATTATTATTATTATTATTATTATTATTATTATTATTATTATTATTATTATTATTATTATTATCTCATCATCATCATCATCATCATCATCATCATCATCATCATCATCATCATCATCATCGTTGTTGTTGTTGCTGATATTATTATTATCATTATTATTATTATTATTATTATTATTATTATTATTATTATTATTATTATTATTATTATTATTATTATTATTATTATTATTATTTTTATTATTATTATTATTATTATTTTTATAATTATTATTATTATTATTATTATTATTATTATTATTATTATTATTATTATTATTATTATTAGTAGTAGTAGTAGTAGTAGTAGTAGTAGTAGTAGTAGTAGTAGTAGTAAAAGTAGTAGTAGTAGTAGTTACTATTATTACTATTACTATTATTATTCATTTATTTATTATCATTATTATTATTATTATTATTATTATTAGTAGTAGTAGTAGTAGTAGTAGTAGTAGTAGTAGTAGTAGTAGTAGTAGTAGTAGTAGTAGTAGTAGTTGTAGTAGTAGTAGTAGTAGTAGTAGTATTAGTAGTAGTAGTAGTAGTAGTAGTAGTATTAGTAGTAATAGTAGTATCATTATTATTATTATTATTATTATTATTATTATTATTATTATTATTATTATTATTATTATTATTGCTATTATTATATTCGTTTAAAGAGCAAAAACAGATTGGCAAACCGCAACCTGGTACATTGAGACAGACAAAAACTACATTCAAATAATAATATTGATATTAAAGGAAGCAATTGGAATTGAATCGAATCTATAGTTAGACTATGCTTTAGTTATAATTATGCTTGAAAAAAACTTTGGAGACAAAGTTCCGGTCATCTTGCTCTGTCCTCCCACCCCGGCCCCCCCACACCATCCCATTCCACTCCGCTTAACCCCACCTCACATCAAAACATTTTGACTTATCAAATACATGAAAAAATAATGTTTCACTTTGTTTTCATTCCTCTCCACTTTATCTCCACCTCGCCTCATCCCACCAAACTTCAACCCCATCCCGCCGTTACCCCGCCTTACTCCGTCCCCACCATCCCACACCGCTATGACACTGTAGTCAATTTTGGTTTCTCGCTCCTCCACTCCACCTCGGCTTTCTATCCCTTGCCTTTTGACCCACCCTTTCCTCCATTCAGCCCTTCCCTGGGGTAGCCAGCTACGCCAGGTAACATTCAGATTTTAGACCCATTCCGCCCCTACCTGACCACAGGGCGCGGTGGTGTAGTGGTGGCGTCGTTGCCTTGAAGCCGGAAGGTTCGAGGTTCGAATCCACTTCAAGTCGCCGCGTAGGGACCTTGGGTAAGTCCTTCACTCGCAATTGCTCAGCGCTTCGGCGTGAAACTCCGATGCAGTGTCCGCTCTGCAGTCGGGAGCGCCTCTGAGTAGAGAGCTTGAAGGGGCGCTATAACAACTGCGCATACAAATACAAATGCAAACACCGAATCATACCCGACACCACCCCACCCACCCCGCCCCACCCATTCCCCATCCAGCCCCAAACCCTCTGGGGTAACTAGCATTTCCGGAAAATTTTAGTTGACCCGGCAAATTATTAGGTGTGCAACTGTGCGTCAGTGTTTGCTGCGTATTGTAGCGTCATGTATTTTATTACGAGACATCTCGTTGCTGGCGTGTGAGGGAAACATTTTATAAGACGTATCTCGTAATAGGCGGCTTATGTGTCAAAAAGCAGAGGGAGAAATGTGACAATCTGTCTTGAACCGAACAGGCGCGTAAGTAGTGATGATGTTTATTGAACACTACTCACCATGCTCCAATAAAGAGACCATGAGCAGAATGAATGCTACTTTTATAATCATCATATCTCTGTTTCTGTCGCCTGCCATCTTGACTCAGCTCATCTGTTCACAGGTTTCGTCGATTCTGTATTTTCACTGTCCAAACAAACGCACAAAAATGAAACTTACATCCATGTGCTGGTCATGGCAATAGATTATACAATGAATAGATTACAATTATGAGGTAAGGGGATGCGATTAAAATTTCGATCACGTGGCAACAACGAAACTAGATGAACCTAAGCTGCTCGACCTCACGCAGGTGGAAACTTTGAATCCTCGCCACTCCATCATTAGTCGGGATTCTGTCGAGGTTTGCGATTTCCGTCTTACTCTCGACAGTCAACTTTCAACGGCGTCGCGCATCACCGGAGTTGCGAGGACCAATCATGAAACAGCTGATGTCGGTTTCTCGATCTCTCGCGCAATGTGTGACGACTCACCATCTCGTGCAAAGTTCAATACCGAGTCGAATTGATTCCTGCAATGTCGTCTTTGCTGGAATCTGACGTCGCATCAAGCATTCAACTTAACGCGATCATAAACGCTGTTGATGTTGTTGTTGTTGCTGCTGCTGCTGTTGATGCTCGTCTCATCGTGTGGTTTAAAACGTTCGACCACATTACAACCTCGACGTCAGATGCGCGTCAGTGACTTGGAATAGGCAAACGCAACAGATTCACAATTTCATCATGGTTCAGGGTGAACTCCTCATTTCCCGAACACGATCTGCTCTGTAAATGGCCCATGGTATGGAGTGGGCTGCCACTGGCGATGCATTGCGCATCTTATGCTTAGGGTTTGCTCAGATCTGTGCTTTCGCAACCTTAAAAGCGTTCTTTTCAACCGAGGTTTAAGTATGGAGCGCTTCTGATTAAAAGGTCGCTATAATAATTTATGTCAATTCAGTCAAAAATCTCGAACGACTCTACTTCACCAAGAAAGTCTTGGCGAGACACGGTCATACAGGATCTGGGCGACGGGGAAATGACGTGGGAGGAGGCTGGGAGGATTGCGGAGGACAGAGTGATGTGGAGGAGCTGTGTCGCCCGATGCGCTGTCAGCGCGTGGAAGGACTAAGGTATAAGGTAGAAGGCTAGAAGCCTTATAAGGTCTAAGGTATAAGGTATAAGCCTTATAGGATACAAGGTATAAACCTTATAAGGTCTAAGGTAGAAGCCTTATAAGGTATACATAAGGTAGAAGCCTTATAAGGTATACGTAAGGTATAAGCCTTATAATTTGTACTTCGCAAACAACAGACGGTCGATATCGGATGAGCCCAGAAAACCGCGATTTCTATCGCCAACGTCCATGTATGCTTTTTTAAACAGAGACGTATAAAATGGATTATCTGGTTTTCGGGTCGATGATCCACTTGCAACTTGTAATAGTGATCGCGTGGAACTGTCCTCTTGCAGCTCTTCAGAAAGACTAGACGTTTGTGTTTCAAAACATTTGAATTGCGCTTTCCACGTAATTCGAACCATTAGAATTTGCTTTTCTGACAACAGACAGTTTTTGATGCATCATAGAAGTAGCGGGCCATCTATGATGTCATAATATAAAAAGGCGTCGTCTTTACAGCTACAATCCGCCTACGATAACAATAATATTATTCTCGAGTGTAGGCTACCATTTTTTTATAGGGCAGCGAGTGGGAACTGTAAGTAGAACGCTGATCGTGAATCTGGATGAGGGATCTTCGACAAATAACAGAATCCATCTGGACAGAAAGTGCTAAAGGAAAATACTAAGAATAGGGTGGATGCAGAAGGTAAACAACACAGAACAATAGGCCTACAAGCGAGTGCAGCTAAAGGAAAACATCATGCAGAAGCTGATCAGAAGAAAACTAGGATTGTTCGGGCACATCTGCCTTTAATGAGACTGAAGTCATGACTTCAGTCTCATTAAAGGATCAGAGGCAGTTTGTAAGGAGCCTGTAACTGTCCAGATCATCATCAACATCATCATCATCATCATCATCATCATCATCATCATCATCATCGTCGTCGTCGTCGTCGTCGTCATCATCATCATCATCATCATCATCATCATCATCATCATCAACAACAACAACAACAACCGTGGGCTCAACGCCCGTAGGTGTCCGATGCCTTCTTCGCCAGGTCCTTCCATTTTCTTCTATCCAGCGCCGCTCTGCTCAGCTCCTGAAGCGAGGCTTTGCCCCAATCGGATACGTCGTCGAGCCACTCCCTATGCGGCCTTCCTCTCTTATTTGTCCCGTCCATTCGTCCGAACATCAGTGCTTTGATCTTCCTGCTGTTATCCATTCTGCAGATGTGCCCGAACAATCCTAGTTTTCTTCTGATCAGCTTCTGCATGATGTTTTCCTTTAGCTGCACTCGCTTGTAGGCCTATTGTTCTGTGTTGTTTACCTTCTGCATCCACCCTATTCTTAGTAATTTCCTTTAGCACTTTCTGTCCAGATGGATTCTGTTATTTGTCGAAGATCCCTCATCCAGATTCACGATCAGCGTTCTACTTACAGCGGTCTACTTACAATAATTTATTAATCCATTCATCAACGACTCTTGACCTGCATTAGGTTCAAATCGATTCAACATTCACAGAGCCAGCTTTTACGCTTCAGCCTACATGTACAATTATGCGATTTAGCTCACACCATCTCCGTAATCTGGACTTTTACCCAATTCATCTCCAATCCAACCTGGTGTGCTTCCTGGTTTCTTATGTCCAACGACTGACCCAGGATCCCAGTATTTCAGCCAGGAGACTCAGGTCATCATCATTTCCAGGCTGGAAGTCAATTCAATAGCACTCTTCCCACATTGTCTATTTGCGACACAACATTAGATCTTATAGCACGTGTGCAACCCACCTCACTTTCGAACTACGATTTACAGCTGTCCTTCAAGAGCCACTCATCCTGTTCTATTAGACGCTCCTTTACAGTCGATGTTGATTGATCAACTGCAAAGAGCTTCCCAGGAGTCCGATGTAAGTGCATAGCAACAATTAAAATTCCATGGCATCACTCGTCCGTTTTCGCGTCCAGTGAGACCTAATAAATACAGGTTGATGCCTTTCAGAAGAAATCTGCACGGCGCTATAAGCTTATAATACATTTCGAATGATTGAATAACGACTAATAGTTAACCACTGGGGCATCAACAATTCAACATGCCGCCAAATATCACTTGTTTGTTATGGGTTTATACCCTTATGCTTAGGCAAACGGTTCAGCTAAGGTCAAATCGAGACATTATCAAACAGCAATTTTGATCCGTTCAGCGCTCCATTGACTCGCCTGCCTTTCGCTTCCTTCAGTTGATTCGATGAAAGTCATCGCTCTTTTCGACTCGTAGGTCTTCATTCGCGATCCTCTTCCAAGACCTTTGCGACATAACGAACAATTGCTTCACGGAGTGATTCTTTCTTTAGCGAATGCAGTTCGCACCAAGCCATGCCGTAGCGGCGGGCCCCTCGACAAGGTGTAGTGCCGGGAGGCCGCCCGGGAAACAAGAAGGCAGCACTCGTTCACAATGTGCGACATCGTCTGTCTTTCTTCACAGCAGCACAGCGGAGTGATTCAGTTACCGACATGTAGTATTCAACTTCGCAAATGTTACACAGTGTGAGTGATGTATCAGTTTGGCAGTAATTGTTCCTCTATTATAGGCCTTTGGCTTGGATTAGGTGTAGGCTTATTATACCATTAAGTACGTTTTAATTTATAAACCATCATCGGCAACCAGTAGAAAAGCCATGCATTTAAATTGAGCTCCTCAATAAAATCTGAATTTCTTTGCTTCTGAATCATTGCAATTGCAAACCAACATTTTACGCCTACATGTAGGCTATGTATCGTGTCATCTAAATAAAGGGATTGAAATGTTGTTTCGACCATTATTGCAAACTCCAAATTCGTTAGAAAAGTCTGCTAATTGTAGAGGAGGGTGGGGCAAGTGCGGCCCCTTAAGGATTTCGTCCAAATATCTCTGAGCAGATGACAATATTGAAACATTCAACTATACCATGTCACAGACCAACCATCTGGCTATGCAGGGTGCACAAACTATTTAAGAAAAAATCATCTTTTTTGCATGCTCTTGAAAATCCAATCTTGCCCCACCGGTGGGGCAAGAGTGGCATGAACGGCCAGTCTAATTTAGTTTTTAGAAATGAGCATTTACCTTTACAAGTAGTTGTTGAATCTGAAGTAGAAATCTGTGCTCATACCATTTCGAAAATGACAGTTACGCTAATAGCGAAGAGTGACTGCGATGAATTTTATGTTTGTTTTTTTGTCGAGACGTCTTTTGTGCTTTCGTTGCCTGTTGACTTGCGATTGCTTCACTACACGCTGCCTTTGTTAAGCGACATTTAGCCAGACAATTAAGTCAGTTATACGCCCAACGTATCTAGGCCAAACTGTCGCACAAGTTAATTATGTGATGCAGCCTTGTCCATGATTCGGTCAAGCATGTGACCACGCGCTTGAGTAGTGGCATTGGTTATGTTTGAGTTCACTGACTTTCATGCAGCACCCAACTTAGAGTCCGTTGTTGAATCTGAAAACGAAACGACCTATTCTCTATTTAGTGAGATAAAGTTGAGGTCTATTACAACACAAAGGGCGATCAATAATAATTATTATGAAAAGTGAAGATTGACCGTAAGCTGAAGTTGAAATCCTTTTGCATGTAGTAATCAATATTAATCAGTCATACAATCAATAAATTAATCAACTATTCAATCCATCAACCAGAATACCAATAAACCGATAAATCAAGCAGTAATTCAAATAAATGAATGAGTTTTATTGTTCCTAGCTTTATAGCTTCCTAACATTATACAGTTATTATCGCATCCGCTAGGCAGGCAACAAAATTAATGGCATGTCCCCGAAGGATCGTGTGCGAGCCACTAATTAGGGATACATAATTACATAGGTAACATATTATTCTAACAATGATTATAGCAGTCCACCCTATCGTAGAACTAAAAGGGAATGTTCAGGTTAACCAGATTGTAATGTATTGTACTGTATATGTAGATTTATATAGCGCTCTCGAGAAATGACTACTCAGAGGCGCTCTCAGCACGGAAAAGCAATGCTTTAAAAGATTTGCGAGACTAATGTAGAAAAATGAGTAATTATTAGTTCAGACCATAGTGACTATGGAGGAAGATCATTCGATCTGAAGATGCCAGACACAGCAAACGCGCGGTGCTGGGCAAGAGCTGCAACCCCTGATGAAATTTCTGACCAACTTGATGATCGCGTTTCGCGCTTCAGTAGTAGCCTAGTCAACTATTGCTAATAAAAAAAAAACATTCATTGAACCGACCAATGTAAACAAACTGGTCTGCCTAAACAAATGGCTGAATAAATAACAAATCTTGACAGTCAGAAAAGCGATTGTCTTATTTTCACATTTAGGCCTATAACATTTTTGAGGTGGCTCAAACAAAAAATCGACAGATTTTGAGCAGCTTACTGATTTGAGCAGTGTTTCATTGTGTCTGTTGTACAAAATTGCTCAATAAACTAAGTGCAGAAATTCAATGGGCCTAAGACAAAGGTTATTGAAATTGTGTGTTATAGAAAATAGCCTATTCATTCATTCAATCATTTAAGCTTCAGGGTCTAAGAAAAATATTAAGATTAATATACTTGAAGGAAATGCGTGGCGATTAATTTGCAGCTAATTGCGATTAAAAAAATTAATCGAGCGATTAATTTTTTTAATCGAACAACATCCCTAATTTTTATTAGAAGACTAGGCTATAATGAGTTACTCAAGTACGATAGCTTAAGATTTGGCTTATGACGCGTCCTAACACTGCCAATAACTCCTTAATATGATTCCATTTGTCGAGTGAAGTGGCCTATAGGCCTAAGTGCAAGTGTCCGATATTATATTAAACGTAATCATTGAACAGGAAGAGTAGTAGGTTGCAATGTGTAGACTCACTAATTTGTAATGTGTTAATTTTATTAACTGATAATTTCCTTAGGCTACTTCCCAAACTATTCGGTGTGTGGTAGATTCAGTATCTACCAAAATAGCCGAATAGTTTGGAAAACTTATGAAATTCACAATAATACTCTAACTCTTGCAGTGGTCAATTTGCAGAAGTTTATGATATTGTACGATCATATCATAGCATGTGCTATGATATGATATGATATGATATGATATGATATGATATGATATGATATGATATGTGCTCTAAGACTGAATGAATGAATGTGCGTCGCTGATCATCAGGAGTCCATGAGTAAGGTCGACAATTACATACAATTATATTTTTTGAAACTTACTCATAGACCTATTATATATATATATATATACTTATTCAGGCAATCCATAGACTGTTTTGACTCTGTAAAACAGAAATAAAAACTATATATCTGTAAAATCCTATGAAGACATGAATACACAGACACTCATTGTTCGGCTGCTGTCACATCATTATTCGTACAATTCAAAACAAACTTGCAATAGAATAGACGTCTTTCAATGATGGCCTGTAGCTTTTCGAGGCGATCGTCCTGAACTAAAAACAACCCTTTGAGCATTGGCTTCTACCCAATCTTTCACTCTGTCGCATGACGCATTGCAGTCTTTCAGTGCAACGCCTTCATCTCAGCATTATTGTTATTGTGTGCACATCGAAGACTCTACATGTGAATAATATGTTTACAAATCTGTGAATAGCTTCAAATCAGGGTTTCAAACTGTATGTCAGAGCTACGGTTAATATTAAAGATAGATTCGGTCTGTTGCTAAATTAAATATTAACCTATCCAAATGTAAGCTTATCTTTGCTTTAGGCCTTCAAAATTAATAGACTACTCCATTTTTTTAAACTTTCAAGCGGACTGTGCAATTCAATAGAGCGACGAGTGCTATGATGCTATCCGAAGAGATAGAGATCGTCATGCGCTGAGAAAATCTATGTAAAGCAAAACATGTTTACGTCAACTAGAGATGACGTCATGGAAGCCAGACTCAAATAACAGTCGTGGAATGACGTATTTGACAGCCATGCATCATGCCATGCAGGAAGTTGAATTCCTCGTTATTCTGTCTGTGAGGATAGCAACTGCTAGCGTGCCCAAGAGGAAGGTGCTAAGCTTTGCGATTACTTTCCTTAGTCACAATAATTTATAAACAGATTCGTGACGTCGCTTCGATGAAAACATAGCTGTCTTTCGGTGAACAGGGTCCCGTTAACAATTTGGAGAGTGAGTATCGCACAAAGCGTGACGATGATAAGCAGCATTTCGAGTCATTGCTGGTCTTTGCTGTGCGACCGTCCAGCTAACGTAAGCACTCACCCAGAAAGTCTTGGCGTCAACAGGTCTTCTTCGGCAGACCCAATAAATTTATCTCAACCAAACACGGTCATAAACAGATAACATGATTTCCTTTCTTTAGCCCGGCGTGCGTCAGTAACGTAATGAACGCAATTAATCAATGGCTTCTTATTTTATTGGTTGCTAGGCAGACTGCAGAAACTTTGCAAACGTTCATCGAGTCTTTCTACGCGCGCATCTACAAAACTCTTTTTTTTGTCACGCAGATAAATCTAAAATGCAATGTCAAGGTTCTTATGAGCGTCAAACACTGAGAAATTAAAGTTCCAGTTAAAGACCGTTTCTGTCTTTGTTGACATTGCTTGGCTTGCATTTACACCTATAAATGTTTAAGCTTATAACAAGTAACTATAACAGTTACAGTAGTAGTTAGGCCTATAATATAATTGTTTCTAAGTTGTAGGTATACTTGCTTGTGTTCATCTCATTCCTAAGTTCGGAATAAGATTTACGTTAATGGGAGTAAGTGAGTAAGTAAGTGTAGCTTTTATGAAACAGCTTGAAAACAGACAATGGGACATACAGTAAAAAAAACTGTTTTATAATACATAGAGGCGATATTATTGGTAGCTAAAGATCTAAATTAAATTAGAGGTTGAGTTAAATGACTGACGCATGAGTGTAAGACATAGGCTACTAAGTCATGTCTCCGACCATTCGTCCACAGGGGTTAAACAGAGCGAGTAGGACGTTACATGTGCAATTGTACAATGTACATGTAGGTAGATTTATTTACAGCGTCACTTAGACTGATCGAGTCTGTCTTTTGTGTGGCTTGAGATGTTATTATGACGTCTGATTCAAAGCCGAGTCTAACAATGAGTTATTACGAGACTGTAGCAGCAATGCATAATTATACGTTTGTGACCCATATGCACATAGAGATAGGCTACATTGTATATAAGGACATAGCCTAGAATCCCTAGATGGATAGCCTAAATGCACATTAGATGGTCAGCCTAAATGCACATGCACAAAATTAGTCAGAAAGAATATTATATTGAAAAATGCTTTATTCTAAGCCACGACGCAAATTATTATTTATTTCGTATCACTTTTCGTGTAACTACAGATCCATTCTTATCGATGAAAGTATAATAGATTCATATTCATATAGATTCGTATGCTTAGGCCTGCAAGTCGACCGCACGTACAATGTAGACTCGCCTTATTTATGAAAAAAGCAGCCACTTATTAACACACCTGCAGGCCTAAGTCCTATAATAGTAATATATACTTGAAAACAACCCATATACATTAGGCATACTCGTCTGTCTCGCGTTAAGGGCTAGTGGATCCGATCAGGGGGAGGGACTCAGCTATGTGAGTAGCTTGTAATAAAAGTCATATTGCAAAAGATTACTATACATGAATACTGTGCATTGTGCAAGATCGTAGCCAGGATTTGATGTCGGAGATGTTAGGCCTACCAACTTTTCAGGCAATTTTCCGAATACCTTTTTATAGCCGTCGAAATTTCTAATGCCTTTTTTAGTCATCACTTGCCTCTCATAGGATTTTTCGCCCGAAAACCGTTCATCATGGGGTAAAACGATCTAACGTCATGCTTTTTTCTTCTAAAATCGCGATGTTATGCGGGTTTGGGGCGGCCAATACAATGCGCATTATTACATTACGTGCTAGAAAAAACATTTTATTATTTTTACATTTTTGATTTCGGGGGTGTTCAAACACCCAAAACTACGGCCTTAAAACTGTGATAAGAATATTGAATCAATATTTTAAACTGAATCTTTCCCTTTCTACGATATTTTTTACTGATTTTCTGGGTCGACCATTGACAGACTATATGATCTTACACTGAAATGGGATCCAAGATATTAGTAAGTAGGCCATACACGCAGCTTAAATAAAAAGCCTTTAGTAGTTGAATGTCAGTAGAAAGCCGCCACACAACCGCTTCAACTTATGCTTGATCAAAAGGATATTTCACGGCTCATGCACACTGATCAGAGAAGAAGGCTCGAAACGTCTGTAGCCTACTTCACAATGCTAGGCTACAATTCAGTTTGCCTCGTACAAATCATGTCGCGTTATGTACGAAAATGCGCCGGAATTGCACAAACACTGCGAACAGCTGGAAGAGCGTAAATAAAATTTCGACTTGTATTATGTTTTCTCATTGTCTGCCAGCCAATTTCAGCCTGATGTTGTTGCATAATAATATCAGAGGGACAAAAAATGACGATAGAACAGACCAGTACTGTAGGCTAAGCAGCTATTTATTTTCGTCTACGTCAATAATACGAACGGTTTAGCCACACCCTCTTTACAAGGCAAAATTATACACTAGTAGAAAAAATTATAAGCTATTAAAAGGTTCACAAAATTATATCACTGCAGACCTATTATTTGAGTCACTTCAGGTCCGTGATGCTTGGATTGAGACATGATGAATGTAGAAGCCAGTGCATTGATAAAGTGATACTCAGTTCAGTAGGAAAGTTGTGATAAATTATAATTCTTTTAAGTGGACAGTCGCTGTTTCGTTCAATTCAGCCGCTTTCACTTAATTGGGCAAAATTCCTAGATATTGAAGAATAAATGTCATTTTGGTTGGAATTTCAGTAAAATACCAAGAAGCACGAAGACAAATATATGTATACCAATTATTTTTACACCAAATTTTCAAATTCAATAATAGCAAAAATTACATCTAAACAAAGCAAAGAATCATGTCTTATCGTTCTCTAATTTTGCTGTCTATAGTAAAAAAAGCTGTTGAAATGACTGCAATTCCAACCTACTTTAGGTGAACGCCTTTACAAGCAAACATCTTCCAGAACTAAAAGATTAGAATGTTGCATACCACAGTGACTGCCCTTCAACTCTGTATTAGAGGCTGGCGTAGATTAAATTCTCAATTAACAGCAATTACTTTCGCCAACGATATCAAATCAAATTAATTCCTCAAAATATACAGTTATCTTCAAGTTTATACCCAATCGAGTGCATATATAAATTGTTAAGCGATATAGCTGAAAACAAACATCCCAAAAACAAATTGGAAACTATATGAATGAACGAAACCTTTCTAAAGATTATACCAAGCATTTGCTAGGATTTTCGATTTCGTGCCTACAATAATTATAGATTATTCAGATGGTCCTATCCAAAAAAACCCTTACAAAATAGTCCTAATAAATCCCAATGTATTTACCCTTAAACTATGCAAATACAGATGCACTAAGCTAATGCACAAAAACCCAGCGTTTGTTCTGTCTCTGTTAGTCGTTAGTTAGCTCAGACCATTGAGCGCATGTAACGAAATTTGAGTCGAGGATCTGATCTTGGAAAACGAAAGTCGTTCTGTTCCGGATGAGTGTTAAAGGAATAGGAAGACAACATCCAAGACCGATTCTTTGGCACCGCGAGTCTCTCTCTTCCTTCGAAACTGTGGTTCCACGCACCGTACATGTCCAGGCTATCCTTCCTGCAAACCAATTGAAACAATATTTCAGTTTATTTTGTTAGGATATACATGTAAGTAACCCTTTAATAACTGTCACTTTGTTGCAGGGCTTGTTCAAGGAATGTTCTCAACTGCACATGAATGGCGTATTATACGTCTGGGCCTGTGCCCCAGCAGGGTCAAAAGGAAAGTCCTTGGTCAGGGATTTGTCCCTCAAGCTGAAGTGATATGGCATTTAATTGCTTTCAATGCCCTTTCATATAGCGAATTCGCTTCATTTTTGGCTTTTCAAAGGACTTAACACGCTTATTTATTTCGAAAGAACCTTTCAGTGTGCGCTCCTGGATAAGTTTGTTTGAATATTATGATTTTCCGACCTTTAAAATCTTTAATTTTAGTAACAAAATCAACTGTCATGGCAATGTTTATTTCAATGCTCAGCATGGCAATTCCCTCCGGAATGAATGAATGCTAAAATAAGCCAGCCTTGTTATTTAGAGCGTAAGAGTGAAGATGTAGTTGCAATCGTAAATGCAATTGATGATGCAATTAATTTAATTATCTTCCAAGTTCTTCATGAACTGACACTCGACGAAATCTAAAAAGCTGATGACAAACAATGATTTGACGAATCGTAACATTTGTAGAGCGTCTTATACAGCATTCTAGACAATCAGAGACGCTTTCAGCACAGATGCCCCAGGAAAAAATGTGTTGAGAGAAGGAGAGGATGCGAGGAAGATTCCATACATGAGTTTATCGACGATGGGAAGGGCATTCCATGCAGACTTGTAGAGGAACCTATCGCAGGAATGATCGACTTTGAGCGAAGGCACACTGAACACTACATGAAAGCTGAACACTGAACACTACATGAACACTGAACACTACCTGAACACTGAACACTGAAAACTGAACACTACATGAACACTGAACACTGAACACTACATAAACACTGAACACTGAACACTGAACACTGAACACGAGGGACAAAGAGGTGAAAGAGGTCGGAAGAGCGTGAGGGTGAACAGATGCCGCTGACAGACGAGGATGCGCACAATATAGTCTAAGAGATATTTTGAGACAATACCAAGTTGGAATTTGGAGACCAGAAGGATTGTCTCATATTGGATACGAGAGGTGACAGGGAGCCAGTGTAAGACTTCAGTCATGTAAGTGAAATGTGCGAAACCGAGGAAAGCGTGCTACGAGTCTAGCAGCAGCGTTTGAGCCTGACTGAGGGGAGAGTCGCAACTTAGGAGATCAATAATAAGGAGTGAGTTACAGTAATCAGGAGCTCGGTAGCGCATTGGATAACACGGTGGCATGGATCAGCGGACCCGAGTTTCAGCCCCGTAGTGCGGATGTGCTTTGTAGGCTGCTATTAGCGCCGTGTATTGCAGGCCTCTGTTATGTTAGTGGTTGAGATTTATGTCTTCTGTCATTATTATTTTGCTTTCTTGTGAATTGTTTCATTTGCATAACTGTACACTGTAACCGGTTGCAGTCTTTCAACCAGAATGTTGAATAAAGAATATTATTAATACGAGAGCAGATAAATAAATGCATGCAAAACTGTGGCAAATATGGCGTAAATGTAGGCCTGCAAGAGAGTAAATTTGAGACAATCATGCTCAGTAAAGTTTAGCGATGATTCAAGATTTACATGTATGTAAAATTGTAAATGCTTGCCTTTGACTTGGTCCGATTGGCTTTTCTCCTGAACAGAACCGACAGCACCAGGCGAAAAACACAAGAACAGTCAGCAGCAGAAATCCAAAGACAACAATTAGAATGATTTCCAGAGTCGTCAGACCAGGATCTACAGAATGAAAACCAGAAAAGAACGCATCTTATAGAACGCAATCTAGCTGCATTTTAATTTGGCGAATGTGCTATAATTATTATAGTAGAGGTCGCCATGCAATACGAGCAAACGCCAGATCGGAATAACGTAAGCCACTAAGTTATGGTGTACAATAATTATAATAGCGATACGACGACGGTTGTAACATTTGCTTGACGTCAGCGATGTTATCACAAGATGTCCGTAAACTCATTCACATAAGGAACATTGGTTGCATGAAATATTATATGACATTAGAAGTATGGTGTGTTGATTAACTTTCAGTTGTAATCCAAATAAAAACTAAAGCAAATATAAGAACTGAACAGTTTATCATCTAAATTACAGACACTAGTTTCGACGTTCTTAGTTGCTGTCCATTCCAATCAGCGGGTTGTACTTTCCCTTTGAGGCCATCTGCCCTAAAGCAAGAGACAGCGGCTGCAGGAGAAGACAAAGCAAGACTAACCTCTTTGCACCGAAACAGCGACCGGTTGTGGTTGTAAGGTCGTTAGAGGATCTTCAGGCAGACCGAGAAGAACTTGAGCAGCAGCTCCACAAGCTGAATAGAATAAAGAAGGAAACACAATATGTCTAGAACTTAAAAATATCTAATTAGCACGTACATCCCTTTAAACATATTATCATCTATGCGGGTCGACAAGTACACTTCTCAGGCACTACTTCCCGATAGCGTAAATAACCTCCAACTGTCGTCATCTTTGTCATGTCCTACGTAGCCTATAGCATCCATCAACAACATTATTATTATATACTAGTGTCGTCTTGGACGCAAATCATTACTTCAATGTAGAAGACAGAAAGGAATTTAGGTCGCTCGAGTTTATGTTTGCAATCCGTGTTCACCTGATGATCAAATGAAGTTTGTGTGGGTGTCGTGTGTTGTCCTTTTCTTATGAGGTTTTATAAGAAGCTGATAACCTTGCGATATCATGACATTGTGTTTGTGTTTTATGAAAACTTGACGAAACTCCAACTTTTCTTTGCACATGTACAGGAAGAATTCATGAACTAATATTGAAATAGTTGATATTCGAATATGGCCAAGTGAATGCACAAAAAGCAAAACGGTCAAACATTTCATGCAAAAACAAGACATCAAACGACCAGATCGATGAATAACACCAGTGAGAATAGCCCTAGCTTTCAAGAACACTCTTCAAAATAAATGGTTTCGGATTATGTGTCGACCTGTGAAAGATTAAGCCGACAGAGAACACTGCCTTGGATATTGATTATTTTAAAGGAAAGCTCGAGATGTTTAGGAAACTGATCATTAGAGTATTACATGTATTACACATTTTAGAAATCTGAAACATCATATAGATAGTATCCTATGGATAAGAACACTGCATAATTTTGGGATCGACAAGAAGAGATGAACACGTTGAGCAATTCCATATTGTAGGCCTTCAAGACAGAAGCTTTAATGCAACCTTCGTATGATAATTATAGTTATTTATTTGGAAAAGCGCCAATACAATTTGAGATCATGAAGTTAGTTGGCTGTGAACTTACCGATTGCTGGCACTGAACAATTCTGATTAAAAGTCGGTGCATTCATTGCAATGTTTGGCTCCTGAATTTCCGTTGGTTGGCCAAATGTCAGAGCGCATTGGTAAGACGAAGAAGGATTGTAAGCGGTCGAAAATGTTGATGACGATGTGAAGGTTAACCCGTCTTCATTCATGGTCCTCTGAGGTGTATCAGACATCGTGGGATTACCATCAACGTACAATGTGAAAATAGCAGCGATCGGATCGTATGTGCTGTCAGCATAAATGGAATTACACGTCAGTTGAACGTTGCTTGAGTCAACCTTTGCGCAGGAACACGTTGGACCTTGACCTGAAACACAGCGCGTTCAAATTTAACAGATTTGAATCAGTACTAACATCCATGATGACTGACGTTTCTGCTTGTGACAATGAAAATGATTTTTTGCTCAATTTCAACACCGTTTATGAGTCTCCCGGCCTCAAGCACTAGGCCTACATAAATTAATGGTTGCTGGTATATAATTAAGGTTTGTTTGTATGCGAACTGTTATAGCGCCTACCCAGAGGCGCTCCCTACTGCATCGAAGTTTCACGCCGAAGCGCTGAGCAATTGCGAGTGAATGACTTGCCGAAGGTCCCTACGCGGCGACTTGAGGTGGATTCGAACCTGCAATCTTCCGGCTGCAAGGCAGCGAACATACCTACTACACTACCGCGCCCCAAAAAGGTGTAGGCCTACATGACGGACGCACTACACAACGTTAATTCAACGTTGCCAACAAATAACTTGGGCTTCAATTAATAAATTTAGCTTAATAGAATTGGCAATGTAGCCATTTGGATCAAATAGACCTATTAAAATGCAAGTTATTGATGCTATTCTTATGGCAACGATTGAAGCATTGCGAATGCGGTTGAAACAGCATCCCGTTAGACCTATTGAAGCACAGTTACTAGACCTGTACATTATAGCTGCTCTTCTGATTCTGATCTGTAACTTTTGTGATTGCAGACGTCCGAAATGTCAAGCGCGCAGTGATACTGAAACTGGAGCTAGGGCTTGAAATGCAATCGGGAGATGTAGCCTTTTGTAGAACTGGTCCACAACACATATCCAAGTTTCTTTAGAAAAATCAGCGATATTAAATCCTAACTGTTCAAAAAAATTCCATGGAGATTTGATTACTTACGGACGACAAGAACCTTGAAGTTGGCCTGGCTTCCATGGTCACATTCTACGGCGTACAGTCCAGCCGTTGATAGTTGATGACCAGATTCAGCCGTTGTTGTTGCCTTCTTAATTGTAAGACCTGACGCATCAAAAGCGTAGTCTGGCTCACAAGAAGGATTCATGGCGTCGTCATAGTTGACTATATCAAACGGACTCAACTCATCCGTCGTTGCTGTATTCGACCATTTAACGCTGTTAGGATTTTTCGTTCGATATGGAATGTGTAGATTCAGATCTCCCTCATAGACGGCGATGTTCATGAGCGAACTGCTCGACGGACATGGAGCAATCGTGCCTAGAACAAAGCAGATTGTGTTTAAAGGCTGAAAGCAGTTCATAATAATTATACTCTATGTAATTATAAATATCAAGGCATAAATATTATATCTGTAATCTATCGCTTAGACTTTCTATATAATTTTACGTCGTTATCTAAAATTGATATCCCAGCCGACAACTCATTAGGGAAAAGTAACCTTTATGTAGAGAACGAAGTGACATGGTCAATCGAAGAACAGGACGGACAGACAAAGATAGAAAATGATATATTATAAATATACACATATAATATATACTATATAATAAATATAATATAAATATATATATATATATGAAGAGTTTGACAAATCAGAGCAAATTATTGTGCTCTGAGGATGACGTTGAACACCTAGAAAGTGCTTGGATCACAATTAAACGTCAATGCATTGGAAGATATTATTAATCGGTGGAGATGTTGCACGAAATTCACGTTAATTTTGTCATCAGAATATCGACCCTTCTGACGAGTAGGCAGAATTAATGCTGCTATGAAATGGCATTTTTCAATGTCATTTTCAGAGGTTGTAAAAATATCATAGCAACTAATTAACCATGTAATTGCTTCAAATCATCTTACTTCCTGCAGTCGGTGGAGTCGTTGTTTGGTCATTTTCAACGCCACACACTGCAAACAATGAATAAAAATATTAATATAGGTGATCGATTAGAAGCCGATTAGATCAAATAATTCTATTAACCCTTTAGTGCCCATGGCGGAAAAAGTTTATGAAATTTCTTGGTGTGGTAGACAATATGGATGGTATAACGGAAAAAATGTGGAAAAAATGTGCAAACATCAGGTAACAAAATTTTTGGCATTTAAATTCTTGTCCCTAAAAAGGGACAGTGGGCACTACAGGGCACAGGTTTTTATAAATGGAAATTCTTGATATATGACAGGATTATTTCACTTGCACGTTATTAAAATAAGAAATTAAACATATCAATGAAAAGTAACATACAGATAGATGAAATGCAGCATATAGAAATATCAAAACCAGTTATTAGGGGCCGTCCATAAATGACGAAACGTAATTTTGTCCGATTTTCACCCCCCTCGCTATTCCATAACGATTGTATCTAATAAGCTCCAGCACAAATGTCATATGATATCTAGTTAGAGACCATCACACATCGTCACATAATATGTGTGGCCCCAACCCTATGTGCATGACGTCATTTATGGACGGTCCCTTAACCCCTCTTCCGGCTATTCCGACTAAATATCCGTCCTTAGCAATTGACTTTTATAAGGCAGACCCGGTTATACTCGTCCAACTGATATTATGAACTACAGTGCAAGGCAAAGCGTCGTTACGGTGCACGTAGATGGTTGAATACGAGCATACATACGTACACACGTACGCACGAACGTACATACATAAGTAAATAGGTATGTATGTACATACGCACATACATACCTACGTACATACGCACCGGCGTACGTGCTTGTGTACGTCCGTACATACATAGCTACATTCATACATACTACCTACCTACATACGTGCGTGCGTGGTACCTACATACAAACATGCATACATACAATGTATACATACATACATACATACATACGTACATACATGCGTGCTTGCGCACATACGCACCTGCATACGTGCCTGCGTGCGTATATGTACATAAATACTTGCATACATACATATATACATACATACATACATACACGTAATTTATATGCTTCTTGCGCGTGTGCGTTCGCACGTACGCACGCACTTACATACATGCGTACATACTTGCATACCTACATAATACCCACGTACGTACGTATGTGTACGTACGTCGGCACGCACGTACGTTACGGTGCGTAGTACAAGTATGTATGTACGTGTACGGCTGTACGTAGTACATACTTGCATACATATTTAGTTATGCATGTACGTTCGTGCGTACGTGTGTACGTAATACGTATGTATGCTCGTATTCAACCATATACGTGCACCGTACGTACGCATGCATGTACGTACGTGCTAAGTGCGTACATACACACCTACGTGCATACGTACATACCTACGTATGTACGTACATACGTACGTACGTACATAGTCCATACGTCGATGCATGCATACATACCTATATACATGCATACATTCATTCATAGATACATACACACACGTACATTCGTACCTGTATACGTGCGTTCGTTCGTGCGTTGCGTTCGCACGTACGCACATACGTACATGCATACATACATGTATACACGCATATTATACCTACATATGTACAAACATGCATGCATACACACATACATACATGGATACATACATACATAAATACACACATGTATAAATGCATACATACAGGCATGCATGCATACATACATGCACGCATACATACATACGCACATACATACATACATACATACATACATTCATTCATACATACATACATTCTAGCATAAAGATGGTACAGAAATATTTCATAACGATTGTATCTAATAAGCTCCAATGGTCAAAAACCCATACACACAGCTATTTTTGCCTGCACGAAAATAGTGTACCCTCTAATGCCCACAGTCCCTTTTTAGGGACACAAGTTCAACGCAGCACAGCAATTACAACGCTCGCAAGAAACATGCAACAAAAGTATTCCTGCACAAGCAAAGTAGTTGTACTACATAGGCATGATTCACTTTATTCAATTTACTGAGGTCATTTAATAGAAAAACACCCACCTTTGAGCATGAATTCGTTATATGTGAAATTTCTCGCAATCGATGTTCATAAGGAAATATTATGCACATAATGTTTATGTACATACAAATAAAATGCTTCGAAAAATACTAGAGACATTGTTAGTAACAGCAAAAAGTGAAACTACAAACTTGTGGCTCATTTATGATAGCCTGCACGTGCTTAACTTTGTGTCCCTAAAAAGGGACTGTGGGCACTAATGGTACTTAAATATTAAAAATAAATTTGATTAAATTTTATGCGACCAGCAACACCAATGCACCATTGTCCATTGACCATTGAGCAACAGTGGATTGGTGTCGTTGTATCATTCGATACGGAGTCATGAAAATAATACCCAGTTTGTTAAGCTTTGTTGCATTTTTTGGGAATGTTACTTAGCTTTATTTCTTAGAAAAAAAACTCACCCGTCGCTGAGCAAGACTCGTTAAACTCCGGTGCATTTGTGGCGATCCAATCATATTGACTGTCATTCGCTGGTTGACCAAATGTCAATATACATTGGTAACTAGAGACCAAGCTGCCGACGACTGTGATGGTTGATGTTGCAATGTAGACATACATGTCCGTCTTGTTCCGCTCAGGTGTTTCCGTTGAGTGAATTTCTCCATTTACTATCCAAGTCATAATTGCGGGAATAGGGTAGATGGTTTCATCGGCGAAAGCCACAGTGCACGAGAGTTCGATGTCGGATGATGAACTGTCATGAAAGCACGAACAGTCCGGACCGCTGCCTGTAGCAGATAAAATAATTGCATAATAGTATGTATTATGAAACGAGTTAAATCAGAATGTCATCGTTGCTTTCGTCTTTCTGACGACGGTTAATAATTGACTACAAATTAAAATGTAGGATAGTTGAGAGGTTCACTCAGCCATTCTATCGACAGACCGCGTTGGTCAGATGAGAAGCAGGACGCGTTATTATGGGCGATGCCGACAGTCAAATCGACACACGTGGGATCATCAACTTATGATCATCCGTTCGTTGTACTGCGAATTATTGTAGGCTAATCAGGGCTTAAAGTGTGCCTGGACGGTCATGGACGGCGTCCATGCACTTGTTTCAAAAACTTTAGGCACTGAGGCTAATCATATTGGGTTGCCTCCATAACATAGTCAGACTATGCGTCGACCTATTCTACTTTATTAATCTATGTTAATCCAATTTCCCGCCTTCGATTTGTTCCTAGTCTCATTCTCTTTCATTCGCACCTGTCTCCACCAATGACATGCTGAGACACCTCGAGAGTTGCAAAACATTTATTCGTATTCTAGGCGCTTGATTAACCAGCATAGAATAGACGTGCAGTAGAATTTTTACTTACGCACAACGAGAAGTTTTGCACCCGTTCTATAATTCGCATCGTTATAGCAGTCAGCGACGTACAGCCCTGCAGTTGATATCGGCTGTCCAACATCAGTCGTCGTTGAGTTGCGTATTACTAGCTCGGTCCGATTGAGGTAATAGAGATTTGCCAGTGTTGGATCAACGTTGCAATCAGAATATGTGATTGTGGCTGGACCTGCCTCATTCGACGTTGGAAAAACCATCAAAGTTACAGCGCAAGGACTGGAAGTCACATTCATCGGTATATTGAGTGTTCCCTCGCGAACTGCGATATTCTTCATATTCGCAGAACAATAACCTAAAATAAACACGTTTCAGATTTGTATGACGCCTATAGCAAAAGTATCCAGTTCTGCAAGATAACTGCAAAAAACCTACTCTTAAAAGTTCATTAAGGTCTGATAATGTAAATTAAATTATGGATGTGACCAGAAAATATTCATTGCTTAATCTAGATCCCTGTATTTTTTTTTGGGGGGGGGGTTCGGGTTTATATAATTATGCTTGCACAATAATTACTCATCGCTATCGATGTTCAGTCGTAACATGGACGTGTGTGCACTGTGCGCTATAAAAAATAATTGGAGAAGGTGTTTATGGCTGATGGCTAACACTGTGGCACGAAGCACTTACACAGTTGTGGGATTGCTTTTCAAATGTCCACTTAATCTTCCAATCGACAAGTCGCCCTTCCTTGCGACTGAGTTGCGGTCTTGTCAACCTGGTTTTTACTCATTAAGCAAATATATTATAACTATAGAAACCTTGAGCAAGTCTCTCGCTCGCAATTGCTCGTGTGCTTCGGCGTGAAACTCCGATTCAGTGTCCCAGCTGTGGTCGCAGGGCTTTTATTAGCGTGCAGTTGTACACCACCAGAATGTGCAGTAGGGTGGAGTGAAAAAAAAATTTCTTTCCTTTTTAGAAGCTAGACTATTTAAAATGTGCCAAATGTCCATAGTAACAATCCTGCCAAATGATATTATTTTCTGACAACTGCTTGATCGCCCTTCGCCCAATTGAAATAACTGGCATTGTAACCATTGAAGTGGGCCTATAAATGAAGCATTTCGACGATGCCAAAGGTATTGTCCATTATGTGCCATTAGGTCCCGTTTGCAAAATGGTGTTGGGGGAGTTTCTCACATCCAATCGATCAGTGGGTCCCTGGACATGAAAAATCACCGAGGTGCTTGTCTGCCATGACGCCACGAATGACGTAATTGACAAATCCAATATGGTCGCCGCCGGCCATATCGGAAAATTCATATTCTTTATTTCTTGCAGTATATGCACGTGTAATACCTCTAATGGTACTGATTTAGGTGTGTAGAATTCATTTATGATATTGTTTTTGTCATCAGGGGTCATCTTGAGGTCGCAAGGTCGTGGTCAAGGTCATTTTCCCATCTTTTTCTTTCATTTTCCATTTCTTTCAGCTTATGAACGCGTAATACCTTTAATTGTACTAATTCCTAGATGTAGAATTCATTTCTGATATTGGTTTTTCATCAAAGGTCATCTTAAGGTTATAGAGGTCAAGGTCAAAGACACTGAGTTTCATATTTTTCATTTATTACGGCTTATGCACGCGTAATACCTCTAATGTTACTGAATCCTCCGATTATATGTCAGCGGCATGGAGCCGTCACAGAATCTGAAAAACGGTGGTGACGTTCATCATTCGCTTATATGTTCCAACGTGGTTCGCCATAAAAGCCCAGTCATCATGCAAAGATGGAGCTAGGCACCTTCACCAGATGCTCGTCAAGTCACGATATCTCAGCCCTAAGCACAAGAAGATCGTCGACCCCGTCATTCATCGCAACGCTTACTTCGCTCACCCGGAGAATTCCCTCTTTGCCATGATGACGGACCATCGACCACACATAGGCCTACATGTACGTGAGCTGGGCCTGCGACGAGTGATGAAGGCCAGAGCTGAAGCAGGTCCCAATGGACAAATACGGAGATTCAAGGTTCCCGCAAAACTCAACTTCAACGCCGTGGAATACTTCGACATGATCGACTGGGCAGTCTGCCCTATCTCGGAGCCTCCCGTAATCAAGGCAATGACAGACACTGAACTCAGGGATCTCATCACGATGGAGGTGACTCCAACAGTCACCTTCCCAAAATTCCCCAGCCACACGCAGGCTGTGGAAAGACACGTGAAGCTGGTGACCGAGCGTTAGCTGTTTGTGGACAGAAATCGCGAGATGGCTTCATCCGTGCACGCGTCGCTTCTCGACAGCTAATGCCGATGTCACGAAATAGAGTATCCCCCGTATTAATTGTATCCCCCCAAATTACAAAAAGTCGAAAAAACCGCTTCCGCGTGTATTTTGTTTTGCAAATTTATTTATATCTGCTTTGTCTTGAACAATGACACTAACAGGTATGTTTATTCCTACTAGATAATTTGTTTTGCCCTGTTTTTAGAGCACTTAAAACATTTAAAACACTTAAGAACACTCAGAGTCACTAAATAAATTCGAGTTCCCTTTATCCGAGCATTGCTTATGACACTTAGAACAATTAGAGTCACTTTAAATTTTGATTACAGCATAAATTTTTTTATCATGCTCATTTTTCGAAAAAGGGGATAGAATGGTTTATCCCACCGGATAGTATAGACCGGTTAATTCCATCCGGGGGATAGATTAATTCATCCTCCCGGATAGCTTTCATGGGGGATACTCCGTTTCGTGTCACCGACGTTCGAGTCAAAATGTGACTTCTCTCACTTCACCTTGTAACTGTTTGCGACTTTGAAATCAAAGATACTGTAATAATCAAGGCATCTGATTGCATTAAGATGACTATTAACTAGTTGACTACCTTACCTAGACTGTGGACTGTGGACAGTGTGGAGTGTAGATAGACTCTGTAGAGTGTAGACCCTAACCTACCTATATCGTTCTGATGTCGCTTAGTAATGCAAAATAAAAAGTTGCGAAGGGCGATCAAAACATTAATCAGAAATGTTGTAATTTTTACACAGTGTTCTATTGATCCATTGGCACCTTTTGACATATCTAGCTAATTGAAATTCAGAAAAAAATTTTTTTTTGCCATTTTCACTCCACCCTAATGTGCAGTCCGAAATGGATTTGTGCAGTTGTAGAAGCACTTCTGCAAGGTTAAAACTAGCAAAAAAGGTCATTGTCCTCAAATTGGAAGTAATTTACCATGGATGCTGGGAAAGGAAAGAAGGGCTGTGCAGTTCTAAAAAATTCTTTAAAAACAGCCCTGTGTGGTCGAATCGCCTCTAAGTATAGAGCTTGAAGGGCGCTATAGCAAAATGCGAGAAATCTAGTAAATGTTTCTGAAACTTTGTCATTCTGTGTGGATATAATTATGTGTGTCCCAAGAAAGTCTCTGAAACCGCTTTTGAATGACAAACGGTTTAGTACAATCTTCCTATGTGAATTTTTAGTTCAACACGACTATTTTCAGCACTAAATTCTTTTTGCGAATCGGCTCCTCTATGTGCTTATGTAGGGACGGGTTGATGGGTGGAGCGGGTGGGGAGGAGCGACAACGCGAACTTTACCGGGGAACGCTGAGTGGGGCGAAAAAATTTAACCCGGGCAACGCCGGGTACCACAGCTTGTTAAAGAAATAAAATAAATAAAACTGAGCCGTGGCTAAGAAAATAAGTCCCTAAGACTTCTTGCCAGTGGTTGTCTTAGAGACAATGCTTGTACTTTTCTTCTATATTCATTCTTATCTTATCTTATCTGACCATTTATAAAGCGCTTCTCGCAGCACGAGCCTTTCAGAAGCGCTCCCAGTGCGTTTAACTCCGAGAAAAAAGACAAGTTTTTAGACGAGATAAAGACGAGGATACACTACCAGAGAGTATGGCAGAGCGAACTGATGGGGGAAGCCCATTCCATAGGGAGGGACCAATGCAGGCGAATGATCTGGATTGAGCCATGGCGGTCCTGACTCGGGGGACAAAGAGGTCAAGCCGATCAGAGGACCTAAGAGGACGCAGTGAAGTAGCAGAAAGGGGGCGGTGTATCTGATCACACAGATACTTCGGAGCAAGACCCATTTGAGACTTAAGGACCAAAATCAGGACTTTAAATTGAATACGGGCCGAGAGTGGAAGCCAGTGAAGTTGTTCAGTCATGAATGTAGAAATGTGGGAGAATCGAGGAAGACGGGCAATGAGCCTAGCAGCGGCATTGAGTACAGATTGCAAAGGAGCTAGGCGAACCTTAGGCAGTCCAATAAGGACAGAGTTGCAATAGTCGATCCGGGAACATACAAAAGCATGCACAATTGAGGTAAAGATCGATGATGAGACAGATTTGCGAATAGCCCTGAGACGCCTTAGCTGGAAATAGGAAGAGCGAGTAAGATTGGCAATGTGCTCAGTGAAGGTAAGAGAACTATCAAGGGAGAGTTTAGGAGAGTTTATGTACCGTTATAACCATGGCCTATTACCACTTGTATTTAATGATTTCTTTAACCTTACCTCTGATCGCCACTCTTATTCAACTAGAAAATTAACTGTTTATGACCTTCCCTACGCACATACTAATACTCGTCGATTCTCTATACAATATACTGGCTCCCAATGTTGGAACTCTCTCCCTACACATCTTCATTCCCTACCTAACACAAGATTATTTAAGCATAAACTTCGCCTTTATTTACTTAAAACACTTCCTGATATGTAATGGCTATGGTTTCTGCTCAGTGGTCTCGCCAAGCCCTTAGTTAAGTCTTTAGTTAAGTCATTAGTTAAGAGTTGTTTTTCTCGTTATATACAGAAATGTCGATTGCTTAATTTTTTTTCTCTCTCCCTCATCATTTTTTTATTCCTACAATTGAATGCTCTGTCATGTTTTTCTTTTATATTTTACATGAATTATGGGTGGCCCTATTAGCGGGATTTTCTATCCCTTCTGGGTCTCCCCTTCTTCACCAAATTATGTTAATGTATTATTCAATGCCATAATTGTATCATGTCTGTTTGTTGTTTTGGTTGAGGAAAAAATAAATTTAAAAAAAAAAAAAAAAAAGGGTGACACCTAGGTCTCGAACACTAGACGAAAAGTTGAAGTGAGGAAAAGTTTGAGAGAGTACCGAGTAGTCAAGTTTTTGGAGCTGCTTGGAAGTGCCAAACCAAATCAACTGGGTTTTGGAAGAGTTCAAAGAAAGACGATTGGACGACATCCACAGATGAAGATCTCAAGATAGAGCGTCAATTCGACTTGCAAGAAGGAGTTGAGCAGAAGGGGGTCCATGGACATAGGCTTGGACATCATCAGCGAAAAGGTGACCAGTTGCAGAGTTACTAGGGAAAATTCATTAAGCTTATAGAGATTGCTATTGCAACACCCTTCAAAGTCATCGCTCAGCAGCGCATGGGATCGAGGGGCTCCACGAGTGCAGCTAGGGAGAGTGCACTGAGGGTATGTTAATATTGTGATATTGCTATGACTATGACGGACGGACTGACGGTGAGGGAAGAAGAGAGGGGAAAAGTATGCGGGGGTAGACCAAGAACAATGTTGCTGGACTGGATGCTGACAGAGGATGGATACAGTGGACTGAAGAGAGAAGCACAGAACAGAGAAAAATGGCGTCAATGGACATACGAACATACTGTCTGAGGGCAGAGAACGTAAAGAAGAACAAGGTGACTATGACGACGATGATTGTTTACGTTGCTGCTGCATGCAGACATACTTGCAGCTGTGGTCGTAGGAGGAACAGTTGTCATCGTTAGAATCTCTGTGGATGCAGACGGTAGCTGGGTTGTTGTTGTTGACAGCTGCAATGTCGAAGCCAATTGTGAAGTCGTTATTGGTGGAGTAGTAGTCGTTATCGATGGAATAGTAGTCGTCATACGTGGAGTAGTAGTCGTTATCGGTGAATGAGTAGTCGTTATTAGCGAAGGAGTAGTCGTTATTGGTGAAGTAGTCGTTATCAGCAGAGGAGTAGTCGTTATCGGTGGAAGAGTAGTGGTTGTCAGTGGAAAGTAAGTAGTTATCCGTGGAGGAGGAGTCGTTATAGGTGGAATCGTAGTCTTTGACGGTTGCAAAGTAGTTGTAGTTGGTGGTCGAGTAGTCGTTATCACTGGCCGAGTAGTTGTCTTAGGCGACAGGTGAGTAGTTGTAGTTGAAGGGAGTGGTGTAGTAGTGGTTGTTTCTCCGCTTGTTGCATAACTGCACACTAAAAGAAGATTGCACTCATAATTATAACACATAATAATTGTAAGTGTTATATAACATACCAGAAGCTAGTCTACTTAAATATCTTCTCATTATATAAACTTTATGGAGTTCAATATTTGTCACTGCCAGTGTATGACAATTATTATGTCCACGTCTTCCTCTTTAAGATTAGCTACTCTTTCGAATGCTGAGTAATCAGTGAATATGCCTCAGCATAATAATCATTAATTATAGTTAATCGGAAGCGTGAGATGCAGGCGCTATAAGATTAGATGTTGTCTAATCTAATCGGGTTTCATACTTAAAACCAAAACTGGTCTGACTTAGTTATCGCTGGCAATCCTAAGCTAAAGATAGACTTATGCTACTTGCAGATAATATTCACCAATACAACTGTTTTATCGTAATTCTGCTCATAACATGAGTGTAACTGAAGACAGGAAAAACATTTCTCTCAGCAAGTGAAGAAATTCTCTAGAACATGTTTTAGTTAGGAAATTATTTATCTTCCAAAGCTCAACTACTTGGCCGAGAGCTGCTGTGCATCTTATTCACTCTGATCGTTGTCGACCGCCAAACACAGCGCAAGGTCTTCTTGTCGGGCTGCACCATTCATCTCATTGCAGTTTTTCACATGTGGCCTATTCGGTCCTTCTTTCAGGATTTAGACAAGTACGTGATCTGGAATTTGAGACGCTGAGAGAGAGAGACAGAAAGACAGACAGAGAGACAGAGATAGTCAGAGAGACAGAGAGACACACACAGAGAGACAGGCAGACAGACAGAGAGAGACAGAGAGACATAGACAGAGACAGAGAGAAATAGAGACAGAGACAGAGAGAGACATAGACATAGACAGAGACAGGGATACAGAGACCGAGAGTCCTTGCTTCGTTTCGTGTGAAGTGTGCACTGTACTAAGCTTTTTGAGGAATGATTTATTGAGATAAAAGTAGAAATGCAAATATGATCAAGTGGTCCGAAAGATCGCTTGATCATTTTTGCTGATATTAATCTCCACTGTAAAATATCTGTATTCAAAGTTCAAATGCGCAGATAATTGCCACTTGATAAATTTAGCAACCACTGACTCCGAACTAAAGCACAAACGTGAAGTTCAATGGTTCAGAAATTGCAGTCTACGCCTTTATCCGAGCAAGCCTGGCGAAATTGTTGAGCCACACCAAAACACAGACAATCGTTCCGCCATATGTTACTGTTGAACAGTTAATTACATCAAGATTCTGGGAATAATACTTTCAGAACGAATCGGATTCTTGTCATAATTATAACAAGAAATTCGGCGTAAAAGCCAATCTTGTTGTCCTGCTAATTCCTGTGGTCCACTGGTAACCACCATTACGATGTTCCAACACAGCTGCTCAACTTTTCGCTGAAGTTTGAATTAAGGCAGATATGTTAGCAAACTTCGGGAGACCACGAATAATTATTCCGACAGCAACGTTAAGTATTGACTTGTGCCTAGAAATGAAGAGAAGACCAGCGTAGATTAAGAAGTTGACGAAGTCAACACTTGTACCTGGACCAAAATGTTGACCGCACGAGGATGGACCGGTTGCAACATGGATTGGAGTTGATTTTCTAGAGATACGATTGACGTGCTCCAAAAATGAGAGAACTTGATATAGAGTAAAACAAAATAGTCTAGAAGTGGCGGATTGAACTATCTTCAACTACGTACATGTAGAGCTAAAGAATGTCACAAGAGCATTGAAAGAACTGTAAAAAAACTCACCTTCCACTGAGCAAGATGCGCTGAACTCTGGTGCATTTGTTGCAATGAAGTTATACATAATATCAGTTGGTGCATTAAAAGCAATTGAGCAAGTAAAGTTTTCGGAATCGCCACTGGGTACTGTAATTTTTGAAGTAGATTGGAACACAAAGTAATCGATCCTCGTCCTCTCAGGAGTGTCCGTAGAGTGAAAGACGTCACCGATTGTCCATGTCATGTTAGCCTTGATCGGATGCAGTGTGCCATCGGCATAAAATATGGTGCACGATAGTTCGATGGCGTCTGGTGAACTTGCATTGCATGAACAAGCCGGAGGATTACCTGTCAAAATGAAAAAGATATCAATGCCTATAAGAGGAATTTAGTTTAGTGATCATGCCAAAGTTTTCATTCTAGATTGAGTTTAGTTCAAGCAGCGCCTGTCACCTGCTTTTAATACGCGGATATAATTTATATTGGGTATTTACAATAATACCCAATCATACATAATTATAGCATACGTTGGAATGAGACGAAGGTTTCCTTCAACATAGAAATAACCTACATAAACTTACATTCTTCAGCTTTACACACTTACGTAGTATTGCAACACCATGGCTATTATTTCACCCACAATTTTAATTGCTATAAAATTAGTTAATGTATCATAAACGTGAATAATATAATTCAGTTTTTTATTGTTTTTTTATTAGTTTTTATTAGCAAAAGTTCAAGAATTGTTGCTAGGTCATTCTCGGTAAGGTTCTACACATTGTCAAGTCGAACATCTGCATCTACACCGGCACAATGTAATAATTAGGACGAGATAAAACGTGAAACATGCGTCAGTGAATTTCGACCGATTTTACAGGGATTGTCTTTAATAATGACTTCAGCAGTCAGCACTGTTAGCGCAACATCGCGTCATACAGCAAAAACAATAATCTGAATTCATGTAACATAATCTAAAACACTCACGGACGACAACGAGTTTTGCCGCTGTCCTGTTTTCATTGTTCGCACACTGTGCGATGTAGAGTCCAGAAGTTGAAGCGGGTTCTGCATATGGCTGCGTTGTCGCGTGTAGTATTACTACACCGCTGTTGTTAAGATAGAAGAGTCCAGCGTATGAAGGATCGACGCTATCGCTGTAGCTAGAGATAACGATATAGTCACCCTCGTTGGAAGTTGGAATGAATGACCACTGTGCGTTCCTAGGCTCAGCTGTTTGATTCATTAGCGTGTACTCGACTCCTTCGTAAACCGCCAAATTCTCTAGATTCGGCCAGCACTCGTCATCTGATAGAAATAAAACAGATGTTTATAAATAATTGGAAATAAATTTTGAATAAATAGGCCTACCTATAACCGCTGTGCTATGTTTCAACAAAACCAAACCCCATTAAGTAAAGTTGGTTTCTTTTTATGCTTTAGATCTACTTTCGATGAGAATTGCATTAGTTCGGAGAAAATGACGAAGCTGTGTTCTTGTCAGAGTCATGTCTGGTTTGAAACTTAAATTCTAGTTTAATTGACGGCTCAAAATGAGCATAAATTACTATGCATATTAATTTTGTTATATTTATAATCCTCTTCTACCACGCGATGCGCCATAACATGAATAACATGAAGAGCAGAGACTTTGTTGGCTTATCATTTCATTCTTGTGTACATCAACATTCGTTAGTCAAATGTGATACAAAACGAAGCTGATGCAACCGTTTCTGTGTAACACAAAATTCGTCTTAATAAATGACCAGCTTGACATTAACTTGGGAGGTTTGAATTGGTGCCAAATAATTATCAGTGTAATGCAGATTATTTAGACGTCACTAATAGCTCATAAGATGGAGAAGACAGGCTATTACCAATCGCCAGAAGTTAGACTTTATGGAGCCAAATTAGACTCCATAAAAGTTGACGCTAATAGGTTTATCCTAAAACACAATATATTCACAGTGTTCGCAATAGTAGTATAAAGCGCATTGACGAAGAAATCAAATAACTTAATTCATCATTGGGGAGATGAAAAGTAGCTTAGATTAGAAAATTAATATTCCTGACTGTAGGCTATTAAACCACGTAACAAACATTTGATCGACATAGCTACTTTAATAACTACAGAGGACATCAGCAACAGGAACAAGGGTTAGACACCGAGTTCTGAATTTCCTCACTACTCATAAATTTGTGGGTGGAAGAGTCGAAATGTGTTTAAATCAATCGTAATTCATATAGCGCCCCTTCAAGGTACCTCCTCAGAGGCGCTCCCGGCCGAGATCAAGCGAAAAGAACAGTCTTCAACGGCTTGTTAAATTGAGAACAGCTTGGGAGGTGTCGCATAGTCAAGGGAAGTTCATTCCAGGTTGTCGGACCAACCACAGCGAACGAACGCCTCTGCATTGTTGCAGAGCGAGTGAACGGAACCATTAAGTCACCATGGACAGCAGAGCGCAGTGCGCGGCGGCCTATTAGGGCTGCCATCCCGGATTCGCCGGGACAGTCCCGGAATCGGCCCTGTGCGTCCCGTGTCCCGGACTGATGTCAAATTGTCCCGGAATTTGGTACAGAAATCCACTTCACCGAATGTTATTTTGCACACTAAACTCGGCAAGTTGTGTGATGATTTTGCGTTCTGCTCTCTATTAAAGCTAACGTTGTTGGCTGAATATTGAATGTTGGACAGCGCTGTGTTCCAATCTTAAAAACTTAACAAACCAGTGACACTGAGTAGCATATTAATTGTGTCCGATGTACGCTGTACTGTTAGTCCGTTCTACACAATGCTTTTTGAGAGATGACGTGCTGATTTCCACGACTGTAATATAATATGTGTTCTAGGAACCAACAGTGTTCTTGGTAGGAATGTTATATCTAGTGACTGCGGGCATCGCGGAATAGCAAAATCAAGAGCTGGCAGCCCTACGGCCTATGCATTATGCGAGTGGAAAAGGGAGGCAAAGCCCACACAGATAAGAGGGTGCCCAGCCTGTCAAGTATCGCCACACCAAAGATGCAATTCTAACAGATATGCGAAAGGAAGTCAGTGCAAGACCTCGCGCATATATTGGGATACACGGCCGGACTTGGTGAACCCGCCAATAAGTCGCGCGGCAGCCATGTGGACCCTCTCCAACTTCTCAATCCGAACCCTCTAATAAGCGCACATGTTGTTTTTAGTACCAAAATTTGAATCTTACACACTTAACAAGATTAATATAAAATGGCAAATTCTGGGAAAAGTGATTTGCTACTTATAGACATACTTGAAGATGGAGTCGACTGCAGAGTTGTCAGAACCTCAGAACTTGCAGACGGGGGTAGAGTCGCCGTGGTTGAAAACTCAGAAGAACTTGGCACAGTAGTTGCAGTAGTTGTCGCTGGCAGTGTAGCGGATGTCACTGGCGGAGTAGTAGTCATAGGAGGATTGATGCTAGTCGTCAGTGGCAGAGTAACTGTTGCCGGCGTCTCAGAAATAGTTGTCGGTTGTTGTATAGAAGTTGTGAGTGCCTGATTAGAAGTTGTGGATGATTGTGCAGTTGTGAAAGTTTGACTGCTTGCTGTTGGTGGAAAAGTGGTAGTTGTTTGTGGTTGAGTGGTAGTTGTCGGTGCTTGAGTGGTAGTTGTCGGTGAAAGGGTGGTAGTTGTCGGTGGGAGTGTGGGGGTTGTCGGTGGGAGGGTGGTAGTTGTCGGTGAGAGAGTGGCCGTGGTCGGTGGGAGGGTGGTAGTTGTCGGTGGCAGGGTGGTAGTTGTCGGTGAGAGAGTGGCCGTTGTCGGTGGGAGGGTGGTAGTTGTCGGTGGCAGGGTGGTAGTTGTCGGTGGTAGGGTGGTAGTTGTTGGTAGGAGTGTGGTAGTTGTCGGTGGTAGGGTGGTAGTTGTTGGTAGGAGTGTGGTAGTTGTCGGTGGGGGAGTGGTAGTTGTCGGTGGGAGGGTGGTAGTTGTCGGTAGGAGTGTGGTTATTGTCGGTGGGAGAGTGGTAGTTGTCGGTGGGAGGGTGGCAGTTGTCGGTGGGAGTGTGGTAGTTGTCGGTGGGAGGGTGGTAGTTGTCGGTGGGAGGGTAGCAGTTGTCGGTGGGAGAGTAGTAGTAGTTGTTAGTGAGCGAGTGCTGGCTGTGGTGGGCGAAGTAGTAGTGTTTGGCGGTTGAGAGGTATCTGTTGTTGGCTTAGTAGAAGTTGTAAGTAGTCGAGCAGTTGTGATCGATGGGCGAATAGTAGTAGTTAGTGACAGAGTAGTAGTTGTCGATGGTTGCTTAGCAGTTGACAGTGGTTGCGTTGTCGTTATCGGTGGCGGAGTTGTCGTTGTTGGAATCGGAGTTGTTGTGGTTGTCATTGAGATTGTTGTTGGATAGGCGCAAACTAAAAAGTAAATGTCGATGTTGTACCTTAAAATCAGTAATAGGTTTTCAAAGTGTTGGTCGATTAAGCTGTTTACATCCACAACATAATTATTATAAGCTATTTCCTAAATCCCTGACTCCTTTTAGAGAATTTTTAATTTTCATATTGTATTGTCTCCTCCAAATGTTCTATCTTGCTCTTGCCAGTTCATTCGCATGATGTATTACTATTAACTTCCGTAAATCCAGTCCTTGCTCAGCGTAACTGCTCACCATTGTTACTAGCCTTTATCTCCATTTTTAAACTGAGATTGCCTCAATTCCTCTTTCTAATAATTAAATCTGCCCAATTTAAGTGTCTACAAGTTGCAACTTAAGCAAATTTAATCAGCCTCAAAATTCTCTCCAGAACAGCGAAGCCCAATCACTTTGATTCTTAGACCATTTCGTTTGACTGATAATTCAGAACTGAAAACTTCAGTCAATACACTCTCTACATCGGCGCAATGCCCGAGAACACTTTGGTGTCCTGGGTCAGACTTTCAATGATTATTCAAGTGGAGCTTTAAAAATATGAAGTGTAATACAACGCTAAAGATTATGCGCAATTTTATTCTTGGTCGTTGCTTGTAACCACATTTCCCCTCTAGTTTCATTCTTCTTATTTTTTGGCTGATAATTGTCAGGCATGCTTTGGCAACCAAGCTGTAGATAATAATGTCCTAATGAGTTGACAACACATCAAAAATAGCTTAATATTTACTCACGTGGCTGTCTAACCGTGTGCAATTACGAATGCAATTAACGATAGGCAGCTCATCAGACCAGGCTCCTTATTACCATCCACCTAAAACTCAAACCTATAGTAAACTTAAATAACCTGTTGTAAGTTCCTGCAGTAAACGACTGTAAGCACTCACCTTCCGCTGAACAAGATGCGCTGAACTCTGGTGCATTTGTTGCAATGAATGGATATACAATCTCAGTTGGTGCATTAAAAGCAATTGAGCAAGTAAAGTTTTCGGAATCGCCACTGGGTACTGTAATTTTTGAAGTAGATTGGAACACAAAGTAATCGATCCTCGTCCTCTCAGGAGTGTCCGTAGAATGAAAGACGTCACCGATTGTCCATGTCATGTTAGCATAGATCGGATGCAATGTGCCATCGGCATAAAATATGGTGCACGATAGTTCGACTTCGTTCGGTGAATTTGCATTGCATGAACAAGCCGGAGGATTACCTGTCAAGGTCAACAACAGATATAAAAATAATTTTGTTTATTGAAATTTCGATAATGTCAAAAGTTTTCGTTCTCGATCGATGTTATTTTGTGGATGCAACAATAATTGTGGTTTCTTTCAATGCACGGATTCATACACACACAACGAGTTGAGAAAAGAGCACAACTTCAAAATACTTGCAATAAATTTGCATTCTAGAGATCGTTTTTAAAACTGGCACTAGCCTAACCATGCAGCACACTCACGGTGGTTCACACACAATTTGAATTCAAATAAATAAATTATTTAAATTGAGGACGGACTAACATAAATCAATGTGCCGCCAAAGTGAGAATATATACAACGATAATTATATGCCTAGTAATTTACCGAAATATTCAATCAGACGTTTTATTAGGCATAGGCCTATCGTTGAGGTTTTAGATGGAACATGTATACAGAATAGGCAACAATGTTGTTTTTTTTATAATTCCCGCGTTCAGTACTGTTATATTTAAGTCTTCTAGGTTAAGATTATCCGGATACAAGGAGAGCAGCTGGAACAAGTTGATGCATTTGTGCATCTTGGATCTTTGATGACAGAGGACTCAGCTTGCAGTAAGGAAATCAAAGCAAGGTTGGGTAAAGGAAAAGAAACAATGACGTCATTGAAAAACATTTGGAAAAGTCATGGTATATCGGTGACAACGAAAGCAAGACTTATGAAGGCGTTGATATGGCCATTTGCAACTTATATGGCTGCGAAGGATGGGCAATCAAGAAATGTGATGAAAAGAGGATAAATGGTTTTGAAATGAAAGGGCTGAGACAAATATTAAGGGTTTCCTGGATGGCAAGGAGAACAAACGAATGGGTTTTGGAAAAGATTGGCACAGAGCGACAACTACTAAGTATTATCAAAACAATAAAATTGATATACTTTGGTCATATTGTGAGGAAAGTGGGAACTGCAGGGAGAAATTATTATGCAGGGAACAACAGGAGGAGCACGTGCGCGTGGAAGACCGAGGGCCAATTGGATGGAGAATATAAGGTCTTGGACTGGTCTAAACATGTGTCAACTGATGAGGGCAGCCGAAGACAGAAACATTTGGAGACAGACAGTTCATGGTGCGGCTTAACTTCGGAGCGAAGATGGCTAAAGACTAGGCAAGACGAGACAAGGTTAAGATAGTTAACGCATAATCTGAACTCAAGCAACTGCGTTAAAAATAAAAAGTGAAATCTAAATTGATTTAAACTGAAATACTCACGGACGACAACGAGTTTTGCCGCTGTCCTGTTTTCATTGTTCGCACACTGTGCGATGTAGAGTCCAGAAGTTGAAGCGGGTTCTGCATTTGATTGCGTGGTCGCGTCAAGTATTATTAGACCGCTTTGGTTAAGATAGAAGAATCCAGCGTATGAAGGATCGACGCTATCGCTGTAGCTGGAGATAAATATATAGTCAAACTCGTTGCCAGTTGGAATGAATGACCACTGTGCGTTCCTAGGCTCAGCTGTTTGATTCATTAGTGTATACTCGTCCCCTTCGTAAACCGCCAAATTCTCTAGATTCGGCAAGCACTCGTCATCTGATAGAAATAAATCAGAAATTTGATATTATGTGCAATTAAATTTTGATTAAACACTTATATTGACACGGCATCAACAAAGTACAAAAAAACAGCAATCAGTATAAACTCAATGACTTTCATGTGAATGGTGCATATATCAGAGGATCAATCGAAAAAGGTCATTATTATTATTATGGACCGCGGCGGCTGATGGATTTCGCCACAATTAAAACCGCCGCGGTCCATAATAATACATGAAAGTCATTGAGTTTATAAAGGCATGCACAAAACTACCTAGTCGTCAGAAAGAGAGCAAGCAAACAACCACTCGGAGCTCCCAAAGTTGACAGTAACACCTTTGAGAGACTAAGTTCAGCATGCTAATTGAGAGAGCGAGATCCAAGTCAAGGGTGAAACACAGGTCAAGGAGGGTGAGGAAAATACCAATGTGAGCAAAAAACTGAGCAAGCTGGAGCAATTCAATGAAAACCAAGCTGATCGGTCGTTGAGTGAAGATGAGTCTATAATTAGATTAGAAGTGTTTATCGGTGTCTCAGCCATCATCATCATCATGTCCATCCTCATTGCTGCGGATCGGAGCCAACGACGTCAGTTTCCTCCATCTCTCTCTGTCCCTTGCACTCCTTACACAATCCGCCATCGGCATTCCCATCCACTCCTCCACATCGTCCATCCAGCGTCTCCTTGGTCTACCTCGAGCCCTTTTTCCATCCACATATCCCTGACGTATGAAGGCCGGTAGATTGTCCGCTCTGACCATGTGTCCAAAGTAGTTCAACTTCTTTCTCTGCACCGCCTCCAACAGTCGCTGCTCCGGTTATAGATCCTCCAGTATAGACTCGTTTGCTCTGTACTCACGCCAGCTGACTCTCGGCATCTTTCGATATCAGCTTTCGAGATGACGACATATATGTTTCGCAACCGTACAGCGCCACGGATCACACCAGTGACCTCATAAGTCTTAGTTTCAGTCCGGTTCCAGTAGCTCCATCCAGATCACAGTAAGCGATCCCATGGCAGTTCGCGTCTTAACCCAGTAGCGAAAATCTTCTCGATATAGCTACATGTACTTTAATGACCAAAGAGGATTACAGCAACACGAACCCGGTTTCTACACCGATATCGGAATTCCCTCACCACTCATTAATTTCAAAGTGGATCCGTCGAAACCTCTTTCCGCTCAGCTCCCTCTATTAGATGTTCAAGCATTACTGCGAAAATTGGAATCTTAACAACCGCTATAAGCTTACTGTCCGAGATCAAAGTCTTTTAGTCGCAAAATGATCTGAGGGAGAGAATTTAAAGACCCACTCTCAGCAAGCTGGAGCAATTCAATGAAAATAATATTGTGTAAAGGAAATAATATTGCGTAATAGACTTTTGCAAAAGCCAACCAAATAGCTGCGTCCTCATTAAATAAAATAAAACTATCTTGCAACAGTACGGTAGCGGATAAGTTCAACGACGCCATAGTGGAGACCAGTATTCGTTGGCCACATGAATTTTAACTCATAACTCCGGATAACAGCTATTTACAATATTAAGAAGTAGGCTATTTATTACAAAAATAGAATCACTCGAAAATTTGGATTATATCCATGTAGATGATGCTAAAAAACAGAAGATTTTAATTAAACTGAGAAGGGAAGATGTGGATTTGTCTTTAACAACCTTGGTCGAAAAATTCAGCGTATTAAAAAGTCAACGAATAATTATTGTCAATCTTTAAAAATGACAATTTTAATGACGTTAAAATTGAACTGGGAGCAGTAGAAAAGTTTATGCAATTACCGCAATTATTACGATTTTTTAAAATAATCGCAGTAATTGCATAAACTTTTCGGCTGCTCCCAGTTCAATTTTATCGTTTATTTTATTTAATAGCATCTTTGGGAAAAAGCGATTCTGGAGCAAATCAATACAAAATTACAAGTAAGCTTTCAGCAAATCTGCTTCTTATAGACATACTTGAAGGTGGAGTCGACTGCAGAGTTGTCAGAACCTCAGAACTTGCAGACGGTGGAATAGTAGCCGTGGTTGAAAACTCAGAAGAACTTGGCACAGTAGTTGCAGTAGTTGTCGCTGGCAGTGTAGCGGATGTCACTGGCGGAGTAGTAGTCATAGGAGGATTGATGCTAGTCGTCAGTGGCAGAGTAGCTGTCGCAGGCGTCTCAGAAATAGTTGTCGGTTGTTGTATAGAAGTTGTGAGTGCCTGATTAGAAGTTGTGGATGATTGTGCAGTTGTGAAAGTTTGACTGCTTGCTGTTGGTGGAAAAGTGGTAGTTGTTTGTGGTTGAGTGGTAGTTGTCGGTGGTAGGCTGGTAGTTGTCGATTGGAGGGTGGTAGTTGCCGGTGGGAGAGGGGCAGTTGTCGGTGGGAGGATGGAAGTTGTCGGTGGCAGGGTGGTAGCTGTCAGTGGTTGAGTGGTAGTTGTCATTGGTTGAGTGGTAGTTGTCGGTGGGAAAGTGGTAGTCGCCGGTGGGAGGGTGGTAGTTGTCGGTGGAAGAGTGCCAGTTGTCGGTGGGAGAGTGGTAGTTGTCGGTGGGAGGGTGGTAGTTGTCGGTTGGAGAGTGGCAGTTGTCGGTGAGAGAGTGGCAGTTGTCGGTGGGAGGGTGGTAGTTGTCGGTGGGAGAGTGGTAGTTGTCGGTGGGAGGGTGGTAGTTGTCGGTTGGAGAGTGGCAGTTGTCGGTGGGAGGGTGGTAGTTGTCGGTGGGAGAGTGGTAGTTGTCGGTGGGAGGGTGGTAGTTGTCGGTGGGAGAGTGGTAGTTGTCGGTGGGAGGGTGGTAGTTGTCGGTTGGAGAGTGGCAGTTGTCGGTGGGAGGGTGGTAGTTGTCGGTGGGAGAGTGGTAGTTGTCGGTGGGATGGTGGTAGTTGTCGGTTGGAGAGTGGCAGTTGTCGGAAGGAGGGAGGTTGTTGTCGGTGAGAAGGTAGTTGTCGGTGGGATGGTGGCAGTTGTCGGTGGAAGGGTGGTAGTTGTCGGTTGGATGGTGGTAATTGTCGGTGGGAGGGTGGTAGTTGTCGGTGGGAGAGTAGAAGGTGTCGGTGAAAGAGTGGTTGTTGTCGCTGGGAAAGTGGTAGTTGTTAGTGAAAGAGAGGTTGTTGTCGGTGGGAGAGTGGTTATTGTCGGTGGGAGAGTGGTAGTTGTCGGTGGGAGGGTGGCAGTTGTCGGTGGGAGTGTGGTAGTTGTCGGTGGGAGGGTGGTAGTTGTCGGTGGGAGGGTGGCAGTTGTCGGTGGGAGAGTGGTAGTAGTTGTTAGTGAGCGAGTGCTGGCTGTGGTGGGCGAAGTAGTAGTGTTTGGCGGTTGAGAGGTATCTGTTGTTGGCTTAGTAGAAGTTGTAAGTAGTCGAGCAGTTGTGATCGATGGGCGAATAGTAGTAGTTAGTGACAGAGTAGTAGTTGTCGATGGTTGCTTAGCAGTTGACAGTGGTTGTGTTGTCGTTATCGGTGGCGGAGTTGTCGTTGTTGGAATCGGAGTTGTTGTGGTTGTCATTGAGATTGTTGTTGGATAGGCGCAAACTAAAAAGTAAATGTCGATGTTGTACCTTAAAATCAGTAATAGGTTTTCAAAGTGTTGGTCGATTAAGCTGTTTACATCCACAACATAATTATTATAAGCTATTTCCTAAATCCCTGACTCCTTTTAGAGAATTTTTAATTTTCATATTGTATTGTCTCCTCCAAATGTTCTATCTTGCTCTTGCCAGTTCATTCGCATGATGTATTACTATTAACTTCCGTAAATCCAGTCCTTGCTCAGCGTAACTGCTCACCATTGTTACTCGCCTTTATCTCCATTTTTAAACTGAGATTGCCTCAATTCCTCTTTCTAATAATTAAATCTGCCCAATTTAAGTGTCTACAAGTTGCAACTTAAGCAAATTTAATCAGCCTCAAAATTCTCTCCAGAACAGCGAAGCCCAATCACTTTGATTCTTAGACCATTTCGTTTGACTGATAATTCAGAACTGAAAACTTCAGTCAATACACTCTCTACATCGGCGCAATGCCCGAGAACACTTTGGTGTCCTGGGTCAGACTTTCAATGATTATTCAAGTGGAGCTTTAAAAATATGAAGTGTAATACAACGCTAAAGATTATGCGCAATTTTATTCTTGGTCGTTGCTTGTAACCACATTTCCCCTCTAGTTTCATTCTTCTTATTTCTTGGCTGATAATTGTCAGGCATGCTTTGGCAACCAAGCTGTAGATAATAATGTCCTAATGAGTTGACAACACATCAAAAATAGCTTAATATTTACTCACGTGGCTGTCTAACCGTGTGCAATTACGAATGCAATTAACGATAGGCAGCTCATCAGACCAGGCTCCTTATTACCATCCACCTAAAACTCAAACCTATAGTAAACTTAAATAACCTGTTGTAAGTTCCTGCAGTAAACGACTGTAAGCACTCACCTTCCGCTGAACAAGATGCGCTGAACTCTGGTGCATTTGTTGCAATGAATGGATATACAATCTCAGTTGGTGCATTAAAAGCAATTGAGCAAGTAAAGTTCTCGGAATCGCCACTGGGTACTGTAATTTTTGAAGTAGATTGGAACACAAAGTAATCGATCCTCGTCCTCTCAGGAGTGTCCGTAGAGTGAAAGACGTCACCGATTGTCCATGTCATGTTAGCATAGATCGGATGCAATGTGCCATCGGCATAAAATATGGTGCACGATAGTTCGACTTCGTTCGGTGAATTTGCATTGCATGAACAAGCCGGAGGATTACCTGTCAAGGTCAACAACAGACATAAAAATAATTTTGTTTATTGAAATTTCGATAATGTCAAAAGTTTTCGTTCTCAAACAATATTTGTGGAGGCAACAACTGCCGTTTCTTTTTAGGCATGGATACATATTACACAGGTCTATACACAAAGCGAGCTGTGATTAGAAAAAAGCATTAGGCTACTTCAAGACGCTAGCAATAAATTTCCATTCTTAAGATTGTTTTAAAATTGGCAATAGCCAAACCATGCAGCACGTTCACGGTGGTTCACGCACAATTTGAATTAAAATAACACGAATTATCTACATTGAGAAACAGTGGCGTAGCAAGGAATGTTCATGGGGGGGTTTTATGGCCGGAAACTATGTTTTTTGCTATTTTTCTTACTTAAAGGAAAATAACATTAAAAAAAACTTTTTCCGGAGCCAATGGGGGGTTTAACCCCGAAACCCCCCTTGCCTACGCCACTGTTGAGAAAGGATTAGCATTAATCAATGCGCCGTCAAAGCGAAAACATTGCCTATATAAGCCTATGCATAGACTAATATTCTCCGAGAGTGATTCAATCAAACGTTTTCAAAGGTTATCGTTGAGGTTTTGGATGGAACAGAAAACCAAACGGGTAGGTCGATATAAAATAAATTTCTAGTTTTCTAACTTCCGAGTCCAGCAGTGTAGGGTGTTACAAGATGGTCAGGGCGAGATAGACGCCTACCCCATTTAAAACGGATGGAACGACACGTCGTTTTCGTGTTTTGGCTGTCTCATTGCATGCAGCGACATCTTGTGAACTTCCCTTAACGGTAGCCTAATGCTTCAGTATTCGAGATATTGACTCGATGAATAGATTTTCACTACCTATCGAAGCAGGACGTTTGGCGCCGCCGTTTTGGCGCCGCCGTTTTGGCGCCGGACGTTTTGGCGCCGGAATTTTTGTCGCACTAATTATAGAGTATAAAATTATGATATTGTAGTTAGCTGTAGGAGGTTCACTTACGCACATTTTGAGGTAACTTTTGTAATGATCTCTCACGCCATTCAAAAGTTATGCCCGAATATTTAGCTAAAAATGTATGTGCGACATACATACCTCACGCGATCTGAAAGGGTCAATTCCTGGTCCAAAATGATATTATAATTATTAGTACTAGGTAATACTACTATTGGAGGCATAATTATAGTATCTGGGACCGACGAGTCGGTAAGGTTCAGGTTTAGGGGTCGTGAGGGTCGATTAGGGTCAGATTAAGCGTCGTGATGGAAGGTTTGGCCAAGTAAGGCGTCGTGATGGTCGGTTAGGTCAGCTTAGGCGTTGTGAGGGTCGGTTAGGGTCAGGACTACGGCTAGTGCCGTCATTCGACTATAAGTTTGACTAGGCCTATAAGTTTGCCCTGGTAGAAACATCATAATATAGGCTCTACACATTGCTGCTAATGATCGTACTTCTGAATGAAACTTGAAAAATAAATATTAAACCCAGTTCGATCACATCGTACTGATGCATTTATTCACGCGTCTTGTAAGCTGAACCGGAAACAAGCTGCTAAGAGCAATGATAGTTAGCGGCCCAAAGCGTCACGTACCGACGTTTGATATGCGTAGCCTAGGTGCGCTTTTAGGGTTTATGAATCTGCCTAATTTTCTCTCTAACCATATGCAGCACCCAATCTCGTATTGCAGCGTCTATTTTTTAGTTATTTCGGTGGAAGTGTAAAAGGGAATCACCAAACTTCAGGCATGGCAGCAGTGTCAATGTTTGATGGGTTGCAAACTCGCCCAGGCAATCTCCCTCCTTCAGCACCACAGCACTACCCCTCAACATCCTTTCACCAGGATTACAGTCATTCCGTGAAAAATCTTCATCTTTTCTGTAACAGGCAGTTGGTAACATAACAGTCACAGACCATCAGCCTCATATGAAAGGTACTAAGTACTGGCGATTTTCTAGGACAACCGTGGCAGCAACGCTGATCTCCTATTATAGTCTAATAGTCAACTGAATCGTATTTTCCTAGATCAATCAAAATTGACATATCTTGTCCGGAAGTTTCAGCAGCAAGAGCAGCTATCCATGCCTTTGAGTGAAGAATGACCCCAAATCCCATAAATGGATGTGAGTGTCTTCCTTCTTCCTTTCATTGAATACGTCATGCTGATTGCTGAATCGGTATATTTTGATGGCATAAAGTGGCATAGCATGGTAAATTGGGCTCTCCAGTTTCTTTTTGAAGACTGACTTGCAAGGACAACCGTTGACACCTCAATTAGCTCTTGGTAGTCATATCCGACTGTATTTTCAGAGACTACTTGAGAAATCTGAATGCTCTACCATGGGAAGTTTCAGTAACGGATCCGACTTCTAGTACTCAGATGTTGTCACGTGGTGTAGCTCCATTCCATACAGCTTTAAATCTCTGAGAGATTGGATTGTAATCATGGTGATTGGTGAATTGAAGGACGACAACGCAATATAAAGATTTTGTCTAAAGTCAACTTCAGCACACGACATGGTTGAGGTTTCTGACCAGGCTATTCTTCTTCTCTAGGTCTGCTGCCTCTCGGCAGGTCCAGATGCCCAACGACGCCACTCTTCTCGGTGTTGTGCCTTTTCTTTAAGTTTCCCATATCCATCCTTCATCATCCAGTCCAAGAACTTTTCCCCCGGTCTTCCTCTTCCCCTCTTCCCCTCCATTTTGCCCTCCACTATGTCTCTTTGCAAGGAGTTGCCTCTCAGTATATGTCCCATCCAGTTCTTCTGCCTTGTTATAATTGTATTCATCAAGGATCTTTCCTCTTCCACCTTTTTCAATACTTCTTCGTTTGATTTATGCTCTGTCCAGCTGACCCTTTCCATCCTTCTCCATATCCACATCTCGAACGCTTCTATTCGTTTGACATCCTCCTTTCTCATCGTCCAGGTCTCTGCTCCGTACAGTGTGACGCTCCAGATCAGTGCCTTGACCATTCTTTTCTTGATGTCTCGATTCAATCCTCCTTTCAATAGCTCCTTCCTTTTCGTGAACGCTTCTTTCCCCATCGCTATCCAGGCTATAAGGCATCAATATTTCTAGCTAATGCAACTACATGTATATGGTAATATTTCTATGTCAATGAGCACCGCCTTCCAGTTGGACTAGGAAGTCGAAATTTGGTCTCAATGATACTATTGACAAATTCAAAAAATTTAGAGGGTGCCCTGGTATTTGAACTTTACTTTTTTTGAAGCACCCTACTACGAGCATCTTGTAGTATGGAGTTCCTAAGAAACCCTGCTTGAAGAAGCTACTTATATTTTAATTTACCTACAAATGATCTTATTGAATTAACTTCTATAGTCGTAAAGGTTCGTCAGCCACTCATTAACGTGAGTAGAGCAGGGAGGAGACCCGACCGACGACCCCAATTGGGGCGTAGACTCGGAACCGACCTGGGCTGGCGAATCAAAGTCCACCGTGCCCACCTTCTCGTGGTGCAACCTGTTAGTAGCCTCTCCGTAAGGAGGGTGAACGAACGGGCACGGATGGCAAACGGGGGGAAAGGCAATGGCAAACCACCCCTTATCTACTGCCAAGAAAACAGTCATGAGGTACAAAAAGAGTAAAACAACGATAGTCACCAAAGGTGAGACAGAGAGGGAGGAGACACTGCAACAAACAGCAACCAGGCGGAAATTCAGCTACTTCTGCCACGTGATTAGATCAAACGGTTTGGAAAAGGAGATGATGACGGCATGCGGTGAAGGAAGGAAAAGACGCGGAAGACCAAGGAAGAGGTGGATGGATGAAGTACAGGAAAAGTCTGGAATGAGCTTGGAAGAGCTAAGAGAGGCGGCAATAAACAGGAGACAATGGAGAGGATACATCATGACTGTCGCCAGAACTCCAAGAGCTGACGGCACCAGGTGAGTTGCAGTTATTGCTTCATTAATGATCACTATTTGCATCAGTGTCAAACATATTTTCTTACTGTAATCCACACAGAAGAAAAGCACAATTTACGTTAGCGTGGGCATCTAAGGAGCACTCTCACCTACAGTAGGTAGGTAGCTTACAATGTCAGTAGGTGCCTGACATTGTAAAGCTACTAGGTTAATATAGTAAACGCATAATCTGAACTAAAGCAACTGCGATAAACATAAAAAGTGAAATCTAAATTGATTTAAACTGAAATACTCACGGACGACAACGAGTTTTGCCGCTGTCCTGTTTTCATTGTTCGCACACTGTGCGATGTAGAGTCCAGAAGTTGAAGCGGGTTCTGCATTTGATTGCGTGGTCGCGTCAAGTATTATTAGACCGCTTTGGTTAAGATAGAAGAATCCAGCGTATGAAGGATCGACGCTATCGCTGTAGCTGGAGATAAATATATAGTCAAACTCGTTGCCAGTTGGAATGAATGACCACTGTGCGTTCCTAGGCTCAGCTGTTTGATTCATTAGTGTGTACTTGTCCCCTTCGTAAACCGCCAAATTCTCTAGATTCGGCAAGCACTCGTCATCTGATAGAAATAAATCAGAAATTTGATATTAATATGCTATGAAATTTTTAATATATACGTATAACCGCTCTACTATGCTCACCAAAGTCAACCGCCATTAAGAAGAGCTGTTTTCTTTTGTTAAGTTAATTTTCTTCAGAGTTGCAGATAAACTTCAACGGCGTTGTTGTGAAGAAGAACTAGCCAAATGAAATTGAAGCAATAGGCCCTAATCCTAACTTATGAAAACAACTGTAACAGCTTTTTAGAAATCTGAAGAAGTATTTGTTACAAAATATAAATGCACTCGAGAACTTATGGTGAAACGGTTTTTGCAAACATCTCCGAAAAGTTCTCATAATAAAGTCATGTGAACTGGACCCTCTACCTCCTTTTATTATTAGTGACATTTTTGATGACATTGCTGCTTTCTTTCAATATCCTTTTAACAGGTCACTTGCTGAGAGCTGCATTCCTGCCTCGCGAAAACGGACCTTAGTCTTTCCTGCACTCAAGAAGCCCAATCTACACCCTAGTCTTAGTCAAAACTATTGCCCAATTTCAAACATATCTTTCCTGTCTAAAACTGTTGACTTGTGTCAATGCAACTTCTTCCCTATCTTGAGCAATGGGGACTCCTTCCATCCCACCAGTCTGGTTACAGAGCTAACCACTCCACGGAAACAGCTCTCCTCTCCATGCCTTCTGATATATAGGCCTACTCTGCTGTTGACAAGTCTCAAGTAACTCTTTGGGCTCTCTTCGATGTCTCTGCAGCCTTCGACGTGGTTGATCACGAGATTCTGTTGTAACGACTTGAAACCTCCTGCGGACTCACGGGTTCTCCACTCCTTTGGTTTCGGTCCTACCTTTCTGATCACACCCAAATGATCATGTATGGCGACTCTAGGACTCAGTGGGTCCCTTTTGTGTTGGGTGTTCCTCAGGGTTCTGTCCTAAGTCCGCTCCTATTCATCCTTTACACGGCTGGTATCACCTCTTTTCCATAGCCATTCCGCAACTGGTCCCCTTTTCGGCTAATGATGTCCAAGCCTATGTCCATGGACCCCTTCTGCTCAACCCCTCCTTGCAAGTCGAATTGACACTCTATCTCAAGATCTTCATGTCGTCTAATCTGAACTCTTCCAAAACTCAGTTGATTTGGTTTGGCACTCCTAAGCAGCTTCAAAAACTCGACTTCACACTACTCTCTCAAATTTTCCTCACCTCAACTTCTCTTCCAGTGTTCGAGACCTAGGTGTCATCCTTGACAGTTCTCTTCAAAGCTCGAGGTACGTACCATACGCATTCCATGTTGTGAAAGGTGCATAAATTGCATACGTATTTTAACGTACCCTATTTTAGGGTACGTAAACAATAATAAAATAGCCTCGTCATTGCTCATTATAAGAATGTTCAATTTCATTTAAGTAAACAATCACAGCCAAGTATACAGCGTAGTAAATTGCTGCAATACTATATCGTAGGTCTATGTTTATCCAGCATACATTGCAATTAATGCACTATTTAATGTCAGTTAGCCGGCTCGGTTCTGCTGCAGCACTAGAAGTCCAACTCCAAGGAAAATTTTGAACAGTTGCACTCAATCAAACTTAAAACTATTCTTTTTGGGCGCGCTGGAGTCGGGAGCGCCTCTGAGTAGTTTTTCTTGAAGAAGCGCTATTTAAAATTAATGTCCGAATGAATGAATGAATGAATCAATAGCCGACTGAAATCTGTATGTATGGGTGTCCATCCCAAGAAAGGCTCACACACCGATTCATTCGCACCACTGAACAATTGTTTTAGCTTCTCATGCGAATTTGTGGGTCAGCGCGACTATTTTCAGCTTTCAATTCACTATAAAACGAGTTATGGACAATTTAAGTTTCGGTATGGTAACCTACCCGAAATTCAGACGCCATTAACCAGAGCATGCAACCACGCTGCAACGATTGTAGTAGTCCGGTCAATAAGTCTTAAGCCCGCTCATTTACTATGACAAGCAAATTTTTGCACGAAAAGTTTTGAAATAGACTAAAGAATATGTGGCAGAAATCCGAAGAAAAAACGATATGGGGAAATATTTTAAAATTTGATATTTATTTGTGAGCAGCAGTGATGCCACAGTTGGGTTTTTCAACTAGATCTTAGTTCTGTGCAAAATCTGGGTTTATTTTAGCTAGCTGGATATTTTGTATATTAACAAGTTCCAGCACATGAATATTCTGTGAAATTCAATGTAAACTGGTGAGTGGTGATACATGCACATAATTTTTGTTCCAATAAATTTCATTCGAAATTCCACAATCGGCCTACCTGCTGTGCCTCTGCGCGTGCACACACGACATAACCTACTATAGATTCAGCCTATTGTCAATATGGATGCCGAGTCTCTAACAATTTTGACTATTAATATGTTTTTGGTAGTTAAAAGTTTTAACTACATTATTTTGATCCGACTCATTTGACGAACATTTTGTTAACAAACATGCGAAAATTCAACTTAATTCGAACAAAGGGTCCAGGATCGCTCATACAAATAGTATGGGTGTTTCTGAGTTTTTTCATAAGGAAATTAGGGTTAACTTCTGAAACCTCAGCGGCAACACTGGTGAGCGCGACGAACACAATCCCGCGTTTAAGGCCCGTAACCAAAACAGCTTCGGGACGGTCGTGAATAGGCGTCTTAATCTTTAACGATTTAAACATATTTCTCCAAGTTTGAATTCATTTTATATTTCCATGCGGTGAGTAGAAATTTAACGGGCAACACTGGTAGGCTGCCTCAGAGGGGTAGAGGCGAAAAACGAAAATTTTCCGGGCAGCGCCGGGTAACACAGATAGTTATTTATAACAGTCTGAATTTTTCGAATTATATTTACTGCTACGCTACCGGAAATACCGATTTCAATGACGCATACTGTTGGCTGCATGTGTACTATGGGTCGCCGAGAAGGCCATAAACATAATTTTCGTGCACATGTATGCAGTGTTTAATCTAGTCCCCCTCCGCTGGGGGGGGAATTGAGGTTTCTGGGGGGGAGACAATTGAGCGTCCGAAGGACGCTCGTGAGGCGCGTAGCGCACTGAGGGGGAGTAATGGGGAGGGGCAAATCCCCCTCCCCATTAGAAATTTTTTGAATGTCCACATTGCAATGGCAGTATTTTAAGATGTCATCTTAACAAATTAGCTGTACTTTTTCAGAGATCCATTAGAAATCTTTGGAATTTCCAAATTGGAATGGCAGCATTTTAAGGAGTCATCTTAACAAAATAGCTGTACTTTTTCAGTGACCCATTAGAAATTTTTGGAATTTTCACATTGCAATGGCAGTATTTTAAGGTGTCAGCTTAACAAAATAGCTGTACTTTTTTCAGTGATCCATTAGAAACTTTTTCAATTTCCACATTGCAATGGCAGTATTTTAAGGTGTCAGCTTAACAAAATAGCTGTACTTTTTTCAGTGATCCATTAGAAACTTTTTCAATTTCCACATTGCAATGGCAGCATTTTAAGGTGTCATCTTCACAAAATTGCTGTACTTTTTCAGTGATCCATTAGAAACTTTTTGAATTTCCACATTGCAATGGCAGCATTTTAAGGTGTCATCTTAACAAAATAGCAGTACTTTTTCAGTGACCCATTAGAAACTTTTTGAATTTCCACATTGCAATGGATGGCAGCATTTTAAGGTGTCATCTTAACAAAATAGCTGTAGCCTACTTTTTCAGTGACTCATTAGAAACTTCTTGAATTTCCACATTGCAATGGTACCCTTTGAAGATGCCATTTTAGCAAAATAACTCCATTATTTCAGTACTGATAAAAAGTGTTTTAGGATTTCAATATATATATATATATATATATATATTACATAATTATATTACATAATTATAATTACAATAAAAAAATCTTTATGTATCGTGTTTAGCAGCTCAGTTCTGCTGTTGCTGGGTTATTCTAATGAATTACTGTTTACATGAGTAAATAAGCTGACTTTTCAGCACTGTAATCAGAAACTGTCAGCTTATCCTAGTTTCTCCCTATGGCCCTGAGTTGCTGACCAGTACACACTTTCCGAAATCATATTTAATGGTACACAAATCTATCAAGAGCCAATAAACTACCGGTACCAAAATCAAGAAGCCACTAGTCTTGTAGCAATGATGTTTTACTAGGTGTTCAGATAATAGGACCAAACATTTTGAAATTTGACAGTTTAAAATGTGAAGGATAGCACTTGATAGCCATTCAGTTGTACAAAAATAGTATTTGTACAAATATTAACAGTAAATTATACTAATTTTTCCTGGATTTTGTCATATAATATAACAGTAACTAATTACTACAACCATGTAGCAGTAAATAATATTACGGTATATTATTATAACAGTTCATGTAATGCAATGATGTAAACACTAAACAGCAACTAAATACTATTATCATTTTGACAAATTTTTCTGGAGGAGATGTCATCTCTGTTTTTAGTTAGAAAAAATAATGTTTATCTAAATATATACAGTAAGTTATATTCATTGCAACATGATAGTATCGTATATTATAGTAGTAAATAATGTCATTATAATCATATAATAGTAAATAATATCACGGTATATTATTACACTTTAAGTAAAACAACGACGAAAAAGTTACTAAAAACCAATAACATTTTGTCAAATTTTTCTGGGGGGGGGGAAATGTCAATCCTGGGGGGGGAAAGTTCCCCCCCCCCAGAGACGTCTAGATTAAACACTGACATGTATGGTACGTACCGTACGCGAGTTACGCGTATTGTATTTTTTGAAAGGTACGTACGTATTTTAAAGTATTCTATTTGAGGGTACGCGTACCCTCGAGCTATGGTTCTCTTACCTTCACTGAGCAAATTGCCAATCTTACTCGCTTTTCCTACTTCCAGCTAAGACGTCTCGCAAATCTGTCTCATCATCGATCTTTACCCCTCAATTGAGCATGCTTTTGTCAGTTCTCGGATTGACTATTGTAATTCTATCTTTATTGGCATGCCTAAGGTTCGGGTAGCTCCTGATTTTGGTCCTTAAGTCTCAATTGTCAGTTCTCGGATTGACTATTGTAATTCAGTCACGCATTTATTTCAGGGTTACTTCTTTTGCTTGGCGCTGCGTCTTGGGCACAGCACCTTCCTATCTCTGTGAGTTCTTCACCTTGACCTCAACTGCTGTGGGTCGCCGATCTCTGCGCTCGGCCTCTAGAGGTGACTTTATGGTTCCTTATGCCCGCACTGCCACTAGGCAGAACAGGGCATTTTCGGTCACTGGACCTTCCGCTTGGAATGACCTTCCCTCTAACCTGCGTTCCCACCCTCGGAACATGTCTGGCTCTTTCTATAGATTGCTCAAGACTTTTCTTTTTGACCGGGCTTGGGTCGGGAGCGCCTCTGAGTAGACTCCTTGAAGGGGCGCTATATAAACTACATAGTTAGATATATAGATAGAATTGGGTCTTGCTCCGAAGTATCTGTGTGATCATAATTTATACTTCACCCCTTTCTGCCACTTCGCTGCGCTCTCTTAGGTCCTCTGATCGGCATGACCTCTTTGTCCCTCGAGTCAGGACCGCCATGGCTCAATCCAGATCATTTGCCTGCATTGGCTCCTCACTATGGAATGGGCTTCCCCCATCAGTTCGCTCTGCCATCCTCTCTGGTAGTGTATCCTCGTCTTTCTCTCGTCTGAAGACTTGCCTTTTTTCTCGGGGTTGAACACACTGGGAGCGCTTCTGAAAGGCTCTTGCTGCGAGAAGCGCTTTATAAATGGTCTGATACAATACTATACAATACAATACAATACAATAACAACGTAGATTTGTCTTTGACGACAATGATCGAAAAGCTAAGGTTATAGGTCGAAGAACATTCAATCTCTCTAATCATTCTCAGACATCTGTCATATCGTATCTAATAATATATGGGTGCACTTGACAATGGTCGATTCATTCTTCTTGACTTATTTGATGTCAATGCCGCATTTTACACTGTAAATCATGGGATTTTATATGTGCGATTGCAAGTTTCGTTTGGTCTGACTGGCAACATTCTTGTATATATATAGCTTCTTTTTCTTTGTGACCGTTCCTTTGTGTGGTCCATGGTCTATTAGGACCTCATGGGCCGTGGCTCAAAAAGACGTACCTCGGTTCTTGGTCCGATTCTATATAAAATTTAGGCCTATACTTCTGAACTTGCGTATCTCTTTGCAAAAATGCAGTCTTTGGTCAACATTATTCTGGCGATGTACAAGCCGACACGCATTGCTTGTCATTTAGTGCCACCTCAGAGGTTCGGGACATGAATGAGACATTAGCTGCCCTAGAAACATTATTGTCGTCTAACTGACTCCACCTAAATCCAGCTAAGTCTAAATTTATCTGGTGTGGCAATCGTAAAATTAACTTCGCTGCACTTGGAACTAATAATTCCCCGTTTATACCTTCCCAAATATGGTCCGTGACCTCGGTGTCCGGTTGAATCAGAAACTCTTTTGAATCTCCTCACATTCGCCGACTTGCCCGAGACTGCTGCTATCTGCTGCGTCAGCTTCACACAATAATAATAATTATTGCCCGTTCACTGACGTCTAGTGCTGCCATCACCATAGTTCATTATTTTTATTGCTTCCCGCCTTGACTATTGCTCGTCATTTTACTCTGGCCTCCCATTCAATCGATTAATGTGCCTGAGTCGAGCCAGCGCATCTAATTGCAGAAATCCCGTTTAATAGGCGATCCCAATCTATATATAGCCATTACACAAGCTTTCTACTTTCTCATTTCTACATTCTAGTTGCAGTGCATTGAGAATAGCATCGCTGCAGCTATCTATCAGCAATGTCAGATTGGTATTGATCCATATTATTAACGGTCCATTGCTGCCCGGGTGTACTCCGTTCTGCACAAAAGTTGTTCTCTTGCCGCCATTTGCACAATCTGACGCTAAACAGATTTGAGTGTTTTCCGTGGTGAGTCATTGGTCCTGAATGGGCTCCCACAGGAGTTACGCCTGCTTCCAGAAGCTCTGGGTGAATAATTTATAAAATTACAAACGAAACTGTGCATTCGCCGTGCAAAAGACGGCATTGCTTATGAGTAGCTCGTTGAAAAAGCGCGACAAACGAACAAAATAAAATTTCTAGCATAAAAATTGAGCAGAATTTTTTTTAAAAAGTTCAAGCATTTGCCGGAATTTTTTCTCAGAAAAACGTCAAAAGTTCAAACAATTGCCAGAATTATTCACAAACTAACAACACCTTAAGTACGATTCCGCAGAAAATACATACTTGAAGATGGAGTCGACTGCTGAGTTGTAAGAACCTCATTAGTTGCAGAGAGACTGCCTGCCGTCGAAGAAGGTGAAAAAGTAGATGTTGTTGAAAACCCAGTCGAAGCGCGGGGAATTGAACTGGTCGTCGCATCAAATATCGTGGTAGTTGTTGGTGGAGAAGATGTCGTCGTTATAGGTTTCGTGGTAGTTGTTGGTGGAGAAGAGTTCGTCGTTATAGGTGTCGTGGTAGATGCTGGTGGAGAAGAGGTCGTCGTTATAGGTGTCGTGGTAGTTGTTGGTGGAGAAGAGGTCGTCGTTGTAGGTGTCGTGGTAGTTGTTGGTGGAGAAGAGGTCGTCGTTGTAGGTGTCGTGGTAGTTGTTGGTGGAGAAGAGGTCGTCGTTATAGGTTTCGTGGTAGTTGTTGGTGTAGAAGAGGTCGTCGTTACAGGTGTCGTGGTAGTTGTTGGTGGAGAAGAGGTCGTCGTTACAGGTGTCGTGGTAGTTGTTGGTGGAGAAGAGGTCGTCGTTATAGGTGTCGTGGTAGTTGTTGGTGGAGAAGAGGTCGTCGTTATTGGTGTCGTGCTAGTTGTTGGTGGAGAAGAGGTCGTCGTTATAGGTGTCGTGGAAGTTGTTGATGGAGAAGAAGTCGTCGTTATAGGTGACGTGGTAGTTGTTGGTGGAGAAGAGGTCGTCGTTATAGGTGTCGTGGTAGTTGTTGGTGTAGAAGAGGTCGTCGTTTCAGGTGTCGTGGTAGTTATTGGTGGAGCAGAGGTCGTAGTTATAAGTGTCGTGGTAGTTGTTGGTGGAGAAGAGGTCGTCGTTATAGGTGTCGTGGTAGTTGTTGGTGGAGAAGAGGTCGTCGTTATAGGTGTCGTGGTAGTTGTTGGTGGAGAAGAGGTCGTCGTTATTGGTGTCGTGCTAGTTGTTGGTGGAGAAGAGGTCGTCGTTATAGGTGTCGTGGAAGTTGTTGATGGAGAAGAAGTCGTCGTTATAGGTGACGTGGTAGTTGTTGGTGGAGAAGAGGTCGTCGTTATAGGTGTCGTGGTAGTTGTTGGTGTAGAAGAGGTCGTCGTTTCAGGTGTCGTGGTAGTTATTGGTGGAGCAGAGGTCGTAGTTATAAGTGTCGTGGTAGTTGTTGGTGGAGAAGAGGTCGTCGTTATAGGTGTCGTGGTAGTTGTTGGTGGAGAAGAGGTCGTCGTTATAGGTGTCGTGGTAGTTGTTGGTGGAGAAGTGGTCGTCGTTTCAGGTGTCGTGGTAGTTGTTGGTGGAGAAGAGGTCGTCGTTATAGGTTTCGTGGTAGTTGTTGGTGTAGAAGAGTTCGTCGTTATAGGTGTCGTGGTAGTTGTTGGTGGAGAAGAGGTCGTCGTTATAGGTGTCGTGGTAGATGCTGGTGGAGAAGAGGTCGTCGTTATAGGTGTCGTGGTAGTTGTTGGTGGAGAAGTGGTCGTCGTTTCAGGTGTCCTGGTAGTTGTTGGTGGAGAAGAGGTCGTCGTTATAGGTTTCGTGGTAGTTGTTGGTGGAGAAGTGGTCGTCGTTTCAGGTGTCGTGGTAGTTGTTGGTGGAGAAGAGGTCGTCGTTATAGGTGTCGTGGTAGATGCTGGTGGAGAAGAGGTCGTCGTTATAGGTGTCGTGGTAGTTGTTGGTGGAGAAGAGGTCGTCGTTTCAGGTGTCGTGGTAGTTGTTGGTGGAGAAGAGGTCGTCGTTATAGGTTTCGTGGTAGTTGTTGGTGGAGAAGTGGTCGTCGTTTCAGGTGTCGTGGTAGTTGTTGGTGGAGAAGAGGTCGTCGTTATAGGTTTCGTGGTAGTTGTTGGTGGAGAAGAGTTCGTCGTTATAGGTGTCGTGGTAGATGCTGGTGGAGAAGAGGTCGTCGTTATAGGTGTCGTGGTAGTTGTTGGTGGAGAAGTCGTCGCCTCAGATATCAGGGTAGTTGTTGGTGGAGAAGAGGTCGTCGTTATTGGTGTCGTGGCAGTTGTTGGTGAAGCAGAGGTCGACGCAATAGGTGTCGTGGTAGTTGTTGGTGTAGAAGAAGTCGTCGTATCAGGTGTCGTGGAAGTTGTTGGTGGAGAAGAGTTCGTCGTTATAGGTGTCGTGGTAGATGCTGGTGGAGAAGAGGTTGTCGTTATAGGTGTCGTGGTAGTTGTTGGTGTAGAAGAGGTCGTCGTTACAGGTGTCGTGGTAGTTGTTGGTGGAGAAGAGGTCGTCGTTTCAGGTGTCGTGGTAGTTATTGGTGGAGCAGAGGTCGTAGTTATAAGTGTCGTGGTAGTTGTTGGTGGAGAAGAGGTCGTCGTTATAGGTGTCGTGGTAGTTGTTGGTGGAGAAGAGGTCGTCGTTATAGGTGTCGTGGTAGTTGTTGGTGGAGAAGTGGTCGTCGTTTCAGGTGTCGTGGTAGTTGTTGGTGGAGAAGAGGTCGTCGTTATAGGTTTCGTGGTAGTTGTTGGTGGAGAAGAGTTCGTCGTTATAGGTGTCGTGGTAGTTGTTGGTGGAGAAGAGGTCGTCGTTATAGGTGTCGTGGTAGATGCTGGTGGAGAAGAGGTCGTCGTTATAGGTGTCGTGGTAGTTGTTGGTGGAGAAGTCGTCGCCTCAGATATCAGGGTAGTTGTTGGTGGAGAAGAGGTCGTCGTTATTGGTGTCGTGGCAGTTGTTGGTGAAGCAGAGGTCGACGCAATAGGTGTCGTGGTAGTTGTTGGTGTAGAAGAAGTCGTCGTATCAGGTGTCGTGGAAGTTGTTGGTGGAGAAGAGTTCGTCGTTATAGGTGTCGTGGTAGATGCTGGTGGAGAAGAGGTTGTCGTTATAGGTGTCGTGGTAGTTGTTGGTGTAGAAGAGGTCGTCGTTACAGGTGTCGTGGTAGTTGTTGGTGGAGAAGAGGTCGTCGTTACAGGTGTCGTGGTAGTTGTTGGTGGAGAAGAGGTCGTCGTTATAGGTGTCGTGGAAGTTGTTGGTGGAGAAGATGTCGTCGTTATAGGTGTCGTGGAAGTTGTTGATGGAGAAGAAGTCGTCGTTATAGGTGACGTGGTAGTTGTTGGTGGAGAAGAGGTCGTCGTTATAGGTGTCGTGGTAGTTGTTGGTGTAGAAGAGGTCGTCGTTTCAGGTGTCGTGGTAGTTGTTGGTGGAGAAGAGGTCGTCGTTTCAGGTGTCGTGGTAGTTGTTGGTGAAGAAGAGGTCGTCGTTATTGGTGTCGTGGTAGTTGTTGGTGGAGAAGAGTTCGTCGTTATAGGTGTCGTGGTAGATGCTGGTGGAGAAGAGGTCGTCGTTATAGGTGTCGTGGAAGTTGTTGATGGAGAAGAAGTCGTCGTTATAGGTGACGTGGTAGTTGTTGATGGAGAAGAGGTCGTCGTTATAGGTGTCGTTGTAGTTATTGGTGGAGAAGATGTCGTCGTTATAGGTGTCGTGGAAGTTGTTGATGGAGAAGAAGTCGTCGTTATAGGTGACGTGGTAGTTGTTGGTGGAGAAGAGGTCGTCGTTATAGGTGTCGTGGTAGTTGTTGGTGGAGAAGAGGTCGTCGTTATAGGTGTCGTGGTAGTTGTTGGTGTAGAAGAGGTCGTCGTTTCAGGTGTCGTGGTAGTTGTTGGTGTAGAAGAGGTCGTCGTTTCAGGTGTCGTGGTAGTTGTTGGTGAAGAAGAGGTCGTCGTTATTGGTGTCGTGGTAGTTGTTGGTGTAGAAGAGGTCGTCGTTATAGGTGTCGTGGTAGTTGTTGGTGGAGAAGAGGTCGTCGTTATAGGTGTCGTGGTAGTTGTTGGTGGAGAAGAGGTCGTCGTTTCAGGTGTCGTGGTAGTTGTTGGTGGAGAAGAGGTCGTCGTTATAGGTGTCGTGGTAGTTGTTGGTGGAGAAGAGGTCGTCGTTACAGGTGTCGTGGTAGTTGTTGGTGGAGAAGTGGTCGTCGTTATAGGTGTCGTTGTAGTTGTTGGTGTAGAAGAGGTCGTCGTTACAGGTGTCGTGGTAGTTGTTGGTGGAGAAGAGGTCGTCGTTACAGGTGTGGTGGTAGTTGTTGGTGGAGAAGAGGTCGTGGTAAAAGGTGTCGTGGTAGTTGTTGGTGGAGAAGTGGTCGTCGTTATAGGTGTCGTGGTAGTTGTTGGTGTAGAAGAGGTCGTCGTTACAGGTGTCGTGGTAGTTGTTGGTGGAGAAGAGGTCGTCGTTACAGGTGTCGTGGTAGTTGTTGGTGGAGAAGAGGTCGTTGTTATAGGTGTCGTGGTAGTTGTTGATGGAGAAGAGGTCGTCGTTATAGGTGTCGTGGTAGTTCTTGGTGGAGAAGTGGTCGTCGTTATAGGTGTCGTGGTAGTTGTTGGTGTAGAAGAGGTCGTCGTTACAGGTGTCGTGGTAGTTGTTGGTGGAGAAGAGGTCGTCGTTACAGGTGTCGTGGTAGTTGTTGGTGGAGAAGAGGTCGTGGTAAAAGGTGTCGTGGTAGTTGTTGGTGGAGAAGTGGTCGTCGTTATAGGTGTCGTGGTAGTTGTTGGTGTAGAAGAGGTCGTCGTTACAGGTGTCGTGGTAGTTGTTGGTGGAGAAGAGGTCGTCGTTACAGGTGTCGTGGTAGTTGTTGGTGGAGAAGAGGTCGTCGTTATAGGTGTCGTGGTAGTTGTTGGTGGAGAAGAGGTCGTTGTTATAGGTGTCGTGGTAGTTGTTGATGGAGAAGAGGTCGTCGTTATAGGTGTCGTGGTAGTTCTTGGTGGAGAAGTGGTCGTCGTTATAGGTGTCGTGGTAGTTGTTGGTGTAGAAGAGGTCGTCGTTACAGGTGTCGTGGTAGTTGTTGGTGGAGAAGAGGTCGTCGTTACAGGTGTCGTGGTAGTTGTTGGTGGAGAAGTCGTCGCTTCAGATATCAGGGTAGTTGTTGGTGGAGAAGAGGTCGTCGTTACAGGTGACGTGGTAGTTGTTGGTGGAGAAGAGGTCGTCGTAATAGGTGTCGTGGTAGTTGTTGGTGGAGAAGTGGTCGTCGTTTCAGGTGTCGTGGTAGTTGTTGGTGGAGAAGAGGTCGTCGTTATAGGTGTTGTGGTAGTTGTTGGTGTAGAAGAGGTCGTCGTTACAGGTGTCGTGGTAGTTGTTGGTGGAGAAGAGGTCGTCGTTACAGGTGTCGTGGTAGTTGTTGGTGGAGAAGTCGTCGCTTCAGATATCAGGGTAGTTGTTGGTGGAGAAGAGGTCGTCGTTTCAGGTGTCGTGGTAGTTGTTGGTGGAGAAGAGGTCGTCGTTATAGGTGTCGTGGTAGTTGTTGGTGGAGCAGAGGTCGTCGTTATAGGTGTCATGGTAGTTGTTGGTGGAGAAGAGGTCGTCGTTTCAGGTGTCGTGGTAGTTGTTGGTGGAGAAGAGGTCGTCGTTATAGGTGTCGTGGTAGTCGTTGGTGGAGAAGAGGTCGTCGTTATAGGTGTTGTGGTAGTTGTTGGTGGAGAAGAGGTCGTCGTTATAGGAGTCGTGGTAGTTGTTGGTGGAGAAGATGTCGACGTTTTAGGTGTCGTGGTAGTTGTTGGTGCAGAAGAGGTCGTCGTTATAGGTGTCGTGGTAGTTGTTGGTGGAGAAGTGGTCGTCGTTTGAAGTGTCGTGGTAGTTGTTGGTGGAGAAGTGGTCGTCGTTACAGGTGTCGTGGTAGTTGTTGGTGGAGACGAGGTCGTCGTTATAGGTGTCGTGGTAGTTGTTGATGGAGAAGAGGTCGTCGTTATAGGTGTCGTGGTAGTTGTTGGTGGAGAAGAGGTCGTCGTTATTGGTGTCGTGGCAGTTGTTGGTGAAGCAGAGGTCGACGCAATAGGTGTCGTGGTAGTTGTTGGTGTAGAAGAAGTCGTCGTTTCAGGTGTCGTGGAAGTTGTTGGTGGAGAAGAGGTCGTCGTAAAAGGTGTCGTGGTAGTTGTTGGTGGAGAAGTGGTCGTCGTTATAGGTGTCGTGGTAGTTGTTGGTGGAGAAGAGGTCGTCGTTATTGGTGTCGTGGCAGTTGTTGGTGAAGCAGAGGTCGACGCAATAGGTGTCGTGGTAGTTGTTGGTGTAGAAGAAGTCGTCGTTTCAGGTGTCGTGGAAGTTGTTGGTGGAGAAGAGGTCGTCGTAAAAGGTGTCGTGGTAGTTGTTGGTGGAGAAGTGGTCGTCGTTACAGGTGTCGTGGTAGTTGTTGGTGGAGAAGAGGTCGTCGTAAAAGGTGTCGTGGTAGTTGTTGGTGGAGAAGTGGTCGTCGTAAAAGGTGTCGTGGTAGTTGTTGGTGGAGAAGTCGTCGCTTCAGATATCAGGGTAGTTGTTGGTGGAGAAGAAGTCGTCGTTAAAGGTGTCGTGGTAGTTGTTGGTGTAGAAGAAGTCGTCGCTTCAGAAATCAGGGTAGTTGTTGGTGGAGAAGAGGTCGTCGTAAAAGGTGTCGTGGTAGTTGTTGGTGGAGAAGTGGTCGTCGTTACAGGTGTCGTGGTAGTTGTTGGTGGAGAAGTCGTCGCTTCAGATATCAGGGTAGTTGTTGGTGGAGAAGAAGTCGTCGTTAAAGGTGTCGTGGTAGTTGTTGGTGTAGAAGAAGTCGTCGTTTCAGGTGTCGTGGAAGTTGTTGGTGGAGAAGAGGTCGCCGTAAAAAGTGTCGTGGTAGTTGTTGGTGGAGAAGTGGTCGTCGTTACAGGTGTCGTGGTAGTTGTTGGTGGAGAAGAGGTCGTCGTTTCAGGTGTCGTGGTAGTTGTTGGTTGAGAAGAGGTCGTCGTAAAAGGTGTCGTGGTAGTTGTTGGTGGAGAAGTGGTCGTCGTTATAGGTGTCGTGGTAGTTGTTGGTGGAGAAGTGGTCGTCGTTTGAAGTGTCGTGGTAGTTGTTGGTGGAGAAGTGGTCGTCGTTACAGGTGTCGTGGTAGTTGTTGGTGGAGATGAGGTCGTCGTTATAGGTGTCGTGGTAGTTGTTGATGGAGAAGAGGTCGTCGTTATAGGTGTTGTGGTAGTTGTTGGTGGATAAGAGGTCGTCGTTATAGGAGTCGTGGTAGTTGTTGGTGGAGAAGATGTCGACGTTATAAGTGTCGTGGTAGTTGTTGGTGGAGAAGAGGTCGTCGTTATAGGTGTCGTGGTAGTTGTTGGTGGAGAAGTGGTCGTCGTTTGAAGTGTCGTGGTAGTTGTTGGTGGAGAAGTGGTCGTCGTTACAGGTGTCGTGGTAGTTGTTGGTGGAGATGAGGTCGTCGTTATAGGTGTCGTGGTAGTTGGTGGAGATGAGGTCGTCGTTATAGGTGTCGTGGCAGTTGTTGGTGAAGCAGAGGTCGACGCAATAGGTGTCGTGGTAGTTGTTGGTGTAGAAGAAGTCGTCGTTTCAGGTGTCGTGGAAGTTGTTGGTGGAAAAGAGGTCGTCGTAAGAGGTGTTGTGGTAGTTGTTGGTGGAGAAGTGGTCGTCGTTATAGGTGTCGTGGTAGTTGTTGGTGGAGAAAAGGTCGTCGTTATTGGTGTCGTGGCAGTTGTTGGTGAAGCAGAGGTCGACGCAATAGGTGTCGTGGTAGTTGTTGGTGTAGAAGAAGTCGTCGTTTCAGGTGTCGTGGAAGTTGTTGGTGGAGAAGAGGTCGTCGTAAAAGGTGTCGTGGTAGTTGTTGGTGGTAAAGTGGTCGTCGTTACAGGTGTCGTGGTAGTTGTTGGTGGAGAAGAGGTCGTCGTAAAAGGTGTCGTGGTAGTTGTTGGTGGAGAAGTGGTCGTCGTTACAGGTGTCGTGGTAGTTGTTGGTGGAGAAGTCGTCGCTTCAGAAATCAGGGTAGTTGTTGGTGGAGAAGAAGTCGTCGTTAAAGGTGTCGTGGTAGTTGTTGGTGGAGAAGAGGACGTCGATATAGGTGTCGTGGTAGTTGTTGGTGGAGATGAGGTCGTCGTTATAGGTGTCGTGGTAGTTGTTGGTGGAGAAGAGGTCGTCGTAAAAGGTGTCGTGGTAGTTGTTGGTGGAGAAGAGGTCGTCGTAAAAGGTGTCGTGGTAGTTGTTGGAGAAGAGGTCGTCGTTATAGGTGTCGTGGTAGTTGTTGGTGGAGAAGAAGTCGTCGTTAAAGGTGTCGTGGTAGTTGTTGGTGGAGAAGAGGACGTCGTTATTGGTGTCGTGGTAGTTGTTGGTGGAGAAGTGGTCGTCGTTTGAAGTGTCGTGGTAGCTGTTGGTGGAGAAGAGGTCGTCGTTATAGGTGTCGTGGTAGTTGTTGGTGGAGAAGAGGTCGACGTTACAGGTGTCGTGGTAGTTGTTGGTGGAGATGGGGTCGTCGTAATAGGTGTCGTGGTAGTTGTTGGTGGAGAAGAGGTCGTCGTAAAAGGTGTCGTGGTAGTTGTTGGTGGAGAAGTGGTCGTCGTTACAGGTGTCGTGGTAGTTGTTGGTGGAGAAGTCGTCGCTTCAGATATCAGGGTAGTTGTTGGTGGAGAAGAGGTCGTCGTTATAGGTGTCGTGGTAGTTGTTGGTGGAGATGAGGTCGTCGTAATAGGTGTCGTGGTAGTTGTTGGTGGAGAAGAGGACGTCGTAAAAGGTGTCGTGGTAGTTGTTGGTGGAGAAGAGGTCGTCGTAAAAGGTGTCGTGGTGGTTGTTGGAGGAGAAGAGGTCGTCGTTATAGGTGTCGTGGTAGTTGTTGGTGGAGAAGAAGTCGTCGTTATAGGTGTCGTGGTGGTTGTTGATGGAGAAGAGGACGTCGTTATCGGTGTCGTGGTAGTTGTTGGTGGAGAAGTGGTCGTCGTTTGAAGTGTCGTGGTAGCTGTTGGTGGAGAAGAGGTCGTCGTTATAGGTGTCGTGGTAGTTGTTGGTGGAGAAGAGGTCGACGTTACAAGTTTCGTGGTAGTTGTTGGTGGAGAAGAGGTCGTCGTTATAGGTGTCGTGGTAGTTGTTGGTGGATAAGTGGTCGTCGTTATAGGTGTCGTGGTAGTTGTTGGTGTAGAAGAGGTCGTCGTTACAGGTGTCGTGGTAGTTGTTGGTGGAGAAGAGGTCGTCGTTACAGGTGTCGTGGTAGTTGTTGGTGGAGAAGTCGTCGCTTCAGATATCAGGGTAGTTGTTGGTGGAGAAGAGGTCGTCGTTACAGGTGACGTGGTAGTTGTTGGTGGAGAAGAGGTCGTCGTTATAGGTGTCGTGGTAGTTGTTGGTGGAGAAGTGGTCGTCGTTTCAGGTGTCGTGGTAGTTGTTGGTGGAGAAGAGGTCGTCGTTATAGGTGTTGTGGTAGTTGTTGGTGTAGAAGAGGTCGTCGTTACAGGTGTCGTGGTAGTTGTTGGTGGAGAAGAGGTCGTCGTTACAGGTGTCGTGGTAGTTGTTGGTGGAGAAGTCGTCGCTTCAGATATCAGGGTAGTTGTTGGTGGAGAAGAGGTCGTCGTTTCAGGTGTCGTGGTAGTTGTTGGTGGAGAAGAGGTCGTCGTTATAGGTGTCGTGGAAGTTGTTGATGGAGAAGAGGTCGTCGTTATAGGTGTCGTGTTAGTTGTTGGTGGAGCAGAGGTCGTCGTTATAGGTGTCATGGTAGTTGTTGGTGGAGAAGAGGTCGTCGTTTCAGGTGTCGTGGTAGTTGTTGGTGGGGAAGAGGTCGTCGTTATAGGTGTCGTGGTAGTCGTTGGTGGAGAAGAGGTCGTCGTTATAGGTGTTGTGGTAGTTGGTGGAGAAGAGGTCGTCGTTATAGGAGTCGTGGTAGTTGTTGGTGGAGAAGATGTCGACGTTATAGGTGTCGTGGTAGTTGTTGGTGGAGAAGAGGTCGTCGTTATAGGTGTCGTGGTAGTTGTTGGTGGAGAAGTGGTCGTCGTTTGAAGTGTCGTGGTAGTTGTTGGTGGAGAAGTGGTCGTCGTTACAGGTGTCGTGGTGGTTGTTGGTGGAGATGAGGTCGTCGTTATAGGTGTCGTGGTAGTTGTTGATGGAGAAGAGGTCGTCGTTATAGGTGTCGTGGTAGTTGTTGGTGGAGAAGAGGTCGTCGTTATTGGTGTCGTGGCAGTTGTTGGTGAAGCAGAGGTCGACGCAATAGGTGTCGTGGTAGTTGTTGGTGTAGAAGAAGTCGTCGTATCAGGTGTCGTGGAAGTTGTTGGTGGAGAAGAGGTCGTCGTAAAAGGTGTCGTGGTAGTTGTTGGTGGAGAAGTGGTCGTCGTTATAGGTGTCGTGGTAGTTGTTGGTGGAGAAGAGGTCGTCGTTATTGGTGTCGTGGCAGTTGTTGGTGAAGCAGAGGTCGACGCAATAGGTGTCGTGGTAGTTGTTGGTGTAGAAGAAGTCGTCGTTTCAGGTGTCGTGGTAGTTGTTGGTGGAGAAGAGGTCGTCGTAAAAGGTGTCGTGGTAGTTGTTGGTGGAGAAGTGGTCGTCGTTACAGGTGTCGTGGTAGTTGTTGGTGGAGAAGAGGTCGTCGTAAAAGGTGTCGTGGTAGTTGTTGGTGGAGAAGTGGTCGTCGTTACAGGTGTCGTGGTAGTTGTTGGTGGAGAAGTCGTCGCTTCAGATATCAGGGTAGTTGTTGGTGGAGAAGAATTCGTCGTTAAAGGTGTCGTGGTAGTTGTTGGTGGAGAAGAGGACGTCGTTATAGGTGTCGTGGTAGTTGTTGGTGGAGATGAGGTCGTCGTTATAGGTGTCGTGGTAGTTGTTGGTGGAGAAGAGGTCGTCGTAAAAGGTGTCGTGGTAGTTGTTGGTGGAGAAGAGGTCGTCGTAAAAGGTGTCGTGGTAGTTGTTGGAGAAGAGGTCGTCGTTATAGGTGTCGTGGTAGTTGTTGGTGGAGAAGAAGTCGTCGTTAAAGGTGTCGGGGTAGTTGTTGGTGGAGAAGAGGACGTCGTTATTGGTGTCGTGGTAGTTGTTGGTGGAGAAGTGGTCGTCGTTTGAAGTGTCGTGGTAGCTGTTGGTGGAGAAGAGGTCGTCGTTATAGGTGTCGTGGTAGTTGTTGGTGGAGAAGAGGTCGACGTTACAGGTGTCGTGGTAGTTGTTGGTGGAGATGAGGTCGTCGTAATAGGTGTCGTGGTAGTTGTTGGTGGAGAAGAGGTCGTCGTAAAAGGTGTCGTGGTAGTTGTTGGTGGAGAAGTGGTCGTCGTTACAGGTGTCGTGGTAGTTGTTGGTGGAGAAGTCGTCGCTTCAGATATCAGGGTAGTTGTTGGTGGAGAAGAGGTCGTCGTTATAGGTGTCGTGGTAGTTGTTGGTGGAGATGAGGTCGTCGTTATAGGTGTCGTGGTAGTTGTTGGTGGAGAAGAGGTCGTCGTAAAAGGTGTCGTGGTAGTTGTTGGTGGAGAAGAGGTCGTCGTAAAAGGTGTCGTGGTGGTTGTTGGAGGAGAAGAGGTCGTCGTTATAGGTGTCGTGGTAGTTGTTGGTGGAGAAGAAGTCGTCGTTAAAGGTGTCGTGGTGGTTGTTGTCGGAGAAGAGGACGTCGTTATCGGTGTCGTGGTAGTTGTTGGTGGAGAAGTGGTCGTCGTTTGAAGTGTCGTGGTAGCTGTTGGTGGAGAAGAGGTCGTCGTTATAGGTGTCGTGGTAGTTGTTGGTGGAGAAGAGGTCGACGTTACAGGTTTCGTGGTAGTTGTTGGTGGAGAAGAGGTCGTCGTTATAGGTGTCGTGGTAGTTGTTGGTGGATAAGTGGTCGTCGTTATAGGTGTCGTGGTAGTTGTTGGTGTAGAAGAGGTCGTCGTTACAGGTGTCGTGGTAGTTGTTGGTGGAGAAGAGGTCGTCGTTACAGGTGTCGTGGTAGTTGTTGGTGGAGAAGTCGTCGCTTCAGATATCAAAGTAGTTGTTGGTGGAGAAGAGGTCGTCGTTACAGGTGACGTGGTAGTTGTTGGTGGAGAAGAGGTCGTCGTTATAGGTGTCGTGGTAGTTGTTGGTGGAGAAGTGGTCGTCGTTTCAGGTGTCGTGGTAGTTGTTGGTGGAGAAGAGGTCGTCGTTATAGGTGTTGTGGTAGTTGTTGGTGTAGAAGAGGTCGTCGTTACAGGTGTCGTGGTAGTTGTTGGTGGAGAAGAGGTCGTCGTTACAGGTGTCGTGGTAGTTGTTGGTGGAGAAGTCGTCGCTTCAGATATCAGGGTAGTTGTTGGTGGAGAAGAGGTCGTCGTTTCAGGTGTCGTGGTAGTTGTTGGTGGAGAAGAGGTCGTCGTTATAGGTGTCGTGGAAGTTGTTGATGGAGAAGAGGTCGTCGTTATAGGTGTCGTGTTAGTTGTTGGTGGAGCAGAGGTCGTCGTTATAGGTGTCATGGTAGTTGTTGGTGGAGAAGAGGTCGTCGTTTCAGGTGTCGTGGTAGTTGTTGGTGGAGAAGAGGTCGTCGTTATAGGTGTCGTGGTAGTTGTTGGTGGAGAAGAGGTCGTCGTTATAGGTGTTGTGGTAGTTGTTGGTGGAGAAGAGGTCGTCGTTATAGGAGTCGTGGTAGTTGTTGGTGGAGAAGATGTCGACGTTATAGGTGTCGTGGTAGTTGTTGGTGGAGAAGAGGTCGTCGTTATAGGTGTCGTGGTAGTTGTTGGTGGAGAAGTGGTCGTCGTTTGAAGTGTCGTGGTAGTTGTTGGTGGAGAAGTGGTCGTCGTTACTGGTGTCGTGGTAGTTGTTGGTGGAGATGAGGTCGTCGTTATAGGTGTCGTGGTAGTTGTTGATGGAGAAGAGGTCGTCGTTATAGGTGTCGTGGTAGTTGTTGGTGAAGCAGAGGTCGACGCAATAGGTGTCGTGGTAGTTGTTGGTGTAGAAGAAGTCGTCGTATCAGGTGTCGTGGAAGTTGTTGGTGGAGAAGAGGTCGTCGTAAAAGGTGTCGTGGTAGTTGTTGGTGGAGAAGTGGTCGTCGTTATAGGTGTCGTGGTAGTTGTTGGTGGAGAAGAGGTCGTCGTTATTGGTGTCGTGGCAGTTGTTGGTGAAGCAGAGGTCGACGCAATAGGTGTCGTGGTAGTTGTTGGTGTAGAAGAAGTAGTCGTTACAGGTGTCGTGGAAGTTGTTGGTGGAGAAGAGGTCGTCGTAAAAGGTGTCGTGGTAGTTGTTGGTGGAGAAGTGGTCGTCGTTATTGGTGTCGTGGCAGTTGTTGGTGAAGCAGAGGTCGACGCAATAGGTGTCGTGGTAGTTGTTGGTGTAGAAGAAGTCGTTGTTTCAGGTGTCGTGGAAGTTGTTGGTGGAGAAGAGGTCGTCGTAAAAGGTGTCGTGGTAGTTGTTGGTGGAGAAGTGGTCGTCGTTACAGGTGTCGTGGTAGTTGTTGGTGGAGAAGAGGTCGTCGTAAAAGGTGTCGTGGTAGTTGTTGGTGGAGAAGTGGTCGTCGTAAAAGGTGTCGTGGTAGTTGTTGGTGGAGAAGTCGTCGCTTCAGATATCAGGGTAGTTGTTGGTGGAGAAGAAGTCGTCGTTAAAGGTGTCGTGGTAGTTGTTGGTGTAGAAGAAGTCGTCGTTTCAGGTGCCGTGGAAGTTGTTGGTGGAGAAGAGGTCGTCGTAAAAGGTGTCGTGGTAGTTGTTGGTGGAGAAGTGGTCGTCGTTACAGGTGTCGTGGTAGTTGTTGGTGGAGAAGAGGTCGTCGTTTCAGGTGTCGTGGTAGTTGTTGGTGGAGAAGAGGTCGTCGTAAAAGGTGTCGTGGTAGTTGTTGGTGGAGAAGTGGTCGTCGTTACAGGTGTCGTGGTAGTTGTTGGTGGAGAAGTCGTCGCTTCAGATATCAGGGTAGTTGTTGGTGGAGAAGAAGTCGTCGTTAAAGGTGTCGTGGTAGTTGTTGGTGTAGAAGAAGTCGTCGTTTCAGGTGTCGTGGAAGTTGTCGGTGGAGAAGAGGTCGTCGTAAAAGGTGTCGTGGTAGTTGTTGGTGGAGAAGAGGTCGTCGTTTCAGGTGTCGTGGTAGTTGTTGGTGGAGAAGAGGTCGTCGTAAAAGGTGTCGTGGTAGTTGTTGGTGGAGAAGTGGTCGTCGTTACAGGTGTCGTGGTAGTTGTTGGTGGAGAAGAGGTCGTCGCTTCAGATATCAGGGTAGTTGTTGGTGGAGAAGAAGTCGTCGTTAAACGTGTCGTGGTAGTTGTTGGTGGAGAAGAGGACGTCGTTATAGGTGTCGTGGTATTTGTTGGTGGAGATGAGGTCGTCGTTATAGGTGTCGTGGTAGTTGTTGGTGGAGAAGAGGTCGTCGTAAAAGGTGTCGTGGTAGTTGTTGGCGGAGAAGAGGTCGTCGTAAAAGGTGTCGTGGTAGTTGTTGGAGAAGAGGTCGTCGTTATAGGTGTCTTGGTAGTTGTTGGTGGAGAAGAAGTCGTCGTTAAAGGTGTCGTGGTAGTTGTTGGTGGAGAAGAGGACGTCGTTATTGGTGTCGTGGTAGTTGTTGGTGGAGAAGTGGTCGTCGTAAAAGGTGTCGTGGTAGTTGTTGGTGGAGAAGTGGTCGTCGTTACAGGTGTCGTGGTAGTTGTTGGTGGAGAAGAGGTCGTCGTAAAAGGTGTCGTGGTAGTTGTTGGTGGAGAAGTGGTCGTCGTAAAAGGTGTCGTGGTAGTTGTTGGTGGAGAAGAGGTCGCCGTTATAGGTGTCGTGGTAGTTGTTGGTGGAGAAGAGGTCGTCGTTATAGGTGTCGTGGTAGTTGTTGGTGGAGAAGAGGTCGACGTTACAGGTGTCGTGGTAGTTGTTGGTGGAGATGAGGTCGTCGTAATAGGTGTCGTGGTAGTTGTTGGTGGAGATGAGGTCGTCGTAAAAGGTGTCGTGGTAGTTGTTGGTGGAGAAGTGGTCGTCGTTACAGGTGTCGTGGTAGTTGTTTGTGGAGAAGTCGTCGCCTCAGATATCAGGGTAGTTGTTGGTGGAGAAGAGGTCGTCGTTATAGGTGTCGTGGTAGTTGTTGGTGGAGAAGTGGTCGTCGTTTGAAGTGTCGTGGTAGCTGTTGGTGGAGAAGAGGTCGTCGTCATAGGTGTCGTGGTAGTTGTTGGTGGAGAAGAGGTCGACGTTACAGGTGTCGTGGTAGTTGTTGGTGGAGATGAGGTCGTCGTAATAGGTGTCGTGGTAGTTGTTGGTGGAGATGAGGTCGTCGTAAAAGGTGTCGTGGTAGTTGTTGGTGGAGAAGTGGTCGTCGTTACAGGTGTCGTGGTAGTTGTTGGTGGAGAAGTCGTCGCCTCAGATATCAGGGTAGTTGTTGGTGGAGAAGAGGTCGTCGTTATAGGTGTCGTGGTAGTTGTTGGTGGAGAAGAGGTCGACGTTACAGGTTTCGTGGTAGTTGTTGGTGGAGAAGAGGTCGTCGTTATAGGTATCGTGGTAGTTGTTGGTGGATAAGTGGTCGTCGTAATAGGTGTCGTGGTAGTTGTTGGTGTAGAAGAGGTCGTCGTTACAGGTGTCGTGGTAGTTGTTGGTGGAGAAGAGGTCGTCGTTACAGGTGTCGTGGTAGTTGTTGGTGGAGAAGTCGTCGCTTCAGATATCAGGGTAGTTGTTGGTGGAGAAGAGGTCGTCGTTACAGGTGACGTGGTAGTTGTTGGTGGAGAAGAGGTCGTCGTTATAGGTGTCGTGGTAGTTGTTGGTGGAGAAGTGGTCGTCGTTTCAGGTGTCGTGGTAGTTGTTGGTGGAGAAGAGGTCGTCGTTATAGGTGTGGTGGTAGTTGTTGGTGTAGAAGAGGTCGTCGTTACAGGTGTCGTGGTAGTTGTTGGTGGAGAAGAGGTCGTCGTTACAGGTGTCGTGGTAGTTGTTGGTGGAGAAGTCGTCGCTTCAGATATCAGGGTAGTTGTTGGTGGAGAAGAGGTCGTCGTTTCAGGTGTCGTGGTAGTTGTTGGTGGAGAAGAGGTCGTCGTTATAGGTGTCGTGGAAGTGGTTGATGGAGAAGAGGTCGTCGTTATAGGTGTCGTGGTAGTTGTTGGTGGAGCAGAGGTCGTCGTTATAGGTGTCATGGTAGTTGTTGGTGGAGAAGAGGTCGTCGTTTCAGGTGTCGTGGTAGTTGTTGGTGGAGAAGAGGTCGTCGTTATAGGTGTCGTGGTAGTTGTTGGTGGAGAAGAGGTCGTCGTTATAGGTGTTGTGGTAGTTGTTGGTGGAGAAGAGGTCGTCGTTATAGGAGTCGTGGTAGTTGTTGGTGGAGAAGATGTCGACGTTATAGGTGTCGTGGTAGTTGTTGGTGGAGAAGAGGTCGTCGTTATAGGTGTCGTGGTAGTTGTTGGTGGAGAAGTGGTCGTCGTTACAGGTGTCGTGGTAGTTGTTGGTGGAGATGAGGTCGTCGTTATAGGTGTCGTGGTAGTTGTTGATGGAGAAGAGGTCGTCGATATAGGTGTCGTGGTAGTTGTTGGTGGAGAAGAGGTCGTCGTTATTGGTGTCGTGGCAGTTGTTGGTGAAGCAGAGGTCGACGCAATAGGTGTCGTGGTAGTTGTTGGTGTAGAAGAAGTCGTCGTTTCAGGTGTCGTGGAAGTTGTTGGTGGAGAAGTGGTCGTCGTAAAAGGTGTCGTGGTAGTTGTTGGTGGAGAAGTGGTCGTCGTTATAGGTGTCGTGGTAGTTGTTGGTGGAGAAGAGGTCGTTGTTATAGGTGTCGTGGTAGTTGTTGGTGCAGAAGAAGTCGTCGTTAAAGGTGTCGTGGTGGTTGTTGATGGAGAAGAGGACGTCGTTATCGGTGTCGTGGTAGTTGTTGGTGGAGAAGTGGTCGTCGTTTGAAGTGTCGTGGTAGCTGTTGGTGGAGAAGAGGTCGTCGTTATAGGTGTCGTGGTAGTTGTTGGTGGAGAAGAGGTCGACGTTACAGGTTTCGTGGTAGTTGTTGGTGGAGAAGAGGTCGTCGTTATAGGTGTCGTGGTAGTTGTTGATGGAGAAGAGGTCGTCGTTATAGGTGTCGTGGTAGTTCTTGGTGGAGAAGTGGTCGTCGTTATAGGTGTCGTGGTAGTTGTTGGTGTAGAAGAGGTCGTCGTTACAGGTGTCGTGGTAGTTGTTGGTGGAGAAGAGGTCGTCGTTACAGGTGTCGTGGTAGTTGTTGGTGGAGAAGTCGTCGCTTCCGATATCAGGGTAGTTGTTGGTGGAGAAGAGGTCGTCGTTATAGGTGTCGTGGTAGTTGTTGGTGGAGAAGTGGTCGTCGTTTCAGGTGTCGTGGCAGTTGTTGGTGGAGAAGAGGTCGTCGTTATAGGTGTTGTGGTAGTTGTTGGTGTAGAAGAGGTCGTCGTTACAGGTGTCGTGGTAGTTGTTGGTGGAGAAGAGGTCGTCGTTACAGGTGTCGTGGTAGTTGTTGGTGGAGAAGTCGTCGCTTCAGATATCAGGGTAGTTGTCGGTGGAGAAGAGGTCGTCGTTTCAGGTGTCGTGGTAGTTGTTGGTGGAGAAGAGGTCGTCGTTATAGGTGTCGTGGAAGTTGTTGATGGAGAAGAGGTCGTCGTTATAGGTGTCGTGGTAGTTGTTGGTGGAGCAGAGGTCGTCGTTATAGGTGTCATGGTAGTTGTTGGTGGAGAAGAGATCGTCGTTATAGGTGTCGTGGTAGTTGTTGGTGGAGAAGAGGTCGTCGTTATTGGTGTCGTGGCAGTTGTTGGTGAAGCAGAGGTCGACGCAATAGGTGTCGTGGTAGTTGTTGGTGTAGAAGAAGTCGTCGTTTCAGGTGTCGTGGAAGTTGTTGGTGGAGAAGAGGTCGTCCTAAAAGGTGTCGTGGTAGTTGTTGGTGGAGAAGTGGTCGTCGTTACAGGTGTCGTGGTAGTTGTTGGTGGAGAAGAGGTCGTCGTAAAAGGTGTCGTGGTAGTTGTTGGTGGAGAAGTGGTCGTCGTAAAAGGTGTCGTGGTAGTTGTTGGTGGAGAAGTCGTCGCTTCAGATATCAGGGTAGTTGTTGGTGGAGAAGAAGTCGTCGTTAAAGGTGTCGTGGTAGTTGTTGGTGTAGAAGAAGTCGTCGTTTCAGGTGCCGTGGAAGTTGTTGGTGGAGAAGAGGTCGTCGTAAAAGGTGTCGTGGTAGTTGTTGGTGGAGAAGTGGTCGTCGTTACAGGTGTCGTGGTAGTTGTTGGTGGAGAAGAGGTCGTCGTTTCAGGTGTCGTGGTAGTTGTTGGTGGAGAAGAGGTCGTCGTAAAAGGTGTCGTGGTAGTTGTTGGTGGAGAAGTGGTCGTCGTTACAGGTGTCGTGGTAGTTGTTGGTGGAGAAGTCGTCGCTTCAGATATCAGGGTAGTTGTTGGTGGAGAAGAAGTCGTCGTTAAAGGTGTCGTGGTAGTTGTTGGTGTAGAAGAAGTCGTCGTTTCAGGTGTCGTGGAAGTTGTCGGTGGAGAAGAGGTCGTCGTAAAAGGTGTCGTGGTAGTTGTTGGTGGAGAAGAGGTCGTCGTTTCAGGTGTCGTGGTAGTTGTTGGTGGAGATGAGGTCGTCGTAAAAGGTGTCGTGGTAGTTGTTGGTGGAGAAGTGGTCGTCGTTACAGGTGTCGTGGTAGTTGTTGGTGGAGAAGTCGTCGCCTCAGATATCAGGGTAGTTGTTGGTGGAGAAGAGGTCGTCGTTATAGGTGTCGTGGTAGTTGTTGGTGGAGAAGAGGTCGACGTTACAGGTTTCGTGGTAGTTGTTGGTGGAGAAGAGGTCGTCGTTATAGGTATCGTGGTAGTTGTTGGTGGATAAGTGGTCGTCGTAATAGGTGTCGTGGTAGTTGTTGGTGTAGAAGAGGTCGTCGTTACAGGTGTCGTGGTAGTTGTTGGTGGAGAAGAGGTCGTCGTTACAGGTGTCGTGGTAGTTGTTGGTGGAGAAGTCGTCGCTTCAGATATCAGGGTAGTTGTTGGTGGAGAAGAGGTCGTCGTTACAGGTGACGTGGTAGTTGTTGGTGGAGAAGAGGTCGTCGTTATAGGTGTCGTGGTAGTTGTTGGTGGAGAAGTGGTCGTCGTTTCAGGTGTCGTGGTAGTTGTTGGTGGAGAAGTCGTCGCTTCAGATATCAGGGTAGTTGTTGGTGGAGAAGAGGTCGTCGTTATAGGTGTCGTGGTAGTTGTTGGTGGAGAAGTGGTCGTCGTTTCAGGTGTCGTGGCAGTTGTTGGTGGAGAAGAGGTCGTCGTTATAGGTGTTGTGGTAGTTGTTGGTGTAGAAGAGGTCGTCGTTACAGGTGTCGTGGTAGTTGTTGGTGGAGAAGAGGTCGTCGTTACAGGTGTCGTGGTAGTTGTTGGTGGAGAAGTGGTCGTCGTTTCAGGTGTCGTGGTAGTTGTTGGTGTAGAAGAAGTCGTCGTTTCAGGTGTCGTGGAAGTTGTCGGTGGAGAAGAGGTCGTCGTAAAAGGTGTCGTGGTAGTTGTTGGTGGAGAAGTGGTCGTCGTTACAGGTGTCGTGGCAGTTGTTGGTGGAGAAGAGGTCGTCGTTTCAGGTGTCGTGGTAGTTGTTGGTGGAGAAGAGGTCGTCGTAAAAGGTGTCGTGGTAGTTGTTGGTGGAGAAGTGGTCGTCGTTACAGGTGTCGTGGTAGTTGTTGGTGGAGAAGTCGTCGCTTCAGATATCAGGGTAGTTGTTGGTGGAGAAGAAGTCGTCGTTAAAGGTGTCGTGGTAGTTGTTGGTGGAGAAGAGGACGTCGTTATAGGTGTCGTGGTAGTTGTTGGTGGAGAAGAGGTCGTCGTTATAGGTGTCGTGGTAGTTGTTGGTGGAGAAGAGGTCGTCGTAAAAGGTGTCGTGGTAGTTGTTGGTGGAGAAGAGGTCGTCGTAAAAGGTGTCGTGGTAGTTGTTGGAGAAGAGGTCGTCGTTATAGGTGTCGTGGTAGTTGTTTGTGGAGAAGAAGTCGTCGTTAAAGGTGTCGTGGTAGTTGTTGGTGGAGAAGTCGTCGCTTCAGATATCAGGGTAGTTGTTGGTGGAGAAGAGGTCGTCGTTTCAGGTGTCGTGGTAGTTGTTGGTGGAGAAGAGGTCGTCGTTATAGGTGTCGTGGAAGTTGTTGATGGAGAAGAGGTCGTCGTTATAGGTGTCGTGGTAGTTGTTGGTGGAGCAGAGGTCGTCGTTATAGGTGTCATGGTAGTTGTTGGTGGAGAAGAGGTCGTCGTTATAGGTGTCGTGGTAGTTGTTGGTGGAGAAGAGGTCGTCGTTATTGGTGTCGTGGCAGTTGTTGGTGAAGCAGAGGTCGACGCAATAGGTGTCGTGGTAGTTGTTGGTGTAGAAGAAGTCGTCGTTTCAGGTGTCGTGGAAGTTGTTGGTGGAGAAGAGGTCGTCGTAAAAGGTATCGTGGTAGTTGTTGGTGGAGAAGAGGTCGTCGTAAAAGGTGTCGTGGTAGTTGTTGGTGGAGAAGTGGTCGTCGTAAAAGGTGTCGTGGTAGTTGTTGGTGGAGAAGTCGTCGCTTCAGATATCAGGGTAGTTTTTGGTGGAGAAGAAGTCGTCGTTAAAGGTGTCGTGGTAGTTGTTGGTGTAGAAGAAGTCGTCGTTTCAGGTGCCGTGGAAGTTGTTGGTGGAGAAGAGGTCGTCGTAAAAGGTGTCGTGGTAGCTGTTGGTGGAGAAGTGGTCGTCGTTACAGGTGTCGTGGTAGTTGTTGGTGGAGAAGAGGTCGTCGTAAAAGGTGTCGTGGTAGTTGTTGGTGGAGAAGTGGTCGTCGTTACAGGTGTCGTGGTAGTTGTTGGTGGAGAAGTCGTCGCTTCAGATATCAGGGTAGTTGTTGGTGGAGAAGAAGTCGTCGTTAAAGGTGTCGTGGTAGTTGTTGGTGTAGAAGAAGTCGTCGTTTCAGGTGTCGTGGAAGTTGTTGGTGGAGAAGAGGTCGTCGTAAAAGGTGTCGTGGTAGTTGTTGGTGGAGAAGTGGTCGTCGTTACAGGTGTCGTGGTAGTTGTTGGTGGAGAAGAGGTCGTAGTTTCAGGTGTCGTGGTAGTTGTTGGTGGAGAAGAGGTCGTCGTAAAAGGTGTCGTGGTAGTTGTTGGTGGAGAAGTGGTCGTCGTTACAGGTGTCGTGGTAGTTGTTGGTGGAGAAGTCGTCGCTTCAGATATCAGGGTAGTTGTTGGTGGAGAAGAAGTCGTCGTTAAAGGTGTCGTGGTAGTTGTTGGTGGAGAAGAGGACGTCGTTATAGGTGTCGTGGTAGTTGTTGGTGGAGATGAGGTCGTCGTTATAGGTTTCGTGGTAGTTGTTGGTGTAGAAGAGGTCGTCGTAAAAGGTGTCGTGGTAGTTGTTGGTGGAGAAGAGGTCGTCGTAAAAGGTGTCGTGGTAGTTGTTGGAGAAGAGGTCGACGTTATAGGTGTCGTGGTAGTTGTTGGTGGAGAAGAAGTCGTCGTTAAAGGTGTCGTGGTAGTTGTTGGTGGAGAAGAGGACGTCGTTATTGGTGTCGTGGTAGTTGTTGGTCGAGAAGTGGTCGTCGTTTGAAGTGTCGTGGTAGCTGTTGGTGGAGAAGAGGTCGTCGTTATAGGTGTCGTGGTAGTTGTTGGTGGAGAAGAGGTCGACGTTACAGGTGTCGTGGTAGTTGTTGGTGGAGATGAGGTCGTCGTAATAGGTGTCGTGGTAGTTGTTGGTGGAGAAGAGGTCGTCGTAAAAGGTGTCGTGGTAGTTGTTGGTGGAGAAGTGGTCGTCGTTACAGGTGTCGTGGTAGTTGTTGGTGGAGAAGTCGTCGCTTCAGACATCAGGGTAGTTGTTGGTGGAGAAGAGGTCGTCGTTATAGGTGTCGTGGTAGTTGTTGGTGGAGAAGAGGTCGACGTAACAGGTTTCGTGGTAGTTGTTGGTGGAGAAGAGGTCGTCGTTATAGGTGTCGTGGTAGTTGTTGGTGGATAAGTGGTCGTCGTTATAGGTGTTGTGGTAGTTGTTGGTGTAGAAGAGGTCGTCGTTACAGGTGTCTTGGTAGTTGTTGGTGGAGAAGAGGTCGTCGTTACAGGTGTCGTGGTAGTTGTTGGTGGAGAAGTCGTCGCTTCAGATATCAGGGTAGTTGTTGGTGGAGAAGAGGTCGTCGTTACAGGTGACGTGGTAGTTGTTGGTGGAGAAGAGGTCGTCGTTATAGGTGTCGTGGTAGTTGTTGGTGGAGAAGTGGTCGTCGTTTCAGGTGTCGTGGTAGTTGTTGGTGGAGAAGAGGTCGTCGTTATAGGTGTTGTGGTAGTTGTTGGTGTAGAAGAGGTCGTCGTTACAGGTGTCGTGGTAGTTGTTGGTGGAGAAGAGGTCGTCGTTACAGGTGTCGTGGTAGTTGTTGGTGGAGAAGTCGTCGCTTCAGATATCAGGGTAGTTGTTGGTGGAGAAGAGGTCGTCGTTTCAGGTGTCGTGGTAGTTGTTGGTGGAGAAGAGGTCGTCGTTATAGGTGTCGTGGAAGTTGTTGGTGGAGCAGAGGTTGTCGTTATAGGTGTCATGGTAGTTGTTGGTGGAGAAGAGGACGTCGTTTCAGGTGTCGTGGTAGTTGTTGGTGGAGAAGAGGTCGTCGTTAAAGGTGTCGTGGTAGTTGTTGGTGGAGAAGAGGTCGTCGTTATAGGTGTTGTGGCAGTTGTTGGTGGAGAAGAGGTCGTCGTTATAGGAGTCGAGGTAGTTGTTGGTGGAGAAGATGTCGACGTTATAGGTGTCGTGGTAGTTGTTGGTGGAGAAGAGGTCGTCGTTATAGGTGTCGTGGTAGTTGTTGGTGGAGAAGTGGTCGTCGTTTGAAGTGTCGTGGTAGTTGTTGGTGGAGAAGTGGTCGTCGTTACAGGTGTCGTGGTAGTTGTTGGTGGAGATGAGGTCGTCGTTATAGGTGTCGTGGTAGTTGTTGATGGAGAAGAGGTCGTCGTTATAGGTGTCGTGGTAGTTGTTGGTGGAGAAGAGGTCGTCGTTATTGGTGTCGTGGCAGTTGTTGGTGAAGCAGAGGTCGACGCAATAGGTGTCGTGGTAGTTGTTGGTGTAGAAGAAGTCGTCGTTTCAGGTGTCGTGGAAGTTGTTGGTGGAGAAGAGGTCGTCGTAAAAGGTGTCGTGGTAGTTGTTGGTGGAGAAGTGGTCGTCGTTATAGGTGTCGTGGTAGTTGTTGGTGGAGAAGAGGTCGTCGTTATTGGTGTCGTGGCAGTTGTTGGTGAAGCAGAGGTCGACGCAATAGGTGTCGTTGTAGTTGTTGGTGTAGAAGAAGTCGTCGTTTCAGGTGTCGTGGAAGTTGTTGGTGGAGAAGAGGTCGTCGTAAAAGGTGTCGTGGTAGTTGTTGGTGGAGAAGTGGTCGTCGTTACAGGTGTCGTGGTAGTTGTTGGTGGAAAAGAGGTCGTGGTAAAAGGTGTGGTGGTAGTTGTTGGTGGAGAAGTGGTCGTCGTTACAGGTGTCCTGGAAGTTGTTGGTGGAGAAGTCGTCGCTTCAGATATCAGGGTAGTTGTTGGTGGAGAAGAAGTCGTCGTTAAAGGTGTCGTGGTAGTTGTTGGTGTAGAAGAAGTCGTCGTTTCAGGTGTCGTGGAGGTTGTTTGTTTAGAAGAGGTCGTCGTAAAAGGTGTCGTGGTAGTTGTTGGTGGAGAAGTGGTCGTCGTTACAGGTGTCGTGGTAGTTGTTGGTGGAGAAGAGGTCGTCGTTTCAGGTGTCGTGGTAGTTGTTGGTGGAGAAGAGGTCGTCGTAAAAGGTGTCGTGGTAGTTGTTGGTGGAGAAGTGGTCGTCGTTACAGGTGTCGTGGTAGTTGTTGGTGGAGAAGTCGTCGCTTCAGATATCAGGGTAGTTGTTGGTGGAGAAGAAGTCGTCGTTAAAGGTGTCGTGGTAATTGTTGGTGTAGAAGAAGTCGTCGTTTCAGGTGTCGTGGAAGTTGTTGGTGGAGAAGAGGTCGTCGTAAAAGGTGTCGTGGTAGTTGTTGGTGGAGAAGTGGTCGTCGTTACAGGTGTCGTGGTAGTTGTTGGTGGAGAAGAGGTCGTCGTTTCAGGTGTCGTGGTAGTTGTTGGTGGAGAAGAGGTCGTCGTAAAAGGTGTCGTGGTAGTTGTTGGTGGAGAAGTGGTCGTCGTTACAGGTGTCGTGGTAGTTGTTGGTGGAGAAGTCGTCGCTTCAGATATCAGGGTAGTTGTTGGTGGAGAAGAAGTCGTCGTTAAAGGTGTCGTGGTAGTTGTTGGTGGAGAAGAGGACGTCGTTATAGGTGTCGTGGTAGTTGTTGGTGTAGATGAGGTCGTCGTTATAGGTGTCGTGGTAGTTGTTGGTGGAGAAGAGGTCGTCGTAAAAGGTGTCGTGGTAGTTGTTGGTGGAGAAGAGGTCGTCGTAAAAGGTGTCGTGGTAGTTGTTGGAGAAGAGGTCGTCGTTATAGGTGTCGTGGTAGTTGTTGGTGGAGAAGAAGTCGTCGTTAAAGGTGTCGTGGTTGTTGTTGGTGGAGAAGAGGACGTCGTTATTGGTGTCGTGGTAGTTGTTGGTGGAGAAGTGGTCGTCGTTTGAAGTGTCGTGGTAGCTGTTGGTGGAGAAGAGGTCGTCGTTATAGGTGTCGTGGTAGTTGTTGGTGGAGAAGAGGTCGACGTTACAGGTGTCGTGGTAGTTGTTGGTGGAGATGAGGTCGTCGTAATAGGTGTCGTGGTAGTTGTTGGTGGAGAAGAGGTCGTCGTAAAAGGTGTCGTGGTAGTTGTTGGTGGAGAAGTGGTCGTCGTTACAGGTGTCGTGGTAGTTGTTGGTGGAGAAGTCGTCGCTTCAGATATCAGGGTAGTTGTTGGTGGAGAAGAGGTCGTCGTTATAGGTGTCGTGGTAGTTGTTGGTGGAGATGAGGTCGTCGTTATAGGTGTCGTGGTAGTTGTTGGTGGAGAAGAGGTCGTCGTAAAAGGTGTCGTGGTAGTTGTTGGTGGAGAAGAGGTCGTCGTAAAAGGTGTCGTGGTGGTTGTTGGAGGAGAAGAGGTCGTCGTTATAGGTGTCGTGGTAGTTGTTTGTGGAGAAGAAGTCGTCGTTAAAGGTGTCGTGGTGGTTGTTGATGGAGAAGAGGACGTCGTTATCGGTGTGGTGGTAGTTGTTGGTGGAGAAGTGGTCGTCGTTTGAAGTGTCGTGGTAGCTGTTGGTGGAGATGAGGTCGTCGTTATAGGTGTCGTGGTAGTTGTTGGTGGAGAAGAGGTCGTTGTTATAGGTGTCGTGGTAGTTGTTGATGGAGAAGAGGTCGTCGTTACAGGTGTCGTGGTAGTTGTTGGTGGAGAAGAGGTCGTCGTTACAGGTGTCGTGGTAGTTGTTGGTGGAGAAGTCGTCGCTTCAGATATCAGGGTAGTTGTTGGTGGAGAAGAGGTCGTCGTTACAGGTGACGTGGTAGTTGTTGGTGGAGAAGAGGTCGTCGTTTTAGGTGTCGTGGTAGTTGTTGGTGGAGAAGTGGTCGTCGTTTCAGGTGTCGTGGTAGTTGTTGGTGGAGAAGAGGTCGTCGTTATAGGTGTTGTGGTAGTTGTTGGTGTAGAAGAGGTCGTCGTTACAGGTGTCGTGGTAGTTGTTGGTGGAGAAGAGGTCGTCGTTACAGGTGTCGTGGTAGTTGTTGGTGGAGAAGTCGTCGCTTCAGATATCAGGGTAGTTGTTGGTGGAGAAGAGGTCGTCGTTTCAGGTGTCGTGGTAGTTGTTGGTGGAGAAGAGGTCGTCGTTATAGGTGTCGTGGAAGTTGTTGATGGAGAAGAGGTCGTCGTTATAGGTGTCGTGGTAGTTGTTGGTGGAGCAGAGGTCGTCGTTATAGGTGTCATGGTAGTTGTTGGTGGAGAAGAGGTCGTCGTTATAGGTGTCGTGGTAGTTGTTGGTGGAGAAGAGGTCGTCGTTATTGGTGTCGTGGCAGTTGTTGGTGAAGCAGAGGTCGACGCAATAGGTGTCGTGGTAGTTGTTGGTGTAGAAGAAGTCGTCGTTTCAGGTGTCGTGGAAGTTGTTGGTGGAGAAGAGGTCGTCGTAAAAGGTGTCGTGGTAGTTGTTGGTGGAGAAGTGGTCGTCGTTACAGGTGTCGTGGTAGTTGTTGGTGGAGAAGAGGTCGTCGTAAAAGATGTCGTGGTAGTTGTTGGTGGAGAAGTGGTCGTCGTAAAAGGTGTCGTGGTAGTTGTTGGTGGCGAAGTCGTCGCTTCAGATATCAGGGTAGTTGTTGGTGGAGAAGAAGTCGTCGTTAAAGGTGTCGTGGTAGTTGTTGGTGTAGAAGAAGTCGTCGTTTCAGGTGCCGTGGAAGTTGTTGGTGGAGAAGAGGTCGTCGTAAAAGGTGTCGTGGTAGTTGTTGGTGGAGAAGTGGTCGTCGTTACAGGTGTCGTGGTAGTTGTTGGAGAAGAGGTCGTCGTTTCAGGTGTCGTGGTAGTTGTTGGTGGAGAAGAGGTCGTCGTAAAAGGTGGCGTGGTAGTTGTTGGTGGAGAAGTGGTCGTCGTTACAGGTGTCGTGGTAGTTGTTGGTGGAGAAGTCGTCGCTTCAGATATCAGGGTAGTTGTTGGTGGAGAAGAAGTCGTCGTTAAAGGTGTCGTGGTAGTTGTTGGTGTAGAAGAAGTCGTCGTTTCAGGTGTCGTGGAAGTTGTTGGTGGAGAAGAGGTCGTCGTAAAAGGTGTCGTGGTAGTTGTTGGTGGAGAAGTGGTCGTCGTTACAGGTGTCGTGGTAGTTGTTGGTGGAGAAGAGGTCGTCGTTTCAGGTGTCGTGGTAGTTGTTGGTGGAGAAGAGGTCGTCGTAAAAGGTGTCGTGGTAGTTGTTGGTGGAGAAGTGGTCGTCGTTACAGGTGTCGTGGTAGTTGTTGGTGGAGAAGTCGTCGCTTCAGATATCAGGGTAGTTGTTGGTGGAGAAGAAGTCGTCGTTAAAGGTGTCGTGGTAGTTGTTGGTGGAGAAGAGGACGTCGTTATAGGTGTCGTGGTAGTTGTTGGTGGAGATGAGGTCGTCGTTATAGGTGTCGTGGTAATTGTTGGTGGAGAAGAGGTCGTCGTAAAAGGTGTCGTGGTAGTTGTTGGTGGAGAAGAGGTCGTCGTAAAAGGTGTCGTGGTAGTTGTTGGAGAAGAGGTCGTCGTTATAGGTGTCGTGGTAGTTGTTGGTGGAGAAGAAGTCGTCGTTAAAGGTGTCGTGGTAGTTGTTGGTGGAGAAGAGGACGTCGTTATTGGTGTCGTGGTAGTTGTTGGTGGAGAAGTGGTCGTCGTTTGAAGTGTCGTGGTAGCTGTTGGTGAAGAAGAGGTCGTCGTTATAGGTGTCGTGGTAGTTGTTGGTGGAGAAGAGGTCGACGTTACAGGTGTCGTGGTAGTTGTTGGTGGAGATGAGGTCGTCGTAATAGGTGTCGTGGTAGTTGTTGGTGGAGAAGAGGTCGTCGCAAAAGGTGTCGTGGTAGTTGTTGGTGGAGAAGTGGTCGTCGTTACAGGTGTCGTGGTAGTTGTTGGTGGAGAAGTCGTCGCTTCAGATATCAGGGTAGTTGTTGGAGGAGAAGAGGTCGTCGTTATAGGTGTCGTGGTAGTTGTTGGTGGAGATGAGGTCGTCGTTATAGGTGTCGTGTTAGTTGTTGGTGGAGAAGAGGTCGTCGTAAAAGGTGTCGTGGTAGTTGTTGGTGGAGAAGAGGTCGTCGTAAAAGGTGTCGTGGTGGTTGTTGGAGGAGAAGAGGTCGTCGTTATAGGTGTCGTGGTAGTTGTTGGTGGAGATGAGGTCGTCGTTATAGGTGTCGTGTTAGTTGTTGGTGGAGAAGAGGTCGTCGTAAAAGGTGTCGTGGTAGTTGTTGGTGGAGAAGAGGTCGTCGTAAAAGGTGTCGTGGTGGTTGTTGGAGGAGAAGAGGTCGTCGTTATAGGTGTCGTGGTGGTTGTTGATGGAGAAGAGGACGTCGTTATCGGTGTCGTGGTAGTTGTTGGTGGAGAAGTGGTCGTCGTTTGAAGTGTCGTGGTAGCTGTTGGTGGAGAAGAGGTCGTCGTTATAGGTGTCGTGGTAGTTCTTGGTGGAGAAGAGGTCGACGTTACAGGTTTCGTGGTAGTTGTTGGTGGAGAAGAGGTCGTCGTTATAGGTGTCGTGGTAGTTGTTGATGGAGAAGAGGTCGTCGTAAAAGTTGTAGTAGTTGTGGGTGGCTGAGTTGTAGTAGTTGTCGGTGGCTGAGTTGTAGTAGTTGTAGGTGGCTGAGTTGTAGTAGTTGTAGGTGGCTGAGTTGTAGTAGTTGTGAGTGGCTGAGTTGTAGTAGTTGTGAGTGGCTGAGTTGTAGTAGTTGTAGGTGGCTGAGTTGTCGTAGTTGTGAGTGGTTGAGTTGTAGTAGTTGTGGGTGGCTGAGTTGTAGTAGTTGTGGGTGGCTGAGTTGTAGTAGTTGTAGGTGGCAGAGTTGTAGTAGTTGTAGGTGGCTGAGTTGAAGTAGTTGTGGGTGGCTGAGTTGTAGTAGTTGTGGGTGGCTGAGTTGTAGTAGTTGTCGGTGGCTGAGTTGTAGTAGTTGTGGGTGACTGAGTTGTAGTAGTTGTGGGTGGCTGAGTTGTAGTAGTTGTGGGTGGCTGAGTTGTAGTTGTTGTGGGTGGCTGAGTTGTAGTAGTTGTAGGTGGCTGAGTTGTAGTAGTTGTAGGTGGCTGAGTTGTGGTAGTTGTGGGTGGCTGAGTTGTAGTTGTTGTGGGTGGCTGAGTTGTAGTAGTTGTAGGTGGCAGAGTTGTAGTAGTTGTGGGTGGCTGAGTTGTAGTAGTTGTTGGTGGCTGAGTTGTAGTAGTTGTGCGTGGCTGAGTTGTAGTAGTTGTGGGTGGCTGAGTTGTAGTAGTTGTGGGTGGCTGAGTTGTAGTAGTTGTGGGTGGCTGAGTTGTTGTTGTTGTGGGTGGCTGAGTTGTAGTATTTGTAGGTGGCTGAGTTGTAGTAGTTGTAGGTGGCTGAGTTGTAGTAGTTGTAAGTGGCAGAGTTGTAGTAGTTGTCGGTGACTGAGTTGTAGTAGTTGTGGGTGGCTGAGTTGTAGTAGTTGTGAGTGGTTGAGTTGTAGTAGTTGTGGGTGGCTGAGTTGTAGTAGTTGTGGGTGGCTGAGTTGTAGTAGTTGTAGGTGGCAGAGTTGTAGTAGTTGTCGGTGGCTGAGTTGTAGTAGTTGTGAGTGGCTGAGTTGTAGTTGTTGTGGGTGGCTGAGTTGTAGTTGTTGTGGGTGGCTGAGTTGTAGTAGTTGTAGGTGGCTGAGTTGAAGTAGTTGTGGGTGGCTGAGTTGTAGTAGTTGTGGGTGGCTGAGTTGTAGTAGTTGTCGGTGGCTGAGTTGTAGTAGTTGTGGGTGACTGAGTTGTAGTAGTTGTGGGTGGCTGAGTTGTAGTAGTTGTGGGTGGCTGAGTTGTAGTTGTTGTGGGTGGCTGAGTTGTAGTAGTTGTAGGTGGCTGAGTTGTAGTAGTTGTAGGTGGCTGAGTTGTGGTAGTTGTGGGTGGCTGAGTTGTAGTTGTTGTGGGTGGCTGAGTTGTAGTAGTTGTAGGTGGCAGAGTTGTAGTAGTTGTGGGTGGCTGAGTTGTAGTAGTTGTTGGTGGCTGAGTTGTAGTAGTTGTGCGTGGCTGAGTTGTAGTAGTTGTGGGTGGCTGAGTTGTAGTAGTTGTGGGTGGCTGAGTTGTAGTAGTTGTGGGTGGCTGAGTTGTTGTTGTTGTGGGTGGCTGAGTTGTAGTATTTGTAGGTGGCTGAGTTGTAGTAGTTGTAGGTGGCTGAGTTGTAGTAGTTGTAAGTGGCAGAGTTGTAGTAGTTGTCGGTGACTGAGTTGTAGTAGTTGTGGGTGGCTGAGTTGTAGTAGTTGTGGGTGGCTGAGTTGTAGTGGTTGTGGGTGGCTGAGTTGTAGTAGTTGTGGGTGGCTGAGTTGTAGAAGTTGTGAGTGGATGAGTTGTAGTAGTTGTAGGTGGCTGAGTTGAAGTAGTTGTGGGTGGCTGAGTTGTAGAAGTTGTTGGTGGCTGAGTTGTAGAAGTTGTGGGTGGCTGAGTTGTAGTAGTTGTGGGTGGCTGAGTTGTAGTAGTTGTGGGTGGCTGAGTTGTAGTAGTTGTGGGTGGCTGAGTTGTTGTTGTTGTGGGTGGCTGAGTTGTAGTAGTTGTAGGCGGCTGAGTTGTAGTAGTTGTAAGTGGCAGAGTTGTAGTAGTTGTCGGTGACTGAGTTGTAGTAGTTGTGGGTGGCTGAGTTGTAGTGGTTGTGGGTGGCTGAGTTGTAGTAGTTGTGGGTGGCTGAGTTGTAGAAGTTGTGAGTGGCTGAGTTGTAGTAGTTGTAGGTGGCTGAGTTGTAGTAGTTGTCGGTGGCTGAGTTGTAGTAGTTGTGGGTGGCTGAGTTGTAGTAGTTGTGGGTCGCTGAGTTGTAGTTGTTGTGGGTGGCTGAGTTGTAGTTGTTGTAGGTGGCTGAGTTGTAGTAGTTGTGAGTGGCTGAGTTGTAGTAGTTGTGGGTGGCTGAGTTGTAGTAGTTGTGGGTGGCTGAGTTGTAGTAGTTGTTGGTGGCTGAGTTGTAGTAGTTGTGGGTGGCTGAGTTGTAGTAGTTGTAGGTGGCTGAGTTGTAGTAGTTGTAGGAGGCTGAGTTGTAGTAGTTGTAAGTGGCAGAGTTGTAGTAGTTGTCGGTGGCTGAGTTGTAGTAGTTGTGGGTGGCTGAGTTGTAGTGGTTGTGGGTGGCCGAGTTGTAGTAGTTGTGGGTGGCTGAGTTGTAGAAGTTGTGAGTGGCCGAGTTGTAGTAGTTGTAGGTGGCTGAGTTGTAGTAGTTGTCGGTGGCTGAGTTGTAGTAGTTGTGGGTGGCTGAGTTGTAGTAGTTGTGGGTGGCTGAGTTGTAGTAGTTGTCGGTGGCTGAGTTGTAGTAGTTGTGGGTGGCTGAGTTGTAGTAGTTGTGGGTGGCTGAGTTGTAGTAGTTGTAGGTGGCTGAGTTGTGGTAGTTGTAGGTGACTGAGTTGTAGTAGTTGTAGGTGGCTGAGTTGTAGTAGTTGTAAGTGGCAGAGTTGTAGTAGTTGTCGGTGGCTGAGTTGTAGTAGTTGTGGGTGGCTGAGTTGTAGTGGTTGTGGGTGGCTGAGTTGTAGTAGTTGTGGGTGGCTGAGTTGTGGTAGTTGTAGGTGACTGAGTTGTAGTAGTTGTAGGTGGCTGAGTTGTAGTAGTTGTGAGTGGCTGAGTTGTAGTAGTTGTAGGTGGCTGAGTTGTAGTAGTTTTCGGTGGCTGAGTTGTAATAGTTGTGGGTGGCTGAGTTGTAGTAGTTGTGGGTGGCTGAGTTGTAGTAGTTGTCGGTGGCTGAGTTGTAGTAGTTGTGGGTGGCTGAGTTGTAGTAGTTGTGGGTGGCTGAGTTGTAGTAGTTGTAGGTGGCTGAGTTGTGGTAGTTGTAGGTGACTGAGTTGTAGTAGTTGTAGGTGGCTGAGTTGTAGTAGTTGTGAGTGGCTGAGTTGTAGTAGTTGTGAGTGTCTGAGTTGTAGTAGTTGTAGGTGGCTGAGTTGTGGTAGTTGTAGGTGACTGAGTTGTAGTAGTTGTAGGTGGCTGAGTTGTAGTAGTTGTGAGTGGCTGAGTTGTAGTAGTTGTGAGTGGCTGAGTTGTGGTAGTTGTAGGTGACTGAGTTGTAGTAGTTGTAGGTGGCTGAGTTGTAGTAGTTGTGAGTGGCTGAGTTGTGGTAGTTGTGGGTGGCTGAGTTGTAGTAGTTGTAGGTGGCTGAGTTGTAGTAGTTGTAGGTGGCTGAGTTGTAGTAGTTGTAAGTGGCAGAGTTGTAGTAGTTGTCGGTGACTGAGTTGTAGTAGTTGTGGGTGGCTTAGTTGTAGTAGTTGTGGGTGGCTGAGTTGTAGTGGTTGTGGGTGGCTGAGTTGTAGTAGTTGTGGGTGGCTGAGTTGTAGAAGTTGTGAGTGGCTGAGTTGTAGTAGTTGTGGGTGGCTGAGTTGTAGTAGTTGTGGGTGGCTGAGTTGTAGAAGTTGTTGGTGGCTGAGTTGTAGAAGTTGTGGGTGGCTGAGTTGTAGTAGTTGTGGGTGGCTGAGTTGTAGTAGTTGTGGGTGGCTGAGTTGTAGTAGTTGTGGGTGGCTGAGTTGTTGTTGTTGTGGGTGGCTGAGTTGTAATAGTTGTAGGCGGCTGAGTTGTAGTAGTTGTAAGTGGCAGAGTTGTAGTAGTTGTCGGTGACTGAGTTGTAGTAGTTGTGGGTGGCTGAGTTGTAGTGGTTGTGGGTGGCTGAGTTGTAGTAGTTGTGGGTGGCTGAGTTGTAGAAGTTGTGAGTGGCTGAGTTGTAGTAGTTGTAGGTGGCTGAGCTGTAGTAGTTGTCGGTGGCTGAGTTGTAGTAGTTGTGGGTGGCTGAGTTGTAGTAGTTGTGGGTGGCTGAGTTGTAGTTGTTGTGGGTGGCTGAGTTTTAGTTGTTGTAGGTGGCTGAGTTGTAGTAGTTGTGAGTGGCTGAGTTGTAGTAGTTGTGGGTGGCTGAGTTGTAGTAGTTGTGGGTGGCTGAGTTGTAGTAGTTGTTGGTGGCTGAGTTGTAGTAGTTGTGGGTGGCTGAGTTGTAGTAGTTGTAGGTGGCTGAGTTGTAGTAGTTGTAAGTGGCAGAGTTGTAGTAGTTGTCGGTGGCTGAGTTGTAGTAGTTGTGGGTGGCTGAGTTGTAGTGGTTGTGGGTGGCTGAGTTGTAGTAGTTGTGGGTGGCTGAGTTGTAGAAGTTGTGAGTGGCCGAGTTGTAGTAGTTGTAGGTGGCTGAGTTGTAGTAGTTGTCGGTGGCTGAGTTGTAGTAGTTGTGGGTGGCTGAGTTGTAGTAGTTGTGGGTGGCTGAGTTGTAGTAGTTGTCGGTGGCTGAGTTGTAGTAGTTGTGGGTGGCTGAGTTGTAGTAGTTGTAGGTGGCTGAGTTGTAGTAGTTGTAGGTGGCTGAGTTGTGGTAGTTGTAGGTGACTGAGTTGTAGTAGTTGTAGGTGGCTGAGTTGTAGTAGTTGTGAGTGGCTGAGTTGTAGTAGTTGTGAGTGTCTGAGTTGTAGTAGTTGTAGGTGGCTGAGTTGTGGTAGTTGTAGGTGACTGAGTTGTAGTAGTTGTAGGTGGCTGAGTTGTAGTAGTTGTGAGTGGCTGAGTTGTAGTAGTTGAGAGTGGCTGAGTTGTAGTAGTTGTAGGTGGCTGAGTTGTTGTAGTTGTGAGTGGCTGAGTTGTAGTAGTTGTAGGTGGCAGAGTTGTAGTAGTTGTGGGTGGCTGAGTTGTAGTAGTTGTAGGTGGCAGAGTTGTAGTTGTTCTAGGTGGCAGAGTTGTAGTAGTTGTCGGTGGCTGAGTTGTAGTAGTTGATGGTGGCTTAGTTGTAGTAGTTGTGGGTGGCTGAGTTGTAGTTGTTGTGGGTGGCTGAGTTGTAGTAGTTGTAGGTGGCTGAGTTGTTGTAGTTGTGGGTGGCTGAGTTGTAGTAGTTGTAGGTGGCAGAGTTGTAGTAGTTGTGAGTGGCTGAGTTGTAGTAGTTGTAGGTGGCGGAGTTGTAGTAGTTGTAGGTGGCAGAGTTGTAGTAGTTGTCGGTGGCTGAGTTGTAGTAGTTGTAAGTGGCTGAGTTGTTGTTGTTGTGAGTGGCTGAGTTGTAGTAGTTGTAGGTGGCTGAGTTGTAGTAGTTGTGGGTGGCTGAGTTGTAGTAGTTCTGGGTGGCTGAGTTGTAGTTGTTGTGGGTGGCTGAGTTGTAGTAGTTGTAGGTGGCTGAGTCGTAGTTGTTGTGGGTGGCTGAGTTGTAGTAGTTGTGAGTGGCTGGGTTGTAGTAGTTGTGAGTGGCTGAGTTGTAGTAGTTGTGAGTGGCTGAGTTGTAGTAGTTGTAGGTGGCTGAGTTGTAGTAGTTGTAGGTGGCTGAGTTGTAGTAGTTGTAAGTGGCAGAGTTGTAGTAGTTGTCGGTGGCTGAGTTGTAGTAGTTGTGGGTGGCTGAGTTGTAGTGGTTGTGGGTGGCTGAGTTGTAGTAGTTGTGGGTGGCTGAGTTGTAGAAGTTGTGAGTGGCTGAGTTGTAGTAGTTGTAGGTGGCTGAGTTGTAGTAGTTTTCGGTGGCTGAGTTGTAGTAGTTGTGGGTGGCTGAGTTGTAGTAGTTGTGGGTGGCTGAGTTGTAGTAGTTGTCGGTGGCTGAGTTGTAGTAGTTGTGGGTGGCTGAGTTGTAGTAGTTGTGGGTGGCTGAGTTGTAGTAGTTGTAGGTGGCTGAGTTGTGGTAGTTGTAGGTGACTGAGTTGTAGTAGCTGTAGGTGGCTGAGTTGTAGTAGTTGTGAGTGGCTGAGTTGTAGTAGTTGTGAGTGTCTGAGTTGTAGTAGTTGTAGGTGGCTGAGTTGTGGTAGTTGTAGGTGATTGAGTTGTAGTAGTTGTAGGTGGCTGAGTTGTAGTAGTTGTGAGTGGCTGAGTTGTAGTAGTTGTGAGTGGCTGAGTTGTGGTAGTTGTTGGTGACTGAGTTGTAGTAGTTGTAGGTGGCTGAGTTGTAGTAGTTGTGAGTGGCTGAGTTGTAGTAGTTGTGAGTGTCTGAGTTGTAGTAGTTGTAGGTGGCTGAGTTGTGGTAGTTGTAGGTGACTGAGTTGTAGTAGTTGTAGGTGGCTGAGTTGTAGTAGTTGTGAGTGGCTGAGTTGTAGTAGTTGTGAGTGGCTGAGTTGTGGTAGTTGTAGGTGTCTGAGTTGTAGTAGTTGTAGGTGGCTGAGTTGTAGTAGTTGTGAGTGGCTGAGTTGTAGTAGTTGTGAGTGTCTGAGTTGTAGTAGATGTAGGTGGCTGAGTTGTGGTAGTTGTAGGTGACTGAGTTGTAGTAGTTGTAGGTGGCTGAGTTGTAGTAGTTGTGAGTGGCTGAGTTGTAGTAGTTGTGAGTGGCTGAGTTGTAGTAGTTGTAGGTGGCTGAGTTGTTGTAGTTGTGAGTGGCTGAGTTGTAGTAGTTGTAGGTGGCAGAGTTGTAGTAGTTGTGGGTGGCTGAGTTGTAGTAGTTCTAGGTGGCAGAGTTGTAGTTGTTGTAGGTGGCAGAGTTGTAGTAGTTGTCGGTGGCTGAGTTGTAGTAGTTGTGGGTGGCTTAGATGTAGTAGTTGTGGGTGGCTGAGTTGTAGTTGTTGTGGGTGGCTGAGTTGTAGTAGTTGTAGGTGGCTGAGTTGTTGTAGTTGTGAGTGGCTGAGTTGTAGTAGTTGTAGGTGGCAGAGTTGTAGTAGTTGTGAGTGGCTGAGTTGTAGTAGTTGTAGGTGGCAGAGTTGTAGTAGTTGTAGGTGGCATAGTTGTAGTAGTTGTCGGTGCCTGAGTTGTAGTAGTTGTAAGTGGCTGAGTTGTTGTTGTTGTGAGTGGCTGAGTTGTAGTAGTAGTAGGTGGCTGAGTTGTAGTAGTTGTGGGTGGCTGAGTTGTAGTAGTTGTGGGTGGCTGAGTCGTAGTTGTTGTGGGTGGCTGAGTTGTAGTAGTTGTGAGTGGCTGGGTTGTAGTAGTTGTGAGTGGCTGAGTTGTAGTAGTTGTGAGTGGCTGAGTTGTAGTAGTTGTAGGTGGCTGAGTTGTAGTAGCTGTAGGTGGCTGAGTTGTAGTAGCTGTAGTAGTCGTGGGTGCCTGAGTTGTAGTAGTTGTGGGTGGCTGAGTTGTAGTTGTTGTGGGTGGTTGAGTTGTAGTAGTTGTAGGTGGCTGAGTTGTAGTAGTTGTAGGTGGCTGAGTTGTGGTAGTTGTAGGTGGCTGAGTTGTAGTAGTTGTAGGTGGCAGAGTTGTAGTAGTTGTAGGTGGCTGAGTTGTAGTAGTTGTGGGTGGCTGAGTTGTAGTAGTTGTGGGTGGCTGAGTTGTACTAGTTGTGGGTGACTGAGTTGTAGTAGTTGTGGGTGGCTGAGTTGTAGTAGCTGTTGGTGGCAGAGTTGTAGTAGTTGTCAGTGGCTGAGTTGTAGTAGTTGTCGGTGGCTGAGTTGTAGTAGTTGTGGGTGGCTGAGTTGTAGTAGTTGTGAGTGGCTGAGTTGTAGTTGTTGTGGGTGGCTGAGTTGTAGTTGTTGTAGGTGGCTGAGTTGTAGTAGTTGTGGGTGGCTGAGTTGTAGTAGTTGTGGGTGGCTGAGTTGTAGTAGTTGTCGGTGGCTGAGTTGTAGTAGTTGTGGGTGGCTGAGTTGTAGTAGTTGTGGGTGGCTGAGTTGTAGTAGTTGTTGGTGGCTGAGTTGTAGTAGTTGTGGGTGGCTGAGTTGTAGTAGTTGTGGGTGGCTGAGTTGTAGTAGTTGTGGGTGGCTGAGTTGTAGTAGTTGTGGGTGGCTGAGTTGTTGTTGTTGTGGGTGGCTGAGTTGTAGTAGTTGTAGTTGGCTGAGTTGCAGTAGTTGTAGGTGGCTGAGTTGTAGTAGTTGTAAGTGGCGGAGTTGTAGTAGTTGTCGGTGGCTGAGTTGTAGTAGTTGTGGGTGGCTGAGTTGTAGTAGTTGTAGGTGGCTGAGTTGTGGTAGTTGTAGGTGACTGAGTTGTAGTAGTTGTAGGTGGCTGAGTTGTAGTAGTTGTGAGTGGCTGAGTTGTAGTAGTTGTGAGTGGCTGAGTTGTAGTAGTTGTAGGTGGCTGAGTTGTTGTAGTTGTGAGTGGCTGAGTTGTAGTAGTTGTAGGTGGCAGAGTTGTAGTAGTTGTGGGTGGCAGAGTTGTAGTTGTTGTAGGTGGCAGAGTTGTAGTAGTTGTCGGTGGCTGAGTTGTAGTAGTTGTGGGTGGCTTAGTTGTAGTAGTTGTGGGTGGCTGAGTTGTAGTTGTTGTGGGTGGCTGAGTTGTAGTAGTTGTAGGTGGCTGAGTTGTAGTAGTTGTAGGTGGCAGAGTTGTAGTAGTTGTAGGTGGCAGAGTTGTAGTAGTTGTCGGTGGCTGAGTTGTAGTAGTTGTTAGTGGCTGAGTTGTTGTAGTTGTGAGTGGCTGAGTTGTAGTAGTTGTAGGTGGCTGAGTTGTAGTAGTTGTGGGTGGCTGAGTTGTAGTAGTTGTGGGTGGCTGAGTTGTAGTTGTTGTGGGTGGCTGAGTTGTAGTAGTTGTAGGTGGCTGAGTCGTAGTTGTTGTGGGTGGCTGAGTTGTAGTAGTTGTGAGTGGCTGGGTTGTAGTAGTTGTGAGTGGCTGAGTTGTAGTAGTTGTGAGTGGCTGAGATGTAGTAGTTGTAGGTGGCTGAGTTGTAGTAGCTGTAGGTTCCTGAGTTGTAGTAGTTGTCGGTGACTGATTTGTAGTAGTCGTGGGTGCCTGAGTTGTAGTAGTTGTGGGTGGCTGAGTTGTAGTTGTTGTCGGTGGCTGAGTTGTAGTAGTTGTAGGTGGCTGAGTTGTAGTAGTTGTAGGTGGCTGAGTTGTGGTAGTTGTAGGTGGCTGAGTTGTAGTAGTTGTAGGTGGCAGAGTTGTAGTAGTTGTAGGTGGCTGAGTTGTAGTAGTTGTGGGTGGCTGAGTTGTAGTAGTTGTGGGTGGCTGAGTTGTACTAGTTGTGGGTGACTGAGTTGTAGTAGTTGTGGGTGGCTGAGTTGTAGTAGCTGTTGGTGGCAGAGTTGTAGTAGTTCTCAGTGGCTGAGTTGTAGTGGTTGTGGGTGGCTGAGTTGTAGTAGTTGTGGGTGGCTGAGTTGTAGTAGTTGTGGGTGGCTGAGTTGTAGGAGTTGTAGGTGGCTGAGTTGTAGTAGTTGTAGGTGGCTGAGTTGTGGTAGTTGTGGGTGGCTGAGTTGTAGTTGTTGTGGGTGGCTGAGTTGTAGTAGTTGTAGGTGGCTGAGTTGTAGTAGTTGTAGGTGGCTGAGTTGTGGTAGTTGTGGGTGGCTGAGTTGTAGTTGTTGTGGGTGGCTGAGTTGTAGTAGTTGTAGGTGGCAGAGTTGTAGTAGTTGTAGGTGGCAGAGTTGTAGTAGTTGTCGGTGGCTGAGTTGTAGTAGTTGTGGGTGGCTGAGTTGTAGTAGTTGTGGGTGGCTGAGTTGTAGTTGTTGTGGGTGGCTGAGTTGTAGTTGTTGTAGGTGGCTGAGTTGTAGTAGTTGTGGGTGGCTGAGTTGTAGTAGTTGTGGGTGGCTGAGTTGTAGTAGTTGTCGGTGGCTGAGTTGTAGTAGTTGTGGGTGGCTGAGTTGTAGTAGTTGTGGGTGGCTGAGTTGTAGTAGTTGTTGGTGGCTGAGTTGTAGTAGTTGTGGGTGGCTGAGTTGTAGTAGTTGTGGGTGGCTGAGTTGTAGTAGTTGTGGGTGGCTGAGTTGTAGTAGTTGTGGGTGGCTGAGTTGTTGTTGTTGTGGGTGGCTGAGTTGTAGTAGTTGTATTTGGCTGAGTTGTAGTAGTTGTAGGTGGCTGAGTTGTAGTAGTTGTAAGTGGCAGAGTTGTAGTAGTTGTCGGTGACTGAGTTGTAGTAGTTGTGGGTGGCTGAGTTGTAGTAGTTGTGGGTGGCTGAGTTGTAGAAGTTGTGAGTGGCTGAGTTGTAGTAGTTGTAGGTGGCTGAGTTGTAGTAGTTGTCGGTGGCTGAGTTGTAGTAGTTGTGAGTGGCTGAGTTGTAGTAGTTGTGAGTGGCTGAGTTGTAGTAGTTGTAGGTGGCTGAGTTGTTGTAGTTGTGAGTGGCTGAGTTGTAGTAGTTGTAGGTGGCAGAGTTGTAGTAGTTGTGGGTGGCTGAGTTGCAGTAGTTGTAGGTGGCAGAGTTGTAGTAGTTGTAGGTGGCTGAGTTGTAGTAGTTGTCGGTGGCTGAGTTGTAGTAGTTGTGGGTGGCCGAGTTGTAGTAGTTGTGGGTGGCTGAGTTGTTGTTGTGGTGGGTGGCTGAGTTGTAGTAGTTGTAGGTGGCTGAGTTGTAGTAGTTGTAGGTGGCTGAGTTGTAGTACTTGTGGGTGGCTGAGTTGTAGTAGTTGTGGGTGGCTGAGTTGTAGTGGTTGTGGGTGGCTGAGTTGTAGTAGTTGTGGGTGGCTGAGTTGTAGAAGTTGTGAGTGGCTGAGTTGTAGTAGTTGTAGGTGGCTGAGTTGTAGTAGTTGTGGGTGGCTGAGTTGTAGTAGTTGTGGGTGGCTGAGTTGTACTAGTTGTGGGTGACTGAGTTGTAGTAGTTGTGGGTGGCTGAGTTGTAGTAGCTGTTGGTGGCAGAGTTGTAGTAGTTCTCAGTGGCTGAGTTGTAGTGGTTGTGGGTGGCTGAGTTGTAGTAGTTGTGGGTGGCTGAGTTGTAGTAGTTGTGGGTGGCTGAGTTGTAGGAGTTGTAGGTGGCTGAGTTGTAGTAGTTGTAGGTGGCTGAGTTGTGGTAGTTGTGGGTGGCTGAGTTGTAGTTGTTGTGGGTGGCTGAGTTGTAGTAGTTGTAGGTGGCAGATTTGTAGTAGTTGTAGGTGGCAGAGTTGTAGTAGTTGTCGGTGGCTGAGTTGTAGTAGTTGTGGGTGGCTGAGTTGTAGTAGCTGTGGGTGGCTGAGTTGTAGTTGTTGTGGGTGGCTGAGTTGTAGTTGTTGTAGGTGGCTGAGTTGTAGTAGTTGTGGGTGGCTGAGTTGTAGTAGTTGTGGGTGGCTGAGTTGTAGTAGTTGTCGGTGGCTGAGTTGTAGTAGTTGTGGGTGGCTGAGTTGTAGTAGTTGTGGGTGGCTGAGTTGTAGTAGTCGTTGGTGGCTGAGTTGTAGTAGTTGTGGGTGGCTGAGTTGTAGTAGTTGTGGGTGGCTGAGTTGTAGTAGTTGTGGGTGGCTGAGTTGTTGTTGTTGTGGGTGGCTGAGTTGTAGTAGTTGTAGTTGGCTGAGTTGTAGTAGTTGTAGGTGGCTGAGTTGTAGTAGTTGTAAGTGGCAGAGTTGTAGTAGTTGTCGGTGACTGAGTTGTAGTAGTTGTGGGTGGCTGAGTTGTAGTGGTTGTGGGTGGCTGAGTTGTAGAAGTTGTGGGTGGCTGAGTTGTAGAAGTTGTGAGTGGCTGAGTTGTAGTAGTTGTAGGTGGCTGAGTTGTAGTAGTTGTCGGTGGCTGAGTTGTAGTAGTTGTGAGTGGCTGAGTTGTAGTAGTTGTGAGTGGCTGAGTTGTAGTAGTTGTAGGTGGCTGAGTTGTTGTAGTTGTGAGTGGCTGAGTTGTAGTAGTTGTAGGTGGCAGAGTTGTTGTAGTTGTGGGTGGCTGAGTTGTAGTAGTTGTAGGTGGCAGAGTTGTAGTAGTTGTAGGTGGCTGAGTTGTAGTAGTTGTCGGTGGCTGAGTTGTAGTAGTTGTGGGTGGCCGAGTTGTAGTAGTTGTGGGTGGCTGAGTTGTTGTTGTGGTGGGTGGCTGAGTTGTAGTAGTTGTAGGTGGCTGAGTTGTAGTAGTTGTAGGTGGCTGAGTTGTAGTACTTGTGGGTGGCTGAGTTGTAGTAGTTGTGGGTGGCTGAGTTGTAGTGGTTGTGGGTGGCTGAGTTGTAGTAGTTGTGGGTGGCTGAGTTGTAGAAGTTGTGAGTGGCTGAGTTGTAGTAGTTGTAGGTGGCTGAGTTGTAGTAGTTGTCGGTGGCTGAGTTGTAGTAGTTGTGAGTGGCTGAGTTGTAGTAGTTGTCGGTGGCTGAGTTGTAGTAGTTGTGGGTGGCTGAGTTGTAGTAGTTGTGGGTGGCTGAGTTGTAGGTGGCTGAGTTGTGGTAGTTGTAGGTGACTGAGTTGTAGTAGTTGTAGGTGGCTGAGTTGTTGTAGTTGTGAGTGGCTGAGTTGTAGTAGTTGTAGGTGGCAGAGTTGTAGTAGTTGTGGGTGGCTGAGTTGTAGTAGTTGTAGGTGGCAGAGTTGTAGTAGTTGTAGGCGGCAGAGTTGTAGTAGTTGTCGGTGGCTGAGTTGTAGTAGTTGTGGGTGGCTGAGTTGTAGTAGTTGTGGGTGGCTGAGTTGTAGTTGTTGTGGGTGGCTGAGTTGTAGTAGATGTAGGTGGCTGAGTTGTTGTAGTTGTGAATGGCTGAGTTGTAGTAGTTGTCGGTGGCTGAGTTGTAGTAGTTGTGGGTGGCTGAGTTGTAGTAGTTGTGGGTGGCTGAGTTGTAGTTGTTGTGGGTGGCTGAGTTGTAGTAGTGGCAGGTGGCTGAGTTGTGGTAGTTGTAGGTGGCTGAGTTGTAGTAGTTGTAGGCGGCAGAGTTGTAGTTGTTGTAGGTGGCAGAGTTGTAGTAGTTGTGTGTGGCTTAGTGGTAGTTGTTGTGGGTGGCTGAGTTGTAGTAGTTGTAGGTGGCTGAGTTGTAGTAGTTGTGAAAAGCTGAGTTGTAGTTGTTGCGGGTGACTGAGTTGTAGTAGTTGTGGGTGGCTGAGTTGTAGTAGTTGTGGGTGGCTGAGTTGTAGTAGTTGTGGGTGGCTGAATTGTAGTAGTTGTCGGTGGCTGAGTTGTAGTAGTTGTGGATGGCTGAGTTGTAGTCGTTGTGGGTGGCTGAGTTGTAGTAGTTGTGGGTGGCTGAGTTGTAGTAGTTGAGGGTGGCTGAGTTGTAGTAGTTGTGGGTGGCTGAGTTGTAGTAGTTGTGGGTGGCTGATTTGTAGTTGTTGCGGGTGGCTGAGTTGTAGTAGTTGTGGGTGGCTGAGTTGTAGTAGTTGTCGGTGGCTGAGTTGTAGTAGTTGTAGGTGGCTGAGTTGTGGTAGTTGTAGGTGGCTGAGTTGTAGTAGTTGTAGGTAGCTGAGTTGTGGTAGTTGTAGGTGGCTGAGTTGTAGTAGTTGTAGGTGGCAGAGTTGTAGTAGTTGTAGGTGGCTGAGTTGTAGTAGTTGTAGGTGGCTGAGTTGTAGTAGTTGTGGGTGGCTGAGTTGTAGTAGTTGTGGGTGGCTGAGTTGTAGTTGTTGTGGGTGGCTGAGTTGTAGTAGTTGTAGGTGGCTGAGTTGTAGTAGTTGTAGGTGGCTGAGTTGTGGTAGTTGTGGGTGGCTGAGTTGTAGTAGTTGTGGGTGGCTGAGTTGTAGTAGTTGTAGGTGGCAGAGTTGTAGTAGTTGTAGGTGGCAGAGTTGTAGTAGTTGTCGGTGGCTGAGTTGTAGTAGTTGTGGGTGGCTGAGTTGTAGTAGTTGTGGGTGGCTGAATTGTAGTTGTTGTGGGTGGTTGAGTTGTAGTAGTTGTAGGTGGCTGAGTTGTAGTAGTTGTGGGTGGCTGAGTAGTAGTAGTTGTGGGTGGCTGAGTTGTAGTAGTTGTCGGTGGCTGAGTTGTAGTGGTTGTGGGTGGCTGATTTGTAGTAGTTGTGGGTGGCTGAGTTGTAGTAGTTGTGGGTGGCTGAGTTGTAGTAGTTGTGGGTGGCTGAGTTGTTGTTGTTGTGGGTGGCTGAGTTGTAGTAGTTGAAGGTGGCTGAGTTGTAGTAGTTGTAGGTGGCTGAGTTGTAGTAGTTGTGGGTGGCAGAGTTGAAGTAGTTGTCGGTGACTGAGTTCTAGTAGTTGTGGGTGGCTGAGTTGTAGTAGTTGTGGGTGGCTTAGTTGTAGTGGTTGTGGGTGGCTGAGTTGCAGTAGTTGTGGGTGGCTGAGTTGTAGAAGTTGTGAGTGGCTGAGTTGTAGTAGTTGTAGGTGGCTGAGTTGTAGTAGTTGTCGGTGGCTGAGTTGTAGTAGTTGTGGGTGACTGAGTTGTAGTAGTTGTAGGTGGCTGAGTTGTAGTAGTTGTGAGTGGCTGAGTTGTAGTAGTTGTGAATGTCTGAGTTGTAGTAGTTGTAGGTGGCTGAGTTGTGGTAGTAGTAGGTGACTGAGTTGTAGTAGTTGTAGGTGGCTGAGTTGTAGTAGTTGTGAGTGGCTGAGTTGTAGTAGTTGTGAGTGGCTGAGTTGTAGTAGTTGTAGGTGGCTGAGTTGTTGTAGATGTGAGTGGCTGAGTTGTAGTAGTTGTAGGTGGCAGAGTTGTAGTAACTGTGGGTGGCTGAGTTGTAGTAGTTGTAGGTGGCAGAGTTGTAGTTGTTGTAGGTGCCTGAGTTGTGGTAGTTGTTGGTGGCAGAGTTGTTGTAGTTGTGGGTGGCTGAGTTGTAGTTGTTGTGGGTGGCTGAGTTGTAGTAGTTGTAGGTGGCTGAGTTGTAGTAGTTGTAGGTGCCTGTGTTGTGGTAGTTGTAGGTGGCAGAGTTGTAGTAGTTGTAGGTGGCAGAGTTGTAGTAGTTGTCGGTGGCTGAGTGAGTTGTAGTTGTTGTGGGTGGCTGAGTTGTAGTAGTTGTAGGTGGCTGAGTTGTAGTAGTTGTGGGTAGCTGAGTTGTAGTAGTTGTGGGTGGCTGAGTTGTAGTAGTTGTAAGTGGCTGAGTTGTAGTAGTTGTGAATGGCTGAGTTGTAGTAGTTGTGGGTGGCTGAGTTGTAGTAGTTGTCGGTGGCTGAGTTGTAGTAGTTGTGGGTGGCTGAGTTGTAGTGGTTGTGGGTGGCTGAGTTGTAGTTGTTGTGGGTGGCTGAGTTGTAGTAGTTGTGGGTGGCAGAGTTGTAGTAGTTGTGGGTGGCTGAGTTGTAGTAGTTGTGGGTGACTGAGTTGTAGTAGTTGTGGGTGGCTGAGTTGTAGTAGCTGTTGTTGGCAGAGTTGTAGTAGTTATCAGTGGCTGAGTTGTAGTAGTTGTGGGTGGCTGAGTTGTAGTAGTTGTGGGTGGCTGAGTTGTAGTTGTTGTGGGTGGCTGAGTTGTAGTAGTTGTAGGTGGCTGAGTTGTAGTAGTTGTAGGTGGCTGAGTTTTGGTAGTTGTGGGTGGCTGAGTTGTAGTTGTTGTGGGTGGCTGAGTTGTAGTAGTTGTGGGTGGCAGAGTTGTAGTAGTTGTGGGTGGCTGAGTTGTAGTAGTTGTGGGTGACTGAGTTGTAGTAGTTGTGGGTGGCTGAGTTGTAGTAGCTGTTGGTGGCAGAGTTGTAGTAGTTATCAGTGGCTGAGTTGTAGTAGTTGTGGGTGGCTGAGTTGTAGTAGTTGTGGGTGGCTGAGTTGTAGTTGTTGTGGGTGGCTGAGTTGTAGTAGTTGTAGGTGGCTGAGTTGTAGTAGTTGTAGGTGGCTGAGTTTTGGTAGTTGTGGGTGGCTGAGTTGTAGTTGTTGTGGGTGGCTGAGTTGTAGTAGTTGTAGGTGGCAGAGTTGTGGTAGTTGTAGGTGACTGAGTTGTAGTAGTTGTAGGTGGCTGAGTTGTAGTAGTTGTGAGTGGCTGAGTTGTAGTAGTTGTGAGTGGCTGAGTTGTAGTAGTTGTAGGTGGCTGAGTTGTAGTAGTTGTAGGTGGCAGAGTTGTAGTAGTTGTGGGTGGCTGAGTTGTAGTAGTTGTAGGTGGCTGAGTTGTAGTAGTTGTGGGTAGCTGAGTTGTAGTAGTTGTGGGTGGCTGAGTTGTAGTAGTTGTAAGTGGCTGAGTTGTAGTAGTTGTGAATGGCTGAGTTGTAGTAGTTGTGGGTGGCTGAGTTGTAGTAGTTGTCGGTGGCTGAGTTGTAGTAGTTGTGGGTGGCTGAGTTGTAGTGGTTGTGGGTGGCTGAGTTGTAGTTGTTGTGGGTGGCTGAGTTGTAGTAGTTGTGGGTGGCAGGGTTGTAGTAGTTGTGGGTGGCTGAGTTGTAGTAGTTGTGGGTGACTGAGTTGTAGTAGTTGTGGGTGGCTGAGTTGTAGTAGCTGTTGGTGGCAGAGTTGTAGTAGTTATCAGTGGCTGAGTTGTAGTAGTTGTGGGTGGCTCAGTTGTAGTAGTTGTGGGTGGCTGAGTTGTAGTTGTTGTGGGTGGCTGAGTTGTAGTAGTTGTAGATGGCTGAGTTGTAGTAGTTGTAGGTGGCTGAGTTGTGGTAGTTGTGGGTGGCTGAGTTGTAGTTGTTGTGGGTGGCTGAGTTGTAGTAGTTGTAGGTGGCAGAGTTGTGGTAGTTGTAGGTGACTGAGTTGTAGTAGTTGTAGGTGGCTGAGTTGTAGTAGTTGTGAGTGGCTGAGTTGTAGTAGTTGTGAGTGGCTGAGTTGTAGTAGTTGTAGGTGGCTGAGTTGTAGTAGTTGTAGGTGGCAGAGTTGTAGTAGTTGTGAGTGGCTGAGTTGTAGTAGTTGTGGGTGGCAGAGTTGTAGTAGTTGTGGGTGGCTGAGTTACAGTAGTTGTGGGTGGCTGAGTTGTAGTAGTTGTGGGTAGCTGAGTTGTAGTAGTTGTGGGTGGCTTAGTGGTAGTTGTTGTGGGTGGCTGAGTTGTAGTAGTGGTAGGTGGCTGAGTTGTAGTAGTTGTGAAAAGCTGAGTTGATGTTGTTGTGGGTGGCTGAGTTGTAGTAGTTGTGGGTGGCTGAGTTGTAGTAGTTGTGGGTGGCTGAGTTGTAGTAGTTGTGGGTGGCTGAATTATAGTAGTTGTCGGTGGCTGAGTTGTAGTAGTTGTGGGTGGCTGAGTTGTAGTAGTTGTGAGTGGCTGAGTTGTAGTAGTTGTAGGTGGCAGAGTTGTAGTAGTTGTGGGTGGCTGAGTTGTAGTAGTTGTAGGTGGCAGAGTTGTAGTTGTTGTAGGTGGCAGAGTTGTAGTAGTTGTCGGTGGCTGAGTTGTAGTAGTTGTGGGTGGCTGAGTTGTAGTAGTTGTGGGTGGCTGAGTTGTAGTTGTTGTGGGTGGCTGAGTTGTAGTAGTTGTAGGTGGCTGAGTTGTTGTAGTTGTGAGTGGCTGAGTTGTAGTAGTTGTAGGTGGCAGAGTTGTAGTAGTTGTGAGTGGCTGAGTTGTAGTAGTTGTAGGTGGCAGAGTTGTAGTGGTTGTAGGTGGCAGAGTTGTAGTAGTTGTCGGAGGCTGAGTTGTAGTAGTTGTAAGTGGCTGAGTTGTTGTAGATGTGAGTGGCTGAGTTGTAGTAGTTGTAGGTGGCTGAGTTGTAGTAGTTGTGGGTGGCTGAGTTGTAGTAGTTGTGGGTGGCTGAGTTGTAGTAGTTGTGGGTGGCTGAGTTGTAGTTGTTGTGGGTGGCTGATTTGTAGTAGTCGTGGGTGGCTGAGTTGTTGTAGTTGTGGGTGGCTGAGTTGTAGTTGTTGTGGGTGGCTGAGTTGTAGTAGTTGTAGGTGGCTGAGTTGTAGTAGTTGTAGGTGCCTGAGTTGTGGTAGTTGTAGGTGGCTGAGTTGTAGTAGTTGTAGGTGGCAGAGTTGTAGTAGTTGTAGGTGGCAGAGTTGTAGTAGTTGTCGGTGGCTGAGTTGTAGTAGTTGTGGGTGGCTGAGTTGTAGTGGTTGTGGGTGGCTGAGTTGTAGTTGTTGTGAGTGGCTGAGTTGTAGTAGTTGTAGGTGGCTGAGTTGTAGTAGTTGTGGGTAGCTGAGTTGTAGTAGTTGTGGGTGGCTGAGTTGTAGTTGTTGTGGGTGGCTGAGTTGTAGTAGTTGTAAGTGGCTGAGTTGTAGTAGTTGTGAATGGCTGAGGTGTAGTAGTTCTGGGTGGCTGAGTTGTAGTAGTTGTCGGTGGCTGAGTTGTAGTCGTTGTGGGTGGCAGAGTTGTAGTAGTGGTAGGTGGCTGAGTTGTAGTAGTTGTGAAAAGCTGAGTTGTTGTTGTTGTGGGTGGCTGAGTTGTAGTAGTTGTGGGTGGCTGAGTTGTAGTAGTTGTGGGTGGCTGAATTGTAGTAGTTGTCGGTGGCTGAGTTGTAGTAGTTGTGGGTGGCTGAGTTGTAGTAGTTGTGGGTGGCTGAGTTGTAGTAGTTGTCGGTGGCTGAGTTGTAGTCGTTGTGTGTGGCTGAGTTGTAGTAGTTGTGGGTGGCTGAGTTGTAGTAGTTGTGGGTGGCTGAGTTGTAGTAGTTGTGGGTGGCTGAGTTGTAGTATTTGTGGGTGGCTGAGTTGTAGTAGTTGTAGGTGGCTGAGTTGTAGTAGTTGTGGGTGGCTGAGTTGTAGTAGTTGTGAGTGGCTGAGTTGTAGTTGTTGTGGGTGGCTGAGTTGTAGTAGTTGTGAGTGGCTGAGTTGTAGTTGTTGTGGGTGGCTGAGTTGTAGTAGTTGTAGGTGGCTGAGTTGTAGTAGTTGTGGGTGGCTGAGTTGTAGTAGTTGTGAGTGGCTGAGTTGTAGTTGTTGTGGGTGGCTCAGTTGTAGTAGTTGTAGGTGGCTGAGTTGTAGTAGTTGTAGGTGGCTGAGTTGTGGTAGTTGTGGGTGGCTGAGTTGTAGTTGTTGTGGGTGGCTGAGTTGTAGTAGTTGTTGGTGGCAGAGTTGTAGTAGTTGTAGGTGGCAGAGTTGTAGTAGTTGTGGGTGGCTGAGTTGTAGTAGTTGTGGGTGGCTGAGTTGTAGTTGTTGTGGGTGGTTGAGTTGTAGTAGTTGTAGGTGGCTGAGTTGTAGTAGTTGTGGGTGGCTGAGTTGTAGTAGTAGGTGGCTGAGTTGTAGTAGTTGTGAGTGGCTGAGTTGTAGTAGTTATGAGTGGCTGAGTTGTAGTAGTTGTAGGTGGCTGAGTTGTTGTAGTTGTGAGTGGCTGAGTTGTAGTGGTTGTAGGTGGCAGAGTTGTAGTAGTTGTGAGTGGCTGAGTTGTAGTAGTTGTAGGTGGCTGAGTTGTTGTAGTTGTGAGTGGCTGAGTTGTAGTAGTTGTAGGTGGCAGAGTTGTGGTAGTTGTTAGTGGCTGAGTTGTAGTAGTTGTAGGTGGCTGAGTTGTAGTAGTTGTAGGTGGCAGAGTTGTAGTAGTTGTCGGTGGCTGAGTTGTAGTAGTTGTGGGTGGCTGAGTTGTAGTAGTTGTGGGTGGCTGAGTTGTAGTAGTTGTAGGTGGCTGAGTTGTTGTAGTTGTGAGTGGCTGAGTTGTAGTAGTTGTAGGTGGCAGAGTTGTGGTAGTTGTTAGTGGCTGAGTTGTAGTAGTTGTAGGTGGCTGAGTTGTAGTAGTTGTAGGTGGCAGAGTTGTAGTAGTTGTCGGTGGCTGAGTTGTAGTAGTTGTGGGTGGCTGAGTTGTAGTAGTTGTGAGTGGCTGAGTTGTAGTAGTTGTAGGTGGCTGAGTTGTTGTAGTTGTGAGTGGCTGAGTTGTAGTAGTTGTAGGTGGCTGAGTTGTAGTAGTTGTAGGTGGCTGAGTTGTTGTAGTTGTGAGTGGCTGAGTTGTAGTAGTTGTAGGTGGCAGAGTTGTGGTAGTTGTTAGTGGCTGAGTTGTAGTAGTTGTGGGTGGCTGAGTTGTAGTTGTTGTGGGTAGCTGAGTTGTAGTAGTTGTAGGTGGCTGAGTTGGAGCAGTTGTGGGTAGCTGAGTTGTAGTAGTTGTGGGTGGCTGAGTTGTAGTTGTTGTGGGTGGCTGAGTTGTAGTAGTTGTTGGTGGCTGAGTTGTAGTAGTTGTGGGAGGCTGAGTTGTAGTTGTTGTGGGTGGCTGAGTTGTAGTAGTTGTAGGTGGCTGAGTTGTAGTAGTTGTGGGTGGCTGAGTTGCAGTAGTTGTGGGTGGCTGAGTTGTAGTAGTTGTCGGTGGCTGAGTTGTAGTAGTTGTGGGTGGCTGAGTTGCAGTAGTTGTGGGTGGCTGAGTTGTAGTCGTTGTGGGTGGCTGAGTTGTAGTAGTTGTGGGTGGCTGAGTTGTAGTAGTTGTGGGTGGCTGAGTTGTAGTAGTTGTGGGTGGCTGAGTTGTAGTAGTTGTGGGTGGCTGAGTTGTAGTAGTTGTGGGTGGCTGAGTTGTAGTAGTTGTAGGTGGCTGAGTTGTAGTAGTTGTAGGTGGCTGAGTTGTAGTTGTTGTGGGTGGCTGAGTTGTAGTAGTTGTGGGTGGCTGAGTTGTAGTAGTTGTGGGTGGCTGAGTTGTAGTTGTTGTCTGTGGCTGAGTTGTAGTAGTTGTAGGTGGCTGAGTTGTAGTAGTTGTGAGTGGCTGAGTTGTAGTAGTTGTGGGTGGCTGAGTTGTAGTAGTTGTGGGTGGCTGAGTTGTAGTATTTGTAGGTGGCAGAGTTGTGGTAGTTGTAGGTGGCTGAGTTGTAGTAGTTGTGGGTGGCTGAGTTGTAGTAGTTGTGAGTGGCTGAGTTGTAGTAGTTGTAGGTGGCTGAGTTGTTGTAGTTGTGAGTGGCTGAGTTGTAGTAGTTGTAGGTGGCAGAGTTGTAGTAGTTGTGGGTGGCTGAGTTGTAGTAGTTGTGGGTGGCAGAGTTGTAGTAGTTGTAGGTGGCAGAGTTGTAGTAGTTGTCGGTGGCTGAGTTGTAGTAGTTGTGGGTGGCTGAGTTGTAGTAGTTGTAGGTGGTTGAGTTGTAGTTGTTTTTGGTGGCGTGGTAGTTATTGGTGGAGAGGTGGTCGTCGTTGGGTTCGTTGTCGTGGTTGGACTTGGTGTGGTTGTTGTTGGTTGCTGTGTTGTGGTGGTTGTTGTCTTTGTCGTGGGCGTAGGTGTTGGGTTTGTGGTTGTCCTTGTTGTTGTTTTGATGGATGTTGTTGTTATTGTTGTAGTAGTCGGCGTTTGCGTCGTGGTATATCCGCAGTCTGAAATAAGCAGCAAAACACATTTTATTTTCAGATATTAAATTTTTTTTTTGATGCTTAATCGATAAATAGATAAGAATTTCTTTTCGAGCCAACGGTGGCGAAAGTCATTCTTTAGGGAATTTGACAAACTATGGGCTAATGGACTTCCGTCTGCCGTGCTAAGCAAAAAGATAGTGTCTCAATGTTTCCGTTTTCGAAGTGGTACTTTTTTATATCGTAACAATGTATTCTATTCTATCGTAATCTAGAAGAGCAAGGAAACCGTATCTGTCCGGGATCATGAAGAAAACAGAAACGAAATTCACATTGTCTCGAATTAGGTTTCATCGTAAAAAATGCAGTAACTTCAGTTAACGTCTTCTTGCTTAGTATTCACGTCTCGTCTTCAGTTACTGTTCTTTTGCTTAAAATGTTTAGTATACAATGTATAATTATTAATGGCCGACCGACTCAGGCCTACAGATATTTTAAGATCTCAGCTTCCAATAATTTATTCACTTAGAATAGTCATCTTGGTGTCAAAACATAAATATCATGAGTCACGAAATAAATGGAGCCATTCCAAATTCCCCATAGCTTCAATAGCGGCCATTATAATATGACCGACCCAAAAAGATGGATTTGTCGATATCTCGGCTTTCATTTCACTTTGAATCCTCATGTTGGTATGAAAGCATACACATTTCGGGTCAATGATTCCAATGAAGTCATCTCAAATCTCCAAATTGTCCCAATAGTGACCATTTTACAAAATGGTCGACCCAAAAGAGGGATTTGTCAATATCTAACGTATACTCGTTATCTTGGTGTCTAAGCGTAGGTTATAGGCCTACGTATTTTATGGGAATGGATTACAACGGAGCCTTCGGAAATTTCTCTGTGACTTCAATGGCATCAATTTTCCAAAGAGGCCGACCCCAAAAAGTAATTTTCTAGCATCTTATTTCACTTAAAACATTCGTTTTTGTGTCTTATCATGCATGTTAAATGACAAAGATTATAATAGAGCCATCGCAAGTTTCTCTGTGGCCAAGTTGTTTTCCATTTTTCAAAATGGCCGATCAAAATGGTGAAATCTCATGTGTATGCGTGCAATAGGCTAACCTTCGGACTGTGACGATTTCACCATGGTTGTAGAGCATCTTTGTCCCACCATCTACATTTTGTTCGATAATACGTCTTAGAATTTTGGAAAATTGGGAGCATGAGCTTTTGTGTACACCATTGCTTTTTATGGGTTCCTGGCACTTTGGAATCCTTACACCTAAATGTGTACGGTATGTTACACACGAGTATGACGATTCTAAGTGAACTGAAAGCTGAGAAAATGATAATTTCCTATTTTGGTCGGTCATTCTGAAAAAAGGCCGCCATTGAGGCTATGGGGAACTCTGCCATGGCCCTATTGAAACCCATGCCACTACATATGCTATGGCTCAGTCTCGATCTTTTGTCTCAATTGGTCCTTCTCTCTGGAATGCTCTTTCTCCTTCTGTTCGCTCTACACTTCTGTCTGTCAGTCTCTCCTCTGCTCTGTCTCTTCTCAAAACCTGTTTCTTCTCGCGGGGTCTTGCGCACTGGGAGCGCCTCTGAACGGTTCACCCTACTATAGGCACTTTATAAATGTTTAAATACAATACAATGTGTAAGTTTAGACACCAAGATGACGATTCTGAACGAATTAAATGCTGAGATATTGAAAAATTTCCATTTCCATCTTCCAAAATGGCCGCCATTGAGGCCATAGAGAATTTTAGATGGCCCCATAGGAATTCTTGCCCCATACACATGTATGTTCAGGCACCAAGATGACGATTCTAAGTCAATTAATTGCTGATAATATTGAAAATCTCCATTTCGTCAGACATTTTGAAAAATGGTCGCCATTGAGGCCAGGGAAAGTTCTGCGTGGCCGTATTGGAATCTTTGCCCCTAAATATGTAAGTTTATGCGCCAACATGACACTTCGGAGTGAAATAGAAGCTGATGTAGCCTATTTAAAAATTTGTAGATCGGTCGGCCATTTTGGAAAATGGCTACCATTGGGGCAAGAAGGCAAATCTGCGATGGCTCTATTGACAAGTCTTTTTTCTTAGGACTTGTTCGTGGTTTGTACCAAATTTCATGCACAGCGAACATTTTCTCACCAACCCGCTATACTAATGATTCATGAAGACTTACTGCCTTCTTGCTTAGCATCAATCAAAGGGATGTTCAATGTTTCGATACTAAACAAAATAGCAGTATCTCATTTTTATGCAATTTTTGTAAAATTTCACTAAAACAAGTTTAGTCCCTAATTCGCTAGTTTAGATATAACTGTTTGCAAGAATTCAGAAAGATTGCAGCTTTATTTCTGGTTGGATTGAACCGATTTATTATATTTCGTTTTACGGAAAATAACCTTGTTTAGTTACTGTCTTTTTGCTAAGCACGGCAGTGCAATGTTTAAAAGCGTTTGTTTCTTCGATCAATCGGTAAGAATTTCCAGATAGGCCTACTTAATATTGTAGTTTACTGTCGTTTTATTCTGGCTTATTCATTATGAATTTACATAATTGACTGATCTTATCTGTTTAAGAATAATAATATGTTTTAGCATTATATTATGAAAGGTAGTCAGCACGAAGAAATTACTAAAGGGCGCACGTGTTTGACAAATCTGTTGCAAATCTTTGAGAAGATAGGAAAGCCAGCGGATGTAATTTACCTGGACTTTGCCAAGGCATTTGATAAAGTACCCCATAAAAGACTGGCTAAAAAGTTGAAAGCATGCGGGATTAGAGGGCAGGTACTCAAGTGGATTCAGAGCTGGCTTTGAGATAGGAGACAAAAGGTGGGAATAGGCGATAAACATTCTAGGTGGACAGCTGTGCTAAGTGGAGTAGGCCTACCCCAAGGATCAGTGTTGGGGTCACTGTTGTTTGTACTTTTCATCAATGACATAGATGATGGAGTTCTATATTATAAGTTTGCGGATGACACAAAACTATGTAGAGCAGTGGGTAATGAAGAAGAAGCAGAGATACTACATGAAGATCTAAAAAGAATGTTCAGATGATCACAGGACTGGCAAAAGCTATTTAATTTGGAAAAGTGCGCAGTGATGCATATTGGAAGGAGAAACCAGGAGATTGCATATTAAATGAGGGGATAAGGTACTGAGGGTGAGTGAGGAAGAAAGGGATTTAGGAGTGTTGTGCACAAGAGTGCAAAACCTTCAAGGCAATGTGCTGAAGCATCAAAAAAGCAATTCCAACATCAGGTATGTTATAAGAAGGACAATAGTTACTAGAGACAACAATACTGAATACTGGATACAATACTGAGGCTATATCAATCACTGGTTACTGGTTAGGCCATAGTTGGAATACTGCATTCAGACATGGAATCCATAATTACCTGAAGCAGGACATGGAAAAACTGAATAAGTGCAAAGTAGTGTTACAAAGATGACTTGGGGTTACTAAGATTTGAACTACATGTACGAAAAGAGGTTGAAGAGGCGTGGGCTAACAACATTGGAGAGACGGAGGAGCAGAGGAAATCTAATATTATTGAAGTATGCAAGATCATTACTGGAAAGAAAGCACTACGTTGCGAGAAGTTCTTTGATTTAGCACCAAGCAAAGCAACTCGGGGGTCATAATTATAGGTACAACTAGTTTAAGAAGCCAAAAAGTACATTAGGACAGCGGTTCTCAACCTGTGGGTCGCGACCCTCGCGGGGGTCGCCTGACGATTTGCCAGGGGTCGCCTGGATCCTTCAGAAATTTGTAAAAGATGTAGGCCGAATAGCAATTTCAACGCAAGCCATTATGCAATAGTAACTTAAAATAAACTTCTACCGTACCTATTCTTTGATATGATTCATTGGATAGATTGCGTCACCTAATTTAATTATTGCTCGTTTTGGATTCCAAGTGCATATTCCACTTTTACCATCAGGGCCTATTCTTTTTTTAAATTCGGTTTGCTCAAAGAATCCATGCTGTCAGCTATAATGAGACCTATACATGGACGCAGACTTGAGGTTAGAGAAGGGACGTGCGGTACGATGTATACGGTCTTCGAAATTTGTGATGGGGGAACGAGCTGTTTATATCCCCAATATAAATTAATAAATATCATAAATATTATCAAAATTTTCTACGGTATTATCCACGGTTCTTCCATAATGAGCAATTTTGTTAAAATGCCAGCTTAAAATAGTATCATCAGACTACATGTGCAGTCAAGAATTTAAACAATGTGGAAGGAATAGCCTACTTGGTTAAATTTAATCACGTCTGTGAGCACTGAAGTCATGAGTAACTTTGTTAAGATGACAGCATAAAATGCTACAGCTACAGTGTGCAAATCCAAACAATAAATTACAAACAATTGGGAGGTGACACTCTGAAGACTTAAAATATGGGCCATCAGCATTGAAAATAAAGCAATTTAATTAAGATGGCAGCCTACAATAAAATGCAGCAATTACAGTGTGGAAATAAAAAATGTAAACAATGGGTATGAAACATCAGTCTTTCGAACAACACTGAAATGTGAGGAATTTAGTTAAAATGACAGCTTTAAATGCTGCCATTGCAGTATGAAAATTCAAATAAATTTTGACAACGGGAGGGGGAAATCACCTTCCTAAACGTACCTCTCCCTCTGCTGAGAAAACCTATGAAAATTGTACTTCAAAACACTGAATAGGTATATCAGAATCGCAAGAGCTATAGGAAACCTCACACAAGGGCAAAATGATTTTTCGAAATGCAGTGAAGAGGGGGGAGGAACTCGGACAAATTTTTGTTAGGGTCGCCACAACTTTAAAAATGTTACCAAGGGGTCGCCGCCCTAGAAAGGTTGAGAACCGCTGCATTAGGACATAAATTCTTCAGTGCTAAGGTTGTAGAACTGTGGAACGGTTTGGATGACAGCACTGTGTCGGTGGACACAATTACAGCGTTTAAAAGGAAGCTAGGAAAATTGGGCTATTAAAATTGTATTGTATAAAATGTCCCAGGTTAAAGTTTGCAGTGGTTCTAAGACGCTGGGTCTTCTGAACCACTTAAAACCCATGTTTTGTTATGCTATGTTCAGTAACCGGCGCTAGGGGACGGCTAAGGGGACTAAGCCCCCAGAAAAGGCTATCCGGTTTCTAATATGTAAAAATTAAATATTTTGACGGTTAGCCCCTAAAATCTGAAATATATGTAATTATGTTTGAGATTTCGACCAATTGACTAAAAAATTCGTCAGAAATTTTGACGAACGAAAATGTAAATTTTTTTCACAGAATTCAGCTCCCCCTTAAAACTTAAATCCTGGCGCCGCCACTGGTTATGTTAAGCATTGACTCACATGGTGGAGTACATGATGCTGAAAAGGCTGGCGCATTTGTTGCGGCGTATGCAAACTGTACGTCATATGGTTTTCCAAATGCAACGTTGCATTGGTAGTTTGCAGCATAGAAAGAATCGACTGTAATGGTCGATGTTGATACATAGTATGCACCACTTTTCTTTGGCACAGGAGTATCGGCTTTGTAGAAATTCCCATCGGATGTCCAGGTCATAATTGCATTAGTCGGATGGAAACTGCTGACGGTATACGAGAGGCTGCATGTTATATTAATTTTCGTAGAATTGACCGCTGTGCAGTTACACGTTGGAGGTTGCTCTGCGGAACACAAAATCATACATAAAATAGGTCAACATTGCTGTCAAAAATATAGGTTAGCAGTTTAGTACAAGTTTAAAACACGTCTGTTTCATTGACGACATTGAGAGATCTTCAAAAGTACAAGTAAGTTTCATATAAAGCTGCGATAACAGCGTCCAAAGCTATTGTGTTGTAGCGACGTATAACTACGCTACAGGTTTCGGGTCGCTAATATTATTTTATTTAATTTTTGATCGATTATGGGGTTTCAGGGATCTGATATATTTGTTTTATTTCTGTATTTTTGAGCTGCCTTGTGTGACCTATATTTTAATGTTGATTTGCGCTTGACACGGGTCACAGCGACCGCTGACGTAGGCAGCAGTCGTTGCTGTTCCATTAATTGGTATATGTTCACACGCTCTCAGCGATCGTCGGTCGCTGTCTTCAAAGGCCGTGCCGCTTGCAGTCGATGAGGGTAATTAAACTTTCGCACGCTCTCTGAGGTGGTCTGATGATCAGAGTGAGCGAGGAATACAGCCAGCCAGACAAGCACAGGCAGGGACACGGATTGAGAAGGAAACACCGTTGGCGTGTGGGTCTGTGTACGTGTGTTTTCTCAAGGTTGAACTGGTGCATTTGATGCCTACGTGATCAGCGGCAGATGGCGCCTTTCAGAAGGAGAGATAGAAGGAGAAGGACAGTGAGCTATAGACAGACGCGGAGATACACAGGAGAGGACGCAGCTGGCAGCTAATTCTTGCCGCCTTGAAACAGCTGCGTTGCTGCTGGGTTTGCGCGCGCGGCTCACTTGCTGGTCATGCGCAGAAAGGGGGACGCTCTCCTTGTCAGGCAGTAATAAAAGAGCAGCGCGACGCTGAGAGGCTCAGTTGCGCACAGGATCTCAGGGCGGTCGGATGTATTGCGGCGGTTGGTAGTTTTAGGCTCGATCAAGTTGGTGAAGCATGGCCAGGATAAGCGCCTGCTTGCACTAGTTGCGCATACACGGATTCTGTCGGCGATTCATTCTCTCTCGACATGGAGTCGATTAAATAAAAGAGTTTGTTTGTTGCGAGAAATACATCAGCGTCGCTGCAAGTTTTGTCTTCGCTCTCGCTTCGGATATATTCCTGGATTACTAATTCAAGGCCTCTCTCCGCCCTGTCACACGGAGTGATTTATCGTGGGCTTCGAATCGTCAGCGCTCTGTTCTCGTTCTTCGGAATTGTGTTGCGAAGCGTTTGGTCGTATTATTTGCCTAAGGGCGTCTTTCTCAAACGGCTTGGATAAATAGCCGAAATTGTTGTTCATTGCGAGAAATCAGCATCGGATTTAGCTGATCTTTTCGGGCGTTTCAAACTCGACGCCTTTCTGTGTGTTTCGTCGCATATCTTGGATATCGTCTTCGTCGCTGTTCTTCGCACACGATCGGCTTTGTCCCTTGTCTTCGGACATAAGGTACGCTTTATTGGGGAATTAATACGATCGGTTATTTAGATATTTTGGGCTGAACTGAAATTGGCTGTGGGACTTGAGAGTCAATCGGGATTTAATTTAGGCATACTCCGGTTGATAGGTGTTTGCATTGAATTGTTGCATTTGATTTTCATTGAATGTCTTTACAAAGGATAGGAACTGATAATTGAACTTACTGACTTTTATGTTTGATTGCTTTGAGCATAATTGATGTCAATTGAAGATTCAAGTGATTGTGAATAATAAGAAATATTAATTAAACTTCTGACTTTGATCATTGATGGCATTGAATGCAACTGACGTTGAATGAATACTTGATTGATTGTGAGCTCTAAAGATAGAAGTCATTTCTATAGCGCTATGGAGGAATCTAGGCCAGTCACCCCTGCTCAGCCTTCACGGCCCCCTTCTTCTATGGAGGTATTGCTCGAGGCAATACAGACTAATGCTAAGTCAACTCATGATGCTATGACTTCTATACAGTCGTCGTTGCAACTCAATGCCAGAGACACGCAAGAGGCGATTGCCACGGTGGAGCTTAATGTCCTGGCAGTGCAATCAAATGTAAGAGAGGAAATCTCTTCTGTAAAATCTTATGTCAGAGATACGCAGGATGCTATTTCCTCAGTGCAATCAAATGTTAGCGATGCTATTTCCTCAGTGCAATTAAATGTAAGAGAAGAGATCTCGGCGGTAAGAGATAATGTCAGGGAAGCGCTGACGGAAGTTGTATCACGCTTGGAAAGATTGGAGACATCGCCGGTACCCAAGCCTGCTGTGGATTTGAACCCTGGTTACCTCACCGCTATTACCACTGCGGACGCGCCATACCACTCGACCATCGGCCTGGAAGAAACTTTGGGTGCTAGGCCTAAAGATTTCACGCAACCTGGTATATTGCGAAGAAGTGATAGATTGGCTGGTAGGCCGCCAATTTCATATAGGGAGTACGGTAGTCGAAAAGACTGGCCGCCTTTCCTGGGTTGGGATTCGAACCCAGAAGTCACCTCCTCCTGTCCTCCCTCTATCTCTAGAGCTCGTCCACAGCAGCACGCGGTCCCATCGAGCGAGGATCCGGAAGTGGCGACTCCGGGGATGCCGATAGGGGCGGGCGTTACAATTGGTACCAGAAGTGGGGTCAAATTAGTTCTAGAGATTTTGGCGATGATAGGTTAGAAGAGGAAACTGACTATGCTAGAACAGGCGAAATGGCAATTTCTTTTGAAAGAAGGAAGGAAAGGGAATTTGCTGATATTGTGGATATAATGTCTGATGATGGTAGTGTAGACATTGAAATCAGCAAGATAATGGAATCTAGACCTAAAACTGTTAAAATAATTGATAACAGAATGCATGCAGCACGGCAACCGGAGTTTAGAAATTTGGAAATAAATAAACCGATCGCTAATAAATTGTCACGGGAGGGGGGTGATAAGGTCAATCCAGTTCCTTTTGCCTCTTCGTCGCCTTCCCACGGTGCATATTCTCGACTTGATCCGCAATGGAGGATGCAAGAACCGCCTGCGTTCGTCGATCAACAAAGAGCGGAAACGGCGCAGCACCGGATCGACAGCCGGCAACCAACGTCGGGAATGCCGACCTCAATGCCCGACGGTGCTTTCCACGGTCGTGCAACTTCGACCATGGTTGGTCGAGACTACGCTCGACCCGACCTTCCTCCTGGACCAGCGGCGATGGCAACGGTCGACTGGATGCAACCATACGCTCGTCCCGACCATTCAAACATGCCGTGGAGGTATGCTCCGACCTACGCTCCGAACGCTTTCTACGGTAGCAGCGACAACCGGGTTTGGGTCGACCCGCCTCGCTGTCTCGACCCGCTTCGACCAAGCGACGCCGTCTTTCCTCGGTGGCCAACGGTCGTGGAATCGGCGAGGATGAGTTCATGCCTGGGTGCGCAGAACTTCGGATTTAGCCGTGACGCCGAATTACCGCGATGTCAGACGGTAACGAAGTCGACACCTCTGGAGAAGAATGAAACGACGGGCGATGATAAAGCGACGTCTGCGGTTGGTGAAACGAGAGCACGGACGTCTACCAACGCTTCAGTCGGCCCTATTAAAGTTGTCCCGACGACCACCGTCGCAACGCAAACGACCGGCGACTGGGGGTTACCGTCGATCGGTTCAAAGGGAACAATCAAGGAAGCAGAACCGACCGCGTCGACGACAGCTAAAGAGGGCGAGGCCAAACAGTCGTCGCCTTCGTCTACCAAGCCAACACAATTCCTGAAACTCGGGTCTTTTAGCGGAAAGACGGACGTTGAAACATTCTTACGAAAATTCTCCGTGTGCGCCAGGAATAACAGATGGACGGACGAGGAGAGATTGAACCAATTAGTAGTCTCATTGGTTGAACCGGCGACTCATTTGCTGAGCGAGTCGAACGCAGATGGCCTGGACACTTGGACGGCTTTGGTCCAGCGACTTCGTGAACGATACGGCAACGCTGAACAACAAGCCCTGTTCCAAACGCAGCTAAGCACCAGGAAACAGAAAGTCGACGAGGATATGGGCGTCCTGGTGGACGACATCCGACGTCTCTCCACGCGCGCTTATCCGGGTTCCTCGACAGCTCACAGCGAAGCTATTGCTGTTCGGGCATTCTTGGATGCCCTGAGAGATAGAACGCTTGCTCTGAAAATCCGAGAGCGAGAACCGAAATCCCTCGACGAAGCCTACAAGGTAGCGATGCGATTGGACGGCTACCAGAAAGCGGAAGCCGGCGGCCATGAACAACAAGACCGACGACATGGACGAATCAACGCGATTACAGAGGAAGAAGATTCGAAAGTAAAGGATCTGGAACGGCAGATGGAGCGAATGAGGAGACAAATGGAGCGACTAGAGAAGAAGGAGCGACAACCAGTGTCGGCGCCACAATACAGAGACAACAATCGCGGGCCGTGGAGAGGTCAGAACGGGTCAACAAGAAATGAATGGTCGAATAACAATGGAAGTTATGGACGGGGAACTCCGCGATGTTTCCTGTGTCATCGGCTCGGTCATTTGAGCTCGGCGTGCAGACTTCGGCCATATGTGGAAACAGAAACGGAAGCAGGACCTTCCGCGCGCCGATGCTTCGAGTGTTCTGCGACGGACCACATAGCGCGCCTCTGCCCTCTTCGACAACAGCAGCAGGCTCCACCTAGCGACAACCTTGGACAACCTGTGGGCGATAACCACGACAACCCCAGCGTTGGTCGTGTGTTCGCTGTTCGGTCCGCTCCAGCGCCGAGCAGGGACCAGCGGAACGGGCAGAACCAGGAGCGTCGGTCGCGGAGGTCGCCATCATCGTCGAGGAGGCGAGACAGTGGTCGGAACTCACCAAGAGAGGAACGACGCTGTTTCTACTGTGACGACAGTTCGCACCTTTTGAGGAGCTGTCCGCTTCGCAATGGACCCCCTGAGGACCGGATCTGGAGGATGCTGGGAGAACCGACCGGACTTCGTCCGCCTGAAAACTTGACGTCGGCTGGGTAACTCTGTTAAATGACCGCTTAATTTGCGGCCATTTTGAATGCAGGAAGCTTCTGTAACACTGTTTTATTTTGATTTTGATGAATCCATTTTTGATTTACATGTGGAAGGCTTTACATGTGTGTATTACTGTGTAAATAACTGTATTCTTGCATCGTATGTTGTGCATTCATATGTGTATTGCATAATATTAATATTGCATTGCCGACTGTCTGATTAATGTTTGCAATGGTGATATAGATTAGTATTGTATTGCATTTGCAATGAAGCGATGGACGATTTTATTATTGCCTCTGCTGTAGACAGAAAACTGGACTGTCATTGCCTGCATTGCGCTATATAAATATTGGTTTTACCTGTTGATGTATATATAAGGTTGCCTATTTTAGTTAAGGCCATTGATGACGATTATGTGACCTTGAACTTAGACTTGCAGTGGAATTAGCCATGATGATGTGATTATGTGATATTATGACCTGCGGTGAAATAGTAGGCCTATATGTTTCTGAGTTAATGCTCGGAGGGGAAATTTGCATTAGGCCTATATTCCGCTTCTTCTATAACATGATTAATTAAAAAATAATAATTTTAAAGGATTGGCACAGCTAAATTTTAAGGCTTCTAAGTTCCGTGTATAGAGTTCTTATATGCGTAACTATTGTCATCGCATATATATATATAATAATAATTGTATGGATGCTTATTAATTAACTTTAGTGAGGCGCTCTATAAATGTTCTATAATAGTCCCTTATTGTCCTTCAGCGCCTTAATGCATTACCGAGGTTTTGAGTTTAACAGCGGTGAAATTAATATACATAGCTGCTCTTTGATTAATAGTCCTGCATAGGCCTACATGTTTTGGTTGCAGTACGAATTATTTAGATTGCAGTTGATGGACGCAGGATATAAATATATTTAGTTTGATTTAATAGGCCTACTTGAATGACTAGCCCGTGTACTGTCTGCATCAGCGTTGCAGTTGAGACACAATTTTAATAGTTGCGATGCATAATTTGGTCTTATAATTTTGCAGTGTAGACTATGATTAAACTGGTTGCCTAATAATATTTATTAGGACTAGGCATAAAATAATTAGGAGCTCTGTCTGTGCGAGAAATGAGGTTGGCCTAAATGATTTTGTAGCATTGGATTTAATATTATTATTAATTCGGTGCAGATTAATATTGGGATCCATGAATGGATCTATGACCTAATTGCGAGTTCGTTCAATAGGCCTAATTTGGATCTTGTTGATGGGTGGCCTCGCAGTTTTCCACGCTTCTACAGATCAATTGTAGATGGCGGAGGAAGAGCGGAGGCGTAGTCCGAGAGCGACGCATTAGGACGCCGACGATTATCGACTGAGATTCTCAGTGTTCAATTGTTCCAGACGAAAGAAGTTCGGAACGTCTGTCCTTGTTGTAATATAATTGTGCATTTAATCTGCAATATAACTAAATCTGTAATGTAATATTTACTGCTATGATTAGCATAGTAAAGATTAAGCTATAGATTAGATTAACGGTTGACCTAATTCTGAAAGGATTTATTTGAGGTCTTATTTTATTTCGTGCAAAACAACGCGACCTTAGTCGTACGATGCACTTTGACCTACATGTAAAAGGATCATGTTCAATTGCCTAATTCTCACAGCCAGACGCACGCTGTAGATGCACTGCGTGGGGGGGGGGAATAGAGACACAGGAGTCGACGCATCAAAGAGCGGCGATTAATTAGCAATCGTTGTTTCCCAGGCGCGTGGGTGGTCCCGTTAGTCTCCGCTGCATCTCTGATAGAATGAAGGAAAGATAATAGGCCTTGATGCTATGCAATGATGCATAAGGATTTATAGTAGACTAAAGTGGCCTAATGTTGATTTGCGCTTTAGACTAAGATCTCATATTAAAATCATGATAATCCTTTTAGGCCTAGAATTTTTACGATTATACAATGTGACTGTTTTGTAACTTTAGCCTATGTTTAAATGGCCTATTTTAATTCTGTGCATAATCGGTTGCATTTTTAAGTAGGCCTACTGAAAGATGTTGGGAAGGGAGCGGCTTATTAAGCTGAAGTTAGGCTTGGTCTCTTACGGTAAGCTTTGATGGGGAGCCTACGGATAGTTATAATGAGCATTGGCCTTTGGAGACTTAAGCTGTGTGTGTAGTCTCAGGTAATTTGCTATGATAGCACCGTTGTTAATGGGATTAGAGACTTAGGTTTAACTGCTTAGATGAGTCTTTAAATGTAGACGTTTGCCTACAGTGAAATGCCTAAAGAAGTCTCGATAGTAAAGGCCATGGGTGGCCTATTAATCAGATGACCTGTTGTAAAGGTAACGGAAGTCTAGTGGTTTTTGTGGCTGTCCCGTGGGTTCTTAAGTCAATGCTTGCCGTGGAGGACTTTGTGCTTAACTAAACTCAAGGAGACCTATATATAGAATTGCTTTTGAGCTTTACTGAACTATTAGCGATGGAGCTATATAATTATAATAATAATAAATGTTTCTTTCGCTTGAACTGACATTTAACGCTAAAATGTGAACTTTCTGATGCTTACGTTGATGACTGTTCATTGCATATATTTTTAATTCTTGCATTTGAATCCTTGATGTAAAAATTGGAGTATGGCCTTACTAGCATTTCAGGATCCATTTGTCCAATTAAAGGGATCCTGAAATCAGGGAGGGCCGAGAATAGTGTAGCGACGTATAACTACGCTACAGGTTTCGGGTCGCTAATATTATTTTATTTAATTTTTGATCGATTATGGGGTTTCAGGGATCTGATATATTTGTTTTATTTCTGTATTTTTGAGCTGCCTTGTGTGACCTATATTTTAATGTTGATTTGCGCTTGACACGGGTCACAGCGACCGCTGACGTAGGCAGCAGTCGTTGCTGTTCCATTAATTGGTATATGTTCACACGCTCTCAGCGATCGTCGGTCGCTGTCTTCAAAGGCCGTGCCGCTTGCAGTCGATGAGGGTAATTAAACTTTCGCACGCTCTCTGAGGTGGTCTGATGATCAGAGTGAGCGAGGAATACAGCCAGCCAGACAAGCACAGGCAGGGACACGGATTGAGAAGGAAACACCGTTGGCGTGTGGGTCTGTGTACGTGTGTTTTCTCAAGGTTGAACTGGTGCATTTGATGCCTACGTGATCAGCGGCAGATGGCGCCTTTCAGAAGGAGAGATAGAAGGAGAAGGACAGTGAGCTATAGACAGACGCGGAGATACACAGGAGAGGACGCAGCTGGCAGCTAATTCTTGCCGCCTTGAAACAGCTGCGTTGCTGCTGGGTTTGCGCGCGCGGCTCACTTGCTGGTCATGCGCAGAAAGGGGGACGCTCTCCTTGTCAGGCAGTAATAAAAGAGCAGCGCGACGCTGAGAGGCTCAGTTGCGCACAGGATCTCAGGGCGGTCGGATGTATTGCGGCGGTTGGTAGTTTTAGGCTCGATCAAGTTGGTGAAGCATGGCCAGGATAAGCGCCTGCTTGCACTAGTTGCGCATACACGGATTCTGTCGGCGATTCATTCTCTCTCGACATGGAGTCGATTAAATAAAAGAGTTTGTTTGTTGCGAGAAATACATCAGCGTCGCTGCAAGTTTTGTCTTCGCTCTCGCTTCGGATATATTCCTGGATTACTAATTCAAGGCCTCTCTCCGCCCTGTCACACGGAGTGATTTATCGTGGGCTTCGAATCGTCAGCGCTCTGTTCTCGTTCTTCGGAATTGTGTTGCGAAGCGTTTGGTCGTATTATTTGCCTAAGGGCGTCTTTCTCAAACGGCTTGGATAAATAGCCGAAATTGTTGTTCATTGCGAGAAATCAGCATCGGATTTAGCTGATCTTTTCGGGCGTTTCAAACTCGACGCCTTTCTGTGTGTTTCGTCGCATATCTTGGATATCGTCTTCGTCGCTGTTCTTCGCACACGATCGGCTTTGTCCCTTGTCTTCGGACATAAGGTACGCTTTATTGGGGAATTAATACGATCGGTTATTTAGATATTTTGGGCTGAACTGAAATTGGCTGTGGGACTTGAGAGTCAATCGGGATTTAATTTAGGCATACTCCGGTTGATAGGTGTTTGCATTGAATTGTTGCATTTGATTTTCATTGAATGTCTTTACAAAGGATAGGAACTGATAATTGAACTTACTGACTTTTATGTTTGATTGCTTTGAGCATAATTGATGTCAATTGAAGATTCAAGTGATTGTGAATAATAAGAAATATTAATTAAACTTCTGACTTTGATCATTGATGGCATTGAATGCAACTGACGTTGAATGAATACTTGATTGATTGTGAGCTCTAAAGATAGAAGTCATTTCTATAGCGCTATGGAGGAATCTAGGCCAGTCACCCCTGCTCAGCCTTCACGGCCCCCTTCTTCTATGGAGGTATTGCTCGAGGCAATACAGACTAATGCTAAGTCAACTCATGATGCTATGACTTCTATACAGTCGTCGTTGCAACTCAATGCCAGAGACACGCAAGAGGCGATTGCCACGGTGGAGCTTAATGTCCTGGCAGTGCAATCAAATGTAAGAGAGGAAATCTCTTCTGTAAAATCTTATGTCAGAGATACGCAGGATGCTATTTCCTCAGTGCAATCAAATGTTAGCGATGCTATTTCCTCAGTGCAATTAAATGTAAGAGAAGAGATCTCGGCGGTAAGAGATAATGTCAGGGAAGCGCTGACGGAAGTTGTATCACGCTTGGAAAGATTGGAGACATCGCCGGTACCCAAGCCTGCTGTGGATTTGAACCCTGGTTACCTCACCGCTATTACCACTGCGGACGCGCCATACCACTCGACCATCGGCCTGGAAGAAACTTTGGGTGCTAGGCCTAAAGATTTCACGCAACCTGGTATATTGCGAAGAAGTGATAGATTGGCTGGTAGGCCGCCAATTTCATATAGGGAGTACGGTAGTCGAAAAGACTGGCCGCCTTTCCTGGGTTGGGATTCGAACCCAGAAGTCACCTCCTCCTGTCCTCCCTCTATCTCTAGAGCTCGTCCACAGCAGCACGCGGTCCCATCGAGCGAGGATCCGGAAGTGGCGACTCCGGGGATGCCGATAGGGGCGGGCGTTACAGTGTTAGGCCTATGTATCAGAGTAGGCTTATTTATCAAATTCGGTAGCACGACATTTAATCCCGCGACACTTAAAACCGCGACAGTTAATCCCGGACACTTAATCCCGGTGACATTTAATCCCGCGTCAGTTAATCCCGCGACACTTAATCCCGGCGACATTTAATCCCGGCGACACTTAATCCCGTGACATTTGATACCGCGACACTTAATGCCTGTACACACGTGAGTACGAATAATTGTACGACTGTTCAAAGTGTTCAGGTTTTCTGTTGTACATCTGTAGGCTACATTATACATCATAAAAGGTTTTAAACAGGATTTGCTAAGTTCAGTCTACGATAGGGCAGTGACATGGAGGCGAATTTCGGCTGCAGTGTTATCGAATTTTACTGGTTTTATAATATTTAACTGCAAAGGCTAAACTCTTTTGAACAATAGTGAATACTGTTTTGAATATTGCTTTTATGAAATTTAACTTTTTTAAATGCTATTTTACTTTTCCGGTATTAAGTGTCGCGGGATTAAATGTCGCCGGGATTAGCCTAAATGTCGCGGGATTAAGTGTCGCGGGATTAGGCTTAAGTGTCATGGAACCTCAAATTCCATCAGGAATACAGAGGAGTTAACTATCACATTAAAATCTTACTTCATTAGTAAGCCTATTATCATTTATAGATATTGACTAAAAGTAGGCTATATTAAAACATTAGATTTTGCCCACGTACGAGAACAGTAATGCCTGTTATTATAGATAATGGCGAACTCTTTGAAAAATTCCCATGGATGGCATTATCACACGGAACTCGCGATCCCTTCGCAATTTGATTTAAACGAAAGCCTGCAGTTAGTATTGGATTTGTATTTTCAGCACCCATTAGTGCCTGATTTTTCAAATTCATCTCAAAATATGAAAACTTTGTTGCAAATGATGAGTTTGGACAATACCTAACACAAATTCTGCACAATTTTAGCTTTTGATGCTTTTGGAGCAGTTTTTTGAAGCGTCCAATTTTTGGGGACGCTAGGCACGAATGGGTTCTTGAAGATTTACATTGTCATGTGTGCAGGTTACATCACTCAGGACTGTTGATACAGTCAAATTAAGAAAACAGATAAATAATTTGCACTCAGAATAACTTAAAATAAAATGTGTGTGCAAAATTGCAACAAAATTGGCATTTTTGAATGCATTTACATGCCAAATTGCTCACATTTTGAAATGAATTGCTTACACGCAACAAATCATAGTAATGCTGTTCGTGTCTCAGATCAATATCCTGTAGCAACGGCAACCAACACTGTTACAGAAAGCTCATAAAACAGTTACATGAAGCTTTTCAAGTGCTAAAGTGCTAGTCTTGTGTAGTAGATTATTGGCCTAGCCCTCCTTATGTGGACCGACATTTAATTTTTCTCAAACTTTTGCAGACTTTCATTCGCACAATGCATCTGAGTTACAACAGATGGGATTTGGTGCTAGCTAGTGAAGTTCATACTTTCTGGTTTGTCCAGCCAGCTTATCCTTTCCATCACAGACAACTGTGTGTTCAGATCCATGCACTGGCCCTCACTTTCCTATGTTGTACAGCTCGACCAAAGGAAGTGAAATTCTTCATATTTGTTGACTTGCATTGTCTCAATAGTGGTATATTTTGCTCATCTGCTGTAGCAGTCACAGAATGGTAAAGAAGTAGTCATAGCAGCCTACACAACATAGTTGTTGCTATGAACCAACCGCATCAAGTTGGAAACCCACGGACTCCAACTCCATTATAGGTCTGACTGAGCAAAGTAACCATGCATGTGGTGAATTCAATGAGCATTATGTGTAGCCAACAAAGGCTTAGTTGCAGGCTGAGAGTGGTAAAGAAGTGATAAAGGACCACTAGTTGTTAGCAGGAATCAACTGACGACAACCAATATGCCACCCGACTAATTCAGGGTTGGGATCATGGATGTGGATCAGACCAAAACCCGAGTGGTGTATTCAACATAGTGCGATATCGTTGCCTAGTCATGTCACGGTCACAGCATCCTGAAGCGAGGGGGTCGCGGAGTCCACCGCCGACATCTGGAGGCGAAGGGGTCACCGGGTCCACGGGCGACGGGCGTGAGCCCATCAACACCTCCGTGGTGGACCCAAACGACTCCCACGGGGCGCCTTTTGAAGTGGCGGCGAAGGGCCTACGACCAGATGTGGTCGAATTGGACACGGGCTCTTTGAGGCGACCAGCCGACTGGGCGATGGACCGTTAACGCCGGCTGCCCAGGGCCACTAAGGCGGCCGGCGTCACTATATAAGACAATGGAGGCCATTATGAGAAGAGGCCCGGCAGACGCGCTCGAGACAAGATCGACCAACGAAGAATAACTGAATTAAATTTACAGGCGTCTGAAACTATGTTTGAACATTGCCGGTGTAGCCTACAAGACTGTATATATTCTAATTAATCTCTGCGGTTGTTTTGTTTTAATAATAAATTGTTAAAATCCATCCTCGGCACTGTGTGATCGTCACGACCAGAGCATCTTACAGTTAGATCGGACTAGGGTCGTGACATTTACTGGTGTCAGAAGTGAGATTGAACTAACAGTTGCCGGTACAGTCAGCGACCAGCAGCCTTACGTGGACAGTGCGAGGACGGAGAAAGCAACGCAGAGGATTGGGATAACAAGCTGCGGACAGCCAGCGAGGACGCTGAGGATTGGACGGCCAAGTTGCAGTCAGCCAACGAGGACGGACGAACAGCGGGACGGTCAACCGAGGATCGGAAGGACAAGCTGCGGACAGCCAGCGAGGACGCTGAGGATTGGACGGCCTAGTTGCAGTCAGCCAACGAGGACGGACGAACAGCGGGACGGTCAACCGAGGATCGGAAGGACAAGCTGCGGACAGCCAGCGAGGACGCTGAGGATTGGACGGCCTAGTTGCAGTCAGCCAACGAGGACGGACGAACAGCGGGACGGTCAACCGAGGATCGAATCGGGAGGACAAGCAGCGGACAGCCAGCGAGGACGCTGAGGATCGAACGCCCAAGTTGCAGTCAGCCAACGAGGACGGACGGACAGCGGACGGTCAACCGAGGATCGGGAGGATCAACTGGAATCCACGAGACGGAAGTCAAGCCGACGGCAGACAAAAGGGTAGGACTCTTACGTTGTTGGCTGGTTTTATCTGTGCAAGAGAGTAGTGGCAATCACGGGCCGAGAGTTGGCTGCAGCGAAAACCACTTCTTTTAATATCATCTGCATATTGATTTTATTTGAATTGATGCACTGCTTTGATATAGTTCAATGATTGATTGACTCCTTTTTGTGCATCGTATCATTCACTGATTGATTGACTCGTTTTTGTGCATTGCTTGGCGCCCCATTTAATTACTGAGTTACTGGTTTGTTGGCTCTTGTGCATTGCATCGTTCAGTGACTGACTTTTGTGGCTTCTATGCATTGCATCGTTCAGTGACTGACTTTTGTGGCTTTTGCGCATTGCATCGTTCAGTGACTGACTTTTGTGGCTTTTGTGCATTGCATCTACTTACTGACGTACCTACGTGCTTTCTATCTCTATCCTCTTCTATCATGGATCATCTCACACCCGACAAGCAAGCGCAGATTAAGAAGATGTCCGATGAGAGGTTAAGAGCTTACCTCCTCAAGGACGAAATGGAAGACGAGATCGTCTTTGCGATGGACCGCCATCAATTAATGGAAGAATGGGCGGCCAAGGTGGCCGAAAGGCAATGTAAGGATTATGAGGAAGGTGGGGTAACTTCACCAGAACTGGAGTCCCTGCAATGGAGAGGAGGTCAGGACCTCGAAAGACTCAAGTTTGAATTTGAAGTTCGGAAGCATGAGGAGGAGAGGGAGCGCCAGAGAAGGCGAGAGGACGAAGAGCGGGAACGCCAGAGAAGACGAGATGAGGAGGAGAGAAGGGCAAGGGAGGAAGAGAGAAAAGCAAGAGAGGAAGAAAGACGCATTAGAGAAAGAAAGGTAGCCATGCGAGAGACAGATCGGACAGAAAGGAGAGCGAGAGAGGAAAGAGAACAGTTGCTCAGAGAAGAAGATCGGAGATTTAAGCATTCGCTAGCTAGCCGAACGAAACATTTCGGGGAGCTAATGAAGAGTGTTTTGTGGAGATTTCCACAGGATCCAGCAGAAATCCCGGCATTTTTTGATCACATGGACAATTTATTTAAGATCTACGAAGTTGATGATGATGCGAAGGCGAATCTTCTCTTGGCCAACTTAAGTGAGCGAGCAAAAGCTGTTGCAACGCGCTTAGAACACACACAGTTAAACGACTACGAGGGATTGAAAAAATTCCTGCTCAGGGAATTTATGATCAGCCCTATACACTTAAGGGACAAGTTTCTGACTTTGCGCAAGTCCCAAGACGAAACGTACACCATTTATATGGCAAGGTTACATAACACCTTAATGCATTATTTGCGGAGTCGAGAAGTCAATAACGATTTTGACGAGCTTGTAAGTCTGCTTTGCGCAGACCGATTAAAGGAGCATATCACCAAGGGCTGCCTAGATTTCATTCTCACGCAGGAGACACAGGGGTGGCTAAGACACAATGATCTTGCCAGCTCAGTCGATCTGTATACAGCATCACACACAATCAGCGGGGATCCACTGCGGTCGTCTGGACCGACGGCGTCAGGCCCCAGTCGATCAGGGAACCAGTCAGATTTTAGCACTCACACAAGAGCAATAACCCCAGAAGGCAGGAGCGAAGGAAGAGCCGCAAGCCAGCGGGCGAAGGAAGACGCCCGAGAGAAGGGCCTTTGTTTCAAATGCGGGGGAGGGGGGCACTTGGCGAGGGCCTGTGTGGGCAATAAACCCCAAGGGGAGGAGCCGAAGCTGGCGCGTGTGAATGCATGTGCACTCCAACCCCCCAAGCGGAGATATTCGTCCCAACATCACCGTCAGAGGGCGACTGCATCAACCTGTACGACGATCAACGGCGGCTTATCGCCAGATGTCGAGGCAGATAAGGCGTGGGAGGAGCTAAGCAGCAGGGAGGAAACATCAGATGCTCACGTTGCTTTGATTGAAACAGAAGAGTTTCATGTAAGGTCTTACGTGCACGTGGATATTGAACATCTATCCATTCAGAACGCCTTAATTGATGGTGGTTCTGAGGTCTGTTGTGTCCGGGAGTCCTTAATTGATCACCTGAACCTCCCCGTCGACAAGCAAATGCGTCTAGCCGGAATGAACGGTCGTGCGGAGTTGGTCAATGTTATCCGACTTGATGTGAAGCCCATCTGTAATAAGACACCTTCGATCATAAACATCGCCCCAAGGGTACGCGTTTGGTTTGCGGTAGTAAGAGACCTCAATGAAGCCGTTATTCTAACACCGAGCGTCACAGCTGTGATAAGGGATGCCTCGCATTCTAATGCACTGGCAGCAAGGGCCAACGAACCAGACGCGGAAATGGAGGAGGGGCAGGCGATTAGCGTATCTCCCACCCCAGCACCCCAGACCATCGGCGAGAGACAGGAGGAACAAGGTAACGATCTCAATAGTATACAAACGACCTCTGCTGACGAAGATATCCTCACGAGTGTTAATGCCAAGGCAGTTGAACGACGTGAGGATGATGATGTTGGTGATGATGATGATGATCATGATGATGAGAACGGTGATGATGATAAACCCACGTTTATGGACACGGAGCGTCCAGACCCGTTATGTAATGATCGCGTGGCAGATGTAGATACTTCAGTAGAAGAACACCGCGGAGGTAATGCACTGAAACCCTGTTCGAAATTAAATCGAGATAGTGAGGATAACTTGGACATAGAAATTAGCTTACCATGTGACGGGGACGATGCTGGCGAGCAAAACCCGCCCCTGTTGTGCTTGACTGAGACACAAGACGGTAGTGAACTGAGACGGACTCTGGACAGCACAATGACATTGAACCCTACATGTAGAACCAATTGGGCATCGGTCATCGTTGAAGACGATTTATCTGGGGGGCCCGGGACAAGCCCCCTTCAATCGGTGGATGGAAGGGGCATATGTGGTGCCCTGATGCCAGTATACACGACATCTTCTATTCCAGACTTCATCAGCTGTTACAATGCTAAGAGCGGCGATTGGCAGTTCCCGATCAAAGAGGAATCTCCATGGGTTATTACTTTTGTTGGTGATTCAGGTCCTTACGAATACCAATGCATGACTTTTTGGTTGATGTCCATTCGCAATAACTTAATGCAGTGCTTGTCCCGGATTTTGCAGCCAATGTCTGGGCCCGGATTTGACGGAGGGGTTAGAAGGAGACCAGTCACGGCGGGGAGCCTACCCTGTCTAAATGTACATATTGTTTACACATTGTTGGTATTGTGTTTCATGTTCTGCGATGCTGTCGACCGGACGAGTGTTGCTGAAGATGACGTCGTCAATGGATCGTCAACCCATGACTCCGTCTTTGAGGAGGGAGTAATGTCACGGTCACAGCATCCTGAAGCGAGGGGGTCGCGGAGTCCACCGCCGACATCTGGAGGCGAAGGGGTCACCGGGTCCACGGGCGACGGGCGTGAGCCCATCAACACCTCCGTGGTGGACCCGAACGACTCCCACGGGGCGCCTTTTGAAGTGGCGGCGAAGGGCCTACGACCAGATGTGGTCGAATTGGACACGGGCTCTTTGAGGCGACCAGCCGACTGGGCGATGGACCGTTAACGCCGGCTGCCCAGGGCCACTAAGGCGGCCGGCGTCACTATATAAGACAATGGAGGCCATTATGAGAAGAGGCCCGGCAGACGCGCTCGAGACAAGATCGACCAACGAAGAATAACTGAATTAAATTTACAGGCGTCTGAAACTATGTTTGAACATTGCCGGTGTAGCCTACAAGACTGTATATATTCTAATTAATCTCTGCGGTTGTTTTGTTTTAATAATAAATTGTTAAAATCCATCCTCGGCACTGTGTGATCGTCACGACCAGAGCATCTTACAGTTAGATCGGACTAGGGTCGTGACAAGTCATTAGGCCCACCTGATATTGTAGCAAGCCTAACTGGAATATGTTACAGGAAAATGATATTCATTACAATGCACAACGGCATTTCTTGAGTTTGGGTGACACCTTGAACTAGAATGACAAATTACATAGCGACTGATTTTTTTCTTATTTATTTCAAATAAATTAAATTATCAAATTTTATTTTCTAGCAACTGCATACAACAGAATGAGTTCATTTTGACTATTATTTTGCACTACATTGCATAGGCCTAGTAGATTTATATCCATGTGAAATATTCATGTAGGCTATACATGTATACATAGGTCTAATGTAGCCTACAGTTGAAGTTGTCAATAAATTTTTGAGTCAAATAACATCCTATAACGCTATCTCTCACTGCGAGTGATACTTCTGCCTACAAACAACCATTTATACTTCTTTTCAAACAATATCTGACTAAAATACCATGCAAGATGCAAAACTGCGTGTATTGAACTTCACGTACCCATTCGTGCCTTGCGTCCCCAAAAATGGGACAGCGCTTTAGTGATAAAATGCATAGGTTATATTTTAGCAAAATGAATTTTATCTAATTATTTATGTAATAGTATATAGCAACCTTTGTGAAACCAAAGACAGATCTGTAGAAATGCGGACACACATTTTTAAATAGGACGCCGAAAGTCCGCAATGTTTACATTTGCTAAAATAGGTCAATGGCGTCATCAAAAACATAATTTTCAGTCGATAAAAATATTTTTATGCGCATTTTGTGTCAGAATCACTTTATCAGCATGTTTGCATTACGGCTATTACATTAAATTGAATCTTCAATGCAGATTTAATTTTATGTGAATTTTTGAAGTGGTGTCCCATTTTTGGGGACGCTAGGCACTAATGGGTTAATAGATTGCTACCATAGGTGTCTTAATAGGCCTACAAGCCCTACATAGACAGTACACCAGTCAATTGATAGAGAGTCATGTCCGAAACTTGTAACGCATACACTATCCAAACAATAATGAAAACCTTTGGTGAAGGAGAATTTGGTGTTCGTACGGCGCGGTGTGAGATAGCATCATATATATATTGCCATTAGAAGCTAAACAGCTAGAAGCATACAGAATGATCGTCTTTGCAGTAGCATCAAACTTGCTATAAGTTGATTGTGAGGTTTGTAATTTCGTCAAATAGCATGCAAAGAAATATAAATGTTTACTTACTAACAACGGTGAGCGTGGCCCCGTACTTCGTGGCAGATCCATTGATTAGTATGACATAGAGACCGGAAGTTGATATCGGAGCCACTGTTGCTACACCCTGACCAGTCTTTATGAGCAGACTAGACGAGTCGACGCCAAAGAGGTTTTTTAAGGAAGTAAGAACAACATCGTCATACTTTGTGATCTGGTAAGTGGTTATTGGATCTGTGGTTGGCTTGAAAGTCCAAGATACTTTTGTCGGACTGCCGCACATCATTGAAATATTCTTGGTTCCCTCATAAACGGCCAGATTTATTGGCGGCGTCGTACATTGTCCGTCAACACCTGCAATGAAAATATGGCAGTTACAAGAATTTTCTACGACTGATACAAACATATGACAATGTTTAACATTATCTATGTACAAGTGACTGCATCATACGCCAGATTTCATTTTCTCGTGTCTCCCTAAGCCCTGTCTTTAGAACCAATTTAGCCGTTTGGATTACTGCACCTCTCTTTATGTTGGCCTCACACAGGTTTTCGCTTGAACTTCTTGGTTAGGGTCATTCGATCTGCAGCATGTCTGGCGTGTGTCATCTCCCGGTATGATTATGTTTATGCATAGGCGTAACGTTCTATTGTGACGGTGGTGTCAAGTCACCACCACTTTTAAAAGTGGTGGTGACAGTCACCATCACTTTTTGGTCCGACAAGGAAATATTTTTTAGAAGCATGAAAGCATTTGTCTGTCTAACATTATAAAGGCTATTCATGGTTAGCATCGCAATGGCGCCAATGCTGATAGCCTAGAGGTCTCTACTGTCCACACTACTGCAGCGTGTTCATTGTTCATGTGCAGTCATGGCTTAAATCATAAGGAGCGAAGGGAAGGAATTCCCTACCACTTTAAATTTGGGGAGGAAACGTGTAGCAATTCTCTCCCACAAATCGCTATGGCTCCGAGGCAGTGCATGGCATGCCAACAGCCTCACAAAACCTTCTGGAATCATTGTTATTATCAAAATATTTTTTGAAGGGACCTAATTCGTACCTTTACCCAACCTGCCGAAGAAATGTTGGATTAGACTATGAGAAAGGGTCAGCAGGAATAGAATAGGAAGAATCTGAAAAAAAAATTGTGAAAGAGTCGTTTTAAAAATAATTTATTGTTTAAATTTTCCGTAAGTGGAAAGATCGTGGAGTTTACAAGCGAGAGAGACGAAAGGGTAAAGATTGAGAATGGAGAATGGAGTGAGAGAATTCTCACCTGCATGAGTTCATACTAAATGGGTATAGGCCTATTGGGAAGGGATAGGCATACAGCGCAGAGGGTTCTCAAACTGTGCATATGGGGTACGCCAGGCGCCGGTTAGGGGTTGGGCCTAGGCGAAAAATTCCAGAAATATAAATTTTCTTTGTGTTTATGAACTTTGTGTCCATCTTTCCTTATTTGATTAGCAAAGATGTTTAACGTTGCAACATAAAACAGCATCATCATTATTTTATTTCTTTCACAACATAATAATTTGACTCGCATAATATATAGGCCTAGTGCAGAAATTCTCAGCGTACCGTAGGCCTTTTGCTTAGGCGTATTATAGGGCTTTTTAACGTGCAATTGTACACAAAATGTGCAGTTCTAGATGTATTTGTGCAGTTGTAGAGGCACTTATGTACAGTTGAGACTAGCAAAAAAGGCCGTTGTCTTCCGATCGGAAGTAATTTAAGTAAGATGGGAAAGGAAGGAAGGAGTTGTGCAGTAGGGCATAGTGACGATAAAGGATCATGTTTGGCATATATTAATTTGTTGCTCCTATCTATAGGATAGGGTCTGGTATAGAAATTTTGTTTCCGACATGCTGCTTAACTTTGCCGCCATGGCCCTGAAGTTATTCGAGTACACCGTACTATTGAGCATTGCATTAAGACTGCTTAAATTTGACTATTTTCTTATCTGAAGTAGTAATTAGGCTTAAAAATAGGAATATTGTGAGTCACATTTTATGGCACGGCAGGTGAATTTGTTTCGCAATTCCGACATCTATGAGCTACAAACAAGGGGTCGTCCATAAACGACGTCACGCACTTTAGGGCGATTCCTCTTGACCCCTCCCTCGTCACACGTTAAAAAAAGTCATACGATATCTAGCAATGGACCGTCACAAATCGTCATAGATGTGTGACCACTGACCCTCTCCCCTCAAGTTATGTTACGTCATTTAATGCAATATTCTAACTTTAAAATGTAAAAAATCATTAAGGTTGAAAAAACCTTGTGGTCTTTAATTGCGCTTCACAAAATGTTCAAATGTTGACAATGTGTTTCACTCATGTTATATAATCCACTCACTTGTTGTGGTATATTTGGCCATGTTTCTATGGATTCGCGCTTTGTTCGAATGTGGCCTTCTCAATACGTTCTTTGTCACAAACTGACCTTGCTGCATCTATACTACCTGTAGCAACTTTGACTGCATTCTTGTGGCAATGGTATTTTCAAGACTAACATACTGCCAGTTTTAATGGATTCCTGACGGTCATTTTTCTTAAACTTGCAAGTTATTGGAGGTTCAAGTCTGGAACAATCCAACCAGTTAACTGGAACACAGTAGACAGTGGCTACTAAATTAAGTTTTGGGACTGTGAATGTTCTAGTATCACCTGAAATGCTAATAGACAGTGATCGGTTTCCCTTGCTATTTTAATTCTTTTGGATATACCAGTTCTGCACGTGTTTTTCATCAATCATCATATTCACTTAAACATTTTCTGGGTAACCATTCTTTTTAATACATATGCCAACAACCTTTCTCTCAGAGTATGGTAGGAAGCTTGATGCAATGATGAGCAAATAAATGTCGTAACGTTAACTCATTGAAATGCAACATGCAGATGAACCACTGGAGAGGACGTCTTGCATGTAACTCCAGCTTTCTTATTCCATTGTTCCAGCATGCATGCATTCCTGTATTTACCACCGTTCCATCACAGCTAACAGCTATTATTGAACCGAAAGAAATATCATTAGGCCAATCAGACAAAAGTCATGCATTGCTTCGAAAATTCCTGCGGCTAGTCCACTCCTTGATGAGATATGCCCTGTCCTCGTATCAAACATGCACACTCTTCCACTATTTGATATTTATGACTGAAAACATACAGTATTACAGTTATATCTGTCCCAGCATCAAAATACAATGCTGCAGCTTCGCGCTTTTCTCCTCTTGCATCGGATAATGTTTTTCGGAATCTTTCTCTCTCTCTCTTCTCACAATCTGTCAGTAGCTGAAGTCGTCAGTAGTCACAATTTCATAGTCAACAAGTAGACCTACTTCTGTTGCAAGTGCAGCACCGACTGCATTGCAGAAACTATACCTGTCACATTCCTTTGACAAAGCTGGAGTGACTTGGTGTAGCGAGAGCATGTTTCTCCGTCAGATCGCATAATAAACATCCTCAATGATTCTGACACTCTGGAATCGGAGTCAACTGTACCACAGATGGAATCATTGTCTGTTGTATCATCTATGCTTTACACAGTCCTTGAGATTTTTAATACTTCTTATAATTATTCTCTTGTTCTTATAGTTATTCTCTTTCTTTTCTTTTTCTTTTCTGTCTGTTTCTCCATGACCAACGTTCTCATGTTTGCACAGTGCGTGTTTTTGCCATGGTTTGCAGCCGCGAAAGTAGACTAAACTTCAGGTGCTCGGCGGCAAAGTTAGATGCCATAAATTTGATGCAATTTTTCTTCAGTTCTTACATTTAGGACCTGGAGCAACCTTTTAAGTTATGCCAAAGTTCATTTTCAACGAAAACATTTTTCTTGCTATACCCTATTGTGCAGTTCTAAATATAACAGCAATGGCATATTATTATAATTTTTTAAACAAATGGTGTTTAAATGTGAGCCAGAAATTTTCAGCGTACCGTAGGCCTTTAGCCTAGAGCTCAAAATAGGGGAGAGCGGAATAATATTGGCCTAACGATTAATTTCTGGTCGAGCTTCAAAATTTTTCATTCTTCTCAGCACGTCATATCTGTGTGAACTGGTTTTAAAACTCTTCTTCCTGTCATAGACAAATATAGCCTTAAAATTTGCGTCTGAATTTGACAAATATTAAGTCAGATATTTTAAATCTGCGCTAGTAAAAGCAAGTCCCACAACACCACAACGCTAGGTTAACTCTTTCTTATATGGGTTATAGACCAATTTTGCCTTTTTGTCAACATGATTGCATGATTAAAACTATACATACTGGTATATTTAAATTTTACTCCTTAATACGACTCTAATACACTGGGTGGGGACAATAAAAATGAAGTTAGAGAACCGCTGGGGTACAGGGAAGCTGAGGAAAGAATTGAACTGAGAAATTGTGTGCCAAGGAATAGTCACCAGTTCACCACCACTTTTAGGGGGAAAGTTACGCCCATGTGTTTATGTCATTATTAGGAACTACCTCCACTGTCTCCCAACCTCCCATTGCAGCAGCACATTGCTTATAGAGTCTCGCCTATTGCTTGGCACTGCGTCCTGGCTCAAGCTCCATCATAGGGTTGGCCATAGAAGTGCCTCCTAAGGTTTTTTGTCAATGTCTTGTCTAGAAGTAAGAATTTCTAAATGACATTCTACAGGCTTAAAGACAATGGCCAATTTTCACAAATATATTTCAAGCAGATCAATAGTTATACCACTTTTAGTGAGACCAGTGGACCACCCACTGTTTTTTGACGATTCAAAGACATAACGCAGCGAAAAGTAGGTCTAACAAAAACGGGATTTTATTAAGTCCTGTCTCAAATAATTATTGTTATCGAATGAACTTGACATTGACAGATAATCCTTAAAGATTCATTATTATCGTTATTTAGAAAAGAAGCAGGCTACCAGCGTAGTGGCACGTCCATGTGAAGTCACTTAGCAGGATGACTGTCGAGTTGGTTAATAAGGAATGTGGTAGATTAATAAATTTGTCATTAAAACAACGAAATTCAAATTTCTAAAAATCAGATTCCCAAGGTGTCAATCGCAGACAAAATGTGTATTCAGACACGTAAAGAGCAAAGGCCCGAGGCTAAAGCTATAATCACAGCTTACTCTGACAAACAGTGAGAGCGCAGAGATTACGAGTTAGGTTGGGAGTTCTGAGATAAACCGTTGATGAAAGGTAATCGGCTCAATGTCAATTGATCTGATTTCATTGAGAAGAGGCAATGGTCCCGAATCTCTGGATTTCAATCTGATGGATTATTAAGTGTGGAGAGTTATGCTGGAGAAATAACACAATCTGCGGCCAAAACCAAGAGCGATTAGAGAATTGATGGTCACATTGGAGTTGGTATGAGAAGATTTTACTCTGGAACACATCAACATAGCCATCAAGAACTTTACAAAGATACTCAGAGCAAGCGTGGGCACTGGTGGTGGACACGTTGAACACAAGTTGTGATGCACTATCAAGTTCATTTGACGACAATAATTTGAGATATGACTTAATAAAATCTTGTTTTTGTTACTTTTTGTTGCGTTATGTTTTTGAATCGTCAAAACACCAGTGGGTGGCTTCACTGAAATTGATAAAACTTTTGTTCTGTTTGAAGTATTTTGGTTAATTCGGCCATTGTACGTAAATATGAATTGCTTTTAAGCCTGTTATATTTCATTTGATTTTTTTTACTTTTGACCGAGGGGTACTTTTTATGGCCCACCCTGTATGTGAGCTATTTACATCGGTCTCCGTTTATCTCGGTCGCAGTTCGCTGCGCTCAGCTGCCCGTGGTGGTTATCTTGTCCCTTTTTCTCGTACCACTACCATGCAGCAAAGAGCGTTCTCGGTGGTTTGATTAGCAATCTGGAATGCGGCACTCCGCTCGCTTCCCCGTGACGATGCTAGCTCTTCTAGCCACTTCACAAGACTTTTTCGAGCAAGCCTGGGTTGGGAGCACCTATGAGTAGTGATTTTAAAGGGGCGCTATATAAATTTTGTGATTGATTGATAAATAGTCAATATTGACCATAACTGAAATCCTAATGCAAATCCATGACATAATAGGCAAAACTATACCTACTCGCACAGTTAAGTTATCGTGTATTTAAGGGAAACATTTTAAACGCTTTGGAATAGACCTATCTAGTGTTTACCAGCAATGTGAACAATTATTATTAACAGAGGTTTGTCCTAGGCACTTCGCACCATGTTTGGATTTCACACAAACAATATTGACTAAGCGAGATTTTGCATTATCAATTATCTTTGACAGTCAGTTTTATGTGTAGTTGTGTATCATCAGCATAGAGGTGAATAGGGATACCATGCAAGTTTATCAGCAATGTAAACAATAGTTGAGGTGCAGATTTTCTTCAACTCAAACTTTTATTGACACCAGCATCAACAGAGCATCGCAGCATCAATAGATTAAAGCAGTTTTATAGAAATAAAGTGCAGATCATAAACCACTAAAATTGTTCACATTGCCTCCCGACACTAGATATTTCAAGGCATTTAAACATTCTTATTTCGATTTCTAGAAACATCTATAGAAATAAAGAGAAGATTCTGTGTGTTTAACCGGAATGCAGTTCCACAGTTTTTGAGCTTTTCACTCCAAACCTTCACTACTGTGTCCGTTTCGGCATCGGACGCGTAAAGGAGGGGTTCGCGATTCTCTGCCACCATGGGGGTCAGGGTGGGGAGACAAAAACCATCATTTTCCCTGTTGGACCTTGCCCTTTCAGCCTTATGACAGCATTTTTCGTTCGGGTCCCATACGCATGAAAACAGCGGTTGACATCTTAAAGCAGCGATTGACACCGTTATAGTGGTGATTAAGACCAGCGCTAAGACCTTTAGGGTTGTCAATGACGTTCGCGGGCAATTCCAACTTAAGGGGTAGTCGCACAATTTCGGCCGTAGAGTATATCGTGGTGGTCGTAGGGTGGGGCTGGAGGGGGTGGGCGGTAGGATGGGGTGGGTGGAGGCGGAGTGGAGTGTTGGGGTGAGGGGAGTCGTGGGGTGGGGATTGAGGGGAAGTGGAGGGGTGGGGCGGTGGAATGGGGGAGGCGGAGTGGGGTATTGGAGTGGGGATAAGGGGTGGAAATGGGGGTGAAGTGGGTGGGTCGGTGGGCTGGAGGTAGAGGGTGGGGGTGGGATTTGGAAGGTGGGAGGGTTGGGGTGGAGGTGGGGGGAAGTGAAGGGGGCTGGGACGAGGAAATTTTCCCGAAAACCCAAATTTCTCGGGCGGCGTACCGATGGAGGTCGGAGTGTGGTGGTGTGTCGTGGTGTGGTGTGGTGGTATTGTGGCCGGAGCGGGTTGAATCCTAAATTTTCCGGCAACGCCGGGTACCCCAGCAAGTAATGTAATGTACCAACATTATTCGCTTAAAAAATGATGATTATTTTGACATTTTATATTTCTTATTAGCTGCGACATCTGTAGTTATTTCCGAGATACCGAATGTAATCCGCCATTTTACAAGATGGCGGCTCAAGTCAGCACGGATTTACGGAAACGTTTGGTATTTTCGTCAGTAGGGTAGGCCTATATTTAACAACTATGCCAAGTGTCTACTTCCTGCTAATTTGCTTTGTCGATTTCCAAAAATTCTTCCACAATTGTGTTTCAAGGTTTTTAAAAACAATCATGATAATTAGGCCAATGTCGTAATTATTAGCTGCATCCGAAACATTAACGTAATAATATTATAATCCAGATAGATGTCGCTAGTCACGGCCGATTTTAACAAAGTGCATTCGGTGCATCAAATGCCCCTGAGTCCGGAGACGAGCTTTATTGCCATTTCCTAAAATGTCAGTTGCAAAATTAATTTCAATTTCACTTAAAATCGATGTAAGATTAACATGCGTAAGAAAGATAGTTTTAAAAAACTTTTAAAGTGCTGTCACGAGTCCTTTCTACCGTACGATATTGCATCTTTAATTAGGGTTCGGTCATCAAATTAGCTATTATGATAATAGGCTATTGTTTCCATCTACGCTGTCGTGCTACTATTTATTAGACCAGCATGGTACCCAAGGCCCCGTCCATGCAGCGCCCACGCGACCATTCCTCTACGACATAATAATGGGTGCAGTCTATTTCCACTTTCTTATCCTGATTCACACAAGACATCAAAAACGTTCAATACTAAAGTACTAAACATAGTAATTAGCATTATTTTCCAGTTACAAATGTTCTCCTCATCTGATTGTCTGCTTTTGGTAACACACGGTCATGGTGTCTGGGGCGCAAGTTATGACTCGTTTGCTTCGCTGGGGAAGCAACTCGTGGAGGACATAGTCTGGTCGTGTCAGAACCGCCGAAAACAAACGGGCATCAGCCATGACGACAGTTCTTCAAATGTTTGAATATCATCAGGTATGCGCATATCTTAGTACCAAAGATTCACGTCCAACTTAGAGACTGAGGACCGGTTTACCCATGCCCGCGGGTTTCAGTTTATAAGCCTAATGCATGGTGTAAAGGTTTCAAATTACCCCCTCCTGAACATTACCCCCTTGCAAACTGTATTTTGCATCAATCGTCGCATTTATTGCACTAAAAATATCAGAAAAATCATCCCGCTTCTTGTTTTAATTTGAAGATTTTCATCCGTCATCCAACTTCGTGGTTTGTTATCAATATTTTCATCCGTAAATGAAGTACTAATCGCCGCTGAAGTTACAATGGAGAAATGGCTTCGAGGCTATTATTTTTTTTCGATCAAAAAATTGATAACATACCACGAAGTGGGATGACGGATGAAATTCTTCAGACCAAAACAAGAAGCGGGATGATTTTTCTGATTTTTCTAGTGCAATAAATGCGATGATTGATGCAAATCTAGTTTCCGGGGGGTAATCTGAAACCGGTTTCAAGTTACCGGGGGGGGGGGGTAATGTTTAGGAGGGGTAATTTGAAACCTTTAAACAGGTTTACCCATGCCCGCGGGTTTCAGTTTGTAAGCCTAATGCATGCCGCACATGGTATTGTTCAACAAAATAATGGCCGCTCAACCAGCACCATAGGCGGAGTTTTATCAGAAACTATGGGTGTCAACCCCTCCCCCCCAAGAAGACCCAGAGTCATTTTTTAGGGGGTAAATGGTATATGTTCTTGGGCCTAGTCCCCTACGCGAAAGGTACGAACGACTAAAAAAGTCATCAACTTTTTTGGCCAGGACAATAATTGTCAGATTTTGCTGAGATTTGAACCCGACGACTAAAAAAGGTCATAAACTTTTTTGCCGGGAGAAAAATTGTCGTTTTCCGGACCGAGTCTCAGCCCCAAAATTTCTTGGCCTTTCCAAGAACGGAAACCAAACTCCGCCCATGACCAGCATGCGCCCCTGAGGTACTGTAGCTTCTAGCACCGACGTTCGTAGAACCTTAAAAACGGTTCTGTCGCTACAAAATAATTGACGCAGATGGTAGTTAAAGTCTCGGGGAAGTCAGTGAATGTGAGGAGCAAAACGTGAGCGCTTGGTCCAACAGGACGCCAAGGTCACGGACCGTATTTGGAAAGGAAGGCTGTAGCTAGAAAATTCAGTCGCAAGTGCAGCGAAGTCAATTTTAGCAAGTTGCTTACGATTGTGCAGCCAGTTTCATATGACACTAGCTGGGGTACTCGTCGTTGCCCAGGAAATTTATGATTCGCTCCGCTCCCGGCCAATTCCTTAATTCCCCATCCTCGCTGCCGGCTCCCCAATCGCCCGTTCCCCACCCCAACCCACCCGAAATTTTTTAGGGTTTCGCCCAACCCCGGCCCCATGGTGGTAGAGAATCGCCACCCCTCTCCACGGGGTGTCCGATGCCCAGACCTACACAGTAGTGAAGGTGCGGAGTGAAAAGCTAAACAAAACTGGTAATGCATCCCTGTCAAACAGACACACACACAAACAGACAGAATCTTCTCTTTATTCATATAAAAATTATCTATAGCCTAGATCATATAGATATTCACCAAAATGGAAGCGGATTGCTGAAAGAAATTCTTTGCTTAAATGGTGGTCGATTGATGGAAATAACTCCTCATGAATTATAGATCTACATAAATTTGATTTATGAAAAATTTTCGCAAATTTAAGCTGGAGTAAGAAAGAACATCTGATAAATTTAGTGTAAAACTTTTAGAGCCTGTAATTTCAATTGCTCAACCACGGAAGCGCCACGTACGCTGGCCAAAGACACTGTAAGTCTATATTAGTGGAAATGCATTCGCCCAGATGCTCAACCGATCGATTGCATTGCGATAGCACTGATCTGCTTACCCTGTTCCAATAAAGAGAACATTATCAGCAGACTGAGTGCAGCTTTAAGAATCATTTCTCGCTTGCTGCAGTCTGCCATCTTCATCATTCAGTTCCGTTGATCACAGATTTCCACTCTCCGTCTTTTCACTGTTCAGATCAATCAGACAATTCAAATTAACAGTTGAAGTTAAAAACCGTGTAAGGAAAAGTTTTCGAGTAAACGCTTGACACCAGCAACAAAATTAAAAAGAAGATTAAAACCGAATCGTTATCATCGTCGTCGTCGTCGTCGTCTCCATCATCAACCAACTGTTGCCTTTCTCCAGAGTGGTGGCTTGAGCTCACCTTCGATAGCTTTAGCTATGACCCAACGTTCCCTTTGTGCTTGTTGTTCAGTGTAAATGCGTCATCGCGGAAAGAGACGATCACCAATTATAGTGTACCGGTATCTATTACTTCATACGTTATTTAAATAACTACTGTGAAACAAAACCAGTGAAGCTATTAAATATTTATAAAGCAATTCATCAACTTTCTCTTACTTTGTCGCCGATTACCAATGAAGAATAATTGTTGTGTCATGCGAAAGAAAACTCTATAAGCTAGAACATGTGTTCAAAGTCACTTCGAAAATTACGAAATTATGTTTGCAGCTTGTAGTATCTGAGCACAGTTATTCCTTAACTGAGGGGTCGTTAACTTTTCTTGCCCTCTTGACTTGCCATTGCTCTGCCATGCGCAGCTTTGTTGGGTGACTGCAAGCCAGACAATAAATTCAATTGCACGCCTAACGTCAATTGGCCTACCACCTGTAGCCCAACATCACAAAGTACGATGCTGCCTTGTCCGTGATTTGGTATAAAGTGTGGCATCAATGATTCCTTTGTTGGAACTCAAGGCTGCGTCATAGGACTGCCAAGAACCGAGGCTCTAAATAATGGGAATTAGTTGACGGCAATTTCTTGTTTTTTTTATTTTGGAGAAATTTACTTTGGAGCATAAACTTTATTTCGAAGAGAGCAATACAGTGAGAAGGTACCGTAGGCCTACTAGTGCCACACCTCGAACATTACCTTAATTTGCCTCCAGTCTCATGCCAGACTTTCCTGTACCTCCTCTATCCATCCCTTTCTTGGTCTTCCGCGTCTTCTCCTTCCGTCACCGCATGCCGTCATCAGTTCTTTTTCCAGACCGTTTGATCTCATCACATGACCGAAGTAGCTCAATTTCCCCCTAGTTGCTGTTTGCTGCAGTGTCTCCTCCCCTCTCTATTCCGAGCTCGGACAGTATAATAATTTGTAATTCTTGACTAATTGGGATATGTTAAATAGGTCAATCCTATCCACTATTTAGGCTCAAATTTGTACGAGATCAGATTTTGACCAACACAAAGCGCTTTAGAGTAATATTTCAAAGCGCGCATTTGTAAGTAGCCTAGTAGAGAAATTTAGGTCTTCATAAGTTAGACATCATATTAATTGTTTCAAAATAAGGTTTCTCATATTTTTATAAAGGAAACCATGGAAAGTGTGGCTGGACGGTCCTGGACGGCGTCCAAGCACTTATTTTAAAATCTGAACGCCGTCTTGCCACTTATTGGCCAGCACTGTCTGAAAAGGTAAAGGGCGTCCAGGCACTCCTTTGGAACGGTGACGGCACCCAGGCACTTATTTCCCCACACTTTAGGCATTGAAGGAAACACCAGTACAAGTAGACTACAAGAAGGAGGCGGTTTAAAAAAGTATAACGCAGTTGATCCAGAAACGTGGACATAATAAAAGTGTCAGAGTGACATATACATAGGCTACATGTATTAGGCTACAGAACAAAAAGACAGCACATTCAAACCCATTCTTACATTGCAAGCATTTAACCGACGTCTTTAGCTTTCAAATAGACTGCGTAAACTAATGTTGCGACAGGATTATTCGAGTATGTCATGCGTTAAGTATCTTCAATTGAAACACGGCTTAAGACGACAACTCAATGCAAATCGACTAAGCCTGACGTTGTGGATGGCACACCCGTCGCACACAGTCAAAGAAGGACGAACGACGAATGTTGCCCGCAGCTGATTCAATCCTTTGTTGCAGTGAAAAACAACTCGCTGGAATCGCTTGAACTCGATGCTTTTGTGGATGCTTTGTCCATCCTCAATTCGTGGACTTCTCTGTGACGTTGCTTCAATGAAAAACTAACGGTGACTTTTATTGAGTCGAGGGATACCGCAAACAGTTTGGACTCTGAGTTGATACATGAATATAAAAGAAGGCGTAGTGACAGGTTGGAGTTCACCGAAGCGTCGCGAGTCTTTTGTCAGAAGGCTCTCCGCAAGATTATTCACCAGCATTCAACACATATCTTCTTGGCGTCAACAGCGCATAGTGGACGCCCCACTGTTTCGTAAGCCCTGCAAGACACGCCGTAAACCAGTCAAGCACCATAATTATTGCTTTAGCTCGACATAGTACGTCAGGAGTTCTTAATGTGCGTCACCATTGAAGGACCTCTTGTGCATAGATGTGCATAAAAACCTTAGAAAGGCTGACCGAGTGTTTTCTTATAGGCCAAAGTGAACATCAGATCTACAAAGTCTTTTTGTGGCGCTCAAATAAATCTAGAAGTCAACATCATTTTATCTCTGCAGCGAAGACAGTGAAACCACAATTATTCCAGTAAAGCACAAATTTTCCAGCTCCATTTATTATTCTTTTCATTATTGCTCTAATATATTATATTATTATATGCAGAGGATGAATACAGTGGACTGAAGAGAGAAGCACAGAACAGAGAAAAATGGCGTTATTGGACATACGAACCTGCCTGGGGGCAGAGAACGTGAAGAAGAAGATATTATAGGCCCTATGCAATATTATTATTGTCATTATAATTATTATTAGTGAAGAAACATGATGCCATTGGTCAACTGTTGCAGTAGCCTTCATTAAGCTTGAATAGCCGTGTTAATTGAGCCGGTATTCTTCGGTCTATAACAAATGCTCTTTTCTATCGTTTGGCAGTTGTTCTGCTCTTTGGCGAAATAAAAAGCTAATATTTATATTTATATTGATGTTCTCAATAGTATTGCGTTTGTTTTGATGTTGAACGAGTCACAAATTACGTACGATGTGTTGTCTTTCGTATCATAGGCGAGGGAGTTGAATAAGTAAGAAGCAGGTTGATGGCATAATATAGCAGTAGCACAATATGAAGTTCGTGACTGGACCACGTGTCGTTTCAAGCTCGCATGTAGGTATGGTAAGCAGTAATGTATCATCAGTTCACAGAGAAACATTTACCACATCAACAGTGCTACTGCAGCCTCAAAGGTCTGGTCAGGTCCTATCAACTCTCACCGGACATAAACGAAGAGTCCCCGATATCATCCGCAACACAAGACTAGGTGAAAATGTGGATCCACTGTGACACTAAAGCGATCCCCTCCTCCTCTACCAGGCTTGGGACTGGCTAGACAGAATATGGCGTAAATGGAAATGTGTTGTAACCTGCGTCGGTTTGGACAAGGTCAAGTGTCGTTGATGAGTTGTTACCTTCTTTGAAAGGCTGCACGCTTCAGACATGGGAGCATACATGTAGGTAGCATAGTCTACATACGTAAAACATACAAAACACATACAAAAATAGGAACTCTGAGGTCAGATGTATTATCTGGAAATGGATCTAAGAGGAGACTTTGATGTGAGGAGAGTATTGTGACTGATGCAATATATCGTCATGTTGACTCATCGCTGACAAAACTGAAACGAGCTTTACCGTGCGGTGTCTGTGCAGCTGTCCAATATGTCTGTCTATGTCTCTGTCTGTATTGCTTGTGTAGGAATCTGTATTGCTTGTGTAGGAATCAGTCTCCAGGGCTCGGTTCAACACAGGTGTTCCAACCCCCTCCCATCCCACACCCCGCCTCCCCTCTCCTCCCTCCTCGTCCCTTTCCTCCCACCGAAGAAAAATGCAAGGCATGTGCTGGGTAAATTAACAAGTAAGAAAGCATGTTGAAGCCTGGATCATACAGTTCTATGGTTTACGACGTGCCGTCTCAAGTTTGCATGTAGACATGATTAGTAAGGTATCATCGGAGGACCATGATATTATTTTCATATAAGCAGTGCCACTACAGTCTCAAAGGTTGGCTTGACATCCTATAAAAGAGGTGGATCACAAATCTTGCACCGTTCTGGTCGACTTTTTGTATGTCACGATGCATTGTTATGTCGTTATTTAGTGGAACATTAACATGAAAGAGTGATTGATTTCTTAGACAGGCATCCATTGTCTGCATACAAGGGCTGCTGTAACAGACATGCGTAGCTCCACACATAGAGCCACACACACACATACATAAATATATACAATGTCATGATGCATACATGAATATACACGCACAACTTCACAATAATTGGTATGTGTGCATACAAGTGCTCACAAAAGGCTCAGACAGAAGGCAAGAATAAATATCACCTTTTTCGTCTCTTACGCATAAACCTTTTTCTATGGGTGGAAGACTTATTTGCTTCAGTCAAAGATTTACACCCAATGACGAACGCAGAATAATTATTGTACCTGGGGCATCGTCAGTAAAAAAGCAGACACACCAACAATACACGTCATGTACTGTGAGTGTCGTGGTATACATCGACCAACCCTTGCACACAGTGATGGTCTGACTACAACTTCAGCTTAAAGGTCTGACTACACCTTAGGTCGCCTCGAAGGAGAAAGTCATTAAGTCATCACTTGTGAATTGCTGGCAATTAAAGTTACACTGGAAAATACAGCGCAGAACAATAATAGAGAGCATTTATCATCATCTTCAAACATCTCAAGCGTTACTTTAAAGATAATTAATTTATTACAAGTGCGTGGGTCCAGCTTAGTCAATATTATTATAGTCATGCGTGCAGAGGAAAGCTCTAGGGTTTCTTCCTGCCAATGCTGCCATTGAAACCAGAGAGACTAGGCACATGGGATGATGAGTTACCTACGTTGGCTTTGAAGAAGAAGGGTTGAAGAATTAGGTTTGATCAGTTTGGTCAGGTCTCTTCGAATTCAGGTCGTCAACAATGCCACAGAAAATGTTCGCGGCCGTTTGTCCAACTTTCTGGAGTAGGTGAATCTCAAGCGTTACTTCTAAGCTATCAGCGCGTTGGTCCAGCTTAATAATAAAATAATAATAATAATAATAATAATAATAATAATAATAATAATAATAATAATAATAATAATAATAATATCATCCTTTATCCTGGGTATCCTGGTTGGTCGAAAGCGTCGCTGTTGAACCGATCCGAAGATGCGCTATATAAACATGAGATTGCAATATTAGGTCTACAAGATAAGTACAGGTTCTTCAAGATGTGGACAGCCGCTATAATAATTATTACTTTCCATGTTTTCATTCGACCCCCATTTTTCATTGACAGAATGATGTCGTAACATTATTGCTCACTACTTAGATGTATCTATAGAGTTGTCTTTGCAGAAGTCTTTACGTTTTCGATAGAACTTGAGATTGAACTATTATATCGATATATATAGCCTACATATACATATCGATCTATATAATATTATATAGACATAATATAATAATATATATCGATCTATTTGTGCGATGGAGAATAAAAAGTTTTTTGAAGGAAGACTAGAAGTGGTGGCATGATAGTGTTGATTCCAAATGAAAGTTGTTATGTCCATGGTGGCAATGACGTCAAACTCGACGACGGAGACGATGATAGAGGTGTTGACAAGAGGTAGGAATGTGAAGAAATGGTAGACATAGGCCTAGTGCGTGTTGTGTTCAGTAGGGTACAATAAGAAGGAATAGTTATATCGATAGGGTAGGACACAGAAGGACTCCGACTGACAGAGATTCAACGAAGAAGAAGTTGAATTGCAAATGGACGATAGGCCTACCTCAAGCAAACAGCATTTTCTAATTTCCTATCGCATCAATGAATCGAAATTCATCATTCGCAAGTCGAGTCCAATCTTTGTGCATCAGTTTTAGACATAGGCCTACGCTCTTCTACCTTAATTTAAAGTTTTCGTAAAGCTTATGTTGACTTAATATGATGAACAACATATCTGTCTTGGCATAGGCTACTTCTATTGACGCATAGTTGAACGTCAGCTACTCGGTCTAGTGAGACCAGTGGCGTAGACAAGGCGGGTTTGGGGGTTAAACAATAAACAACCCATTGGCCTAGGAAAAAAGTTTTTTAAAGATCATTTATCCACTTAAATAAGAAAGACAAAACATTTGCTTGCAGTAACAATTGTTTTTCTTACTTTATTCCCTTTGTTACTTTATTCTCTTTTTATTTACTGTAATACTGTTGGGTTGGTGTCAGAAAGGGCATCCGGCCAGGTTATAAAAAGCCCCACCCCCATCAAAATTTCTGGCTACGCCACTGAGTGAGACTTGGTCTCTTGTGTCAGAAATAAAAAGTCAAGGACGCATGGCTTGCAAAGTTTTCTAGTCGTACGCGATATGCTGTTTAGACGACGCTTTCAAAAGCGATCAAGCTTTTCTCCATTCATGCATTATTAACGACTGTGCACTGTTGCGATGTTGTCTGTAGCTACATGTTTACGACACTGCCATTTCAAAGATGATTTGTGTCGCCACGCCATTTAGGTCTCCGTGGACGGACCGTGCTAGCCCGAGAGTTTTAATCTCTGAAATAGCACCTTCGGGAAGCGAACCGCGACCCGCACGCTCTATTTCACAGGCGCGCGGCCAGCGCTCTTACCGATGTAGCTAAGCGAGCTATTATGACTGACCGACTGCCAGATAATTGTAATAAATACAAAGCAACCAAACATATGAATCAAAACATTTATCTTTTATTTTGCAGTTTGTTAGAGACGTGCATTGATGTTGCAAATACACGCTTCATCGTCGATTAATTGCGTTCAATTCAGACGCTATTGTCAGTTCTCACAGCCATTCTATGACTGGAATTATAGTCCACTTGCAGATGGGGAGGGGGCAGATTCCAGTTGTCAGTAACGGTCTGTACAGAACTGCCAGCGCCGTCTACATTGAGCAACGTAGTAACCTACAGAGGAAAAGTAGAGGAGCGAGTCTTTGTACCGTCGACGTCGGTCGTCAATCGTTGAATGGCGTTCCCCTCACTTCTTCTCTGCCGCCGCTCGACCGACATCAGATGCCTGTCACCATCACATTGTCGTCATCCATTTGTCAGATGTCGGCTTTTATACTACGAGCTGTGTGCAGCATTTTTAGATACACGAGCGTCATTAAATTACGTCTTAGACATAGGTGGGCTACGTGGACAATGTTTATGTATCTTCAACGCATTCACTTCGACAGTCTTACCTTCGTGCGATTCAGTGTTGTCGACTCTGTTCTGTCTTAATTGATGACCCTCTGCACTTTGCTATCCGTTTAATTGAGCGCGCACATTATTTTCGCCGACCTTCACCTCAGCGACCTCAATTCGCCGCCGCGAAACACACCGAATAAACAATTCGCCGCAATTCATTTAAGCGACTCTTATGATAACAATGTCAAATTTAATTTTAATGATAAAACGCTAAAAAAATTCAAACAGCAATGGTAAAGTCCATTTTAATGATAAAACTTTCAAAAACTTTCAAGCAGTTTAATATAGCCTACATATCAGCGACTCGTATGATAACAATCAATGTCAAAGTTTATTTTTACGATAGCCTAAGACTTTCAAACAGTTTAAATGTATTACAACATAGTGCTGCAAGAGGAAATAATTCAAATAGTTAAATCGTTTGTTCAGTTATTCAGTTACATGTTAAGTAGGCAATTATAGCTAAACCTAAACGGGAGGTTCTTAAATCGTGAAGATGATGCGCAACCAATTTTGGTTTGATTTTACTTTGAAGTTCATATCAAGAACACGTGTTGTTTACGCTCGGTATTTAGAAACGCCCTTTTGAAGCAGCGCTGAAATGAATGGCGGCGAATTGTGTAGTCGCTGTAGTTGATAGCGGCGAATTGTGTAGTCGTTGAAATGAATGGCGGCGAATTGTGTAGTCGCTGTGTTTCGCGGCTGGCCTGGTTTGACGGCTTTTTAAAGAAATGGTTAGAACTGCAAAAACAGTGCAAAACCCTCGTTCACTTCCCATCTTCCATGCTAAAGTTCTATTGATCGAAGGGCAATAGCCTTTCAAAGCTATTTTTGAGTGCGCAGAAGTGCTTCTACAGCGCCACAAAGTCATCTAGAACTGCACATTAGGGTGCTCCAAAAAAATAAAAGTTGAAAATTCATAGCTCCCCGGATATTTTCCCATGCGTCTCATAGAGATGAGTCTAAAAAACCAAATTTTAGGATTCTATATTAAGGTTAAGCCTTGCCACCAGCACGATGAAGTTTTACAATAACCGCTATTTTTGGTTGAAAATACAAATTGCAAGTATACATGAAAAAACCAGTATGTGTTTATTATTTTATTGATCAGTACATGACCCTAATATCAACAGACAAATGTAACTCTATCCACAATTTGCAACTGCAATTCCACTCTCACTCCAACAGACCTGCAGATCTTACAGTGTTACACGTGTACATGTGTATACTGTTCCAAGAGTTTCCTCAGTGCTTAAAATCTCGGAATCTGTGTCGATGAGCTTTAACCACCTGTAGGCTAGAGTAGACTATCGTTGATATTCATCTTTTATGACTGTATTTACAAAGTCTGTTATTAGTTTCATCACTTTTTCCATTCACGAACAATTAGACATATAGCTTAGTAGTGCTGCTTGCTGGAAATTGTCAACAGCTTTCCACTGTGCTGGTAGTAGCCTAAGGTGAGCCAATCAGTTGCAGTATTAAGTAGGTTGAACAATAAGCACTGACGTTTTGGTAATCAAATGAATCAATTTTGAAGATGCATTCAACTGTGGAAATAGCCTGCTGAAATGGGGTTTCCAGTGGTTCTGTTTGTCTCACTGTCAGAAGTTGGCGAGCGATTTGTGGGTTTTAGGATTCATAAACCAAGTTCAAGATCAGTGGCACAATTTCTTCTGCCATATATAAATGTCTAAGGACAGTAACTTCAGCTCCTGCAACATCTGAATCAGTCGTGTTGAGATCAGTATAGAACTGCAGACAATCTAAAGGTGCATCATAGCAGACACCGCTAAGAGCCAAGCCTTGACAAAAAAGGCATTGAACGTGCAAACACGACGTTATAAATTATCATAGAGATTCAAAATATTGGCCTTGACGTTCTTCGTTCGTTGTTCTACAACCCCAAATGTATTTAATTAATTGTTTTCACTGCTTTTCTCAGCTTCTGGAATCGTTCTAGTAAAGTAAACATTTGGATCGTTTGAGATAAACGAACAAACGCAGAACATCTCCATTTATAGAAATTCCAATGTCTGGCAATGGGACAATTGGCCCCCAACAAGCCATATAGCTTGTCATCACTTCTCAAAAATAGTTCATCCATGTTCATTAAACAATCTAATACACACCCAGTCAGTGCAAGAATTTCCTGGTTTGAGATTCAACCCCATAGTCGTTCTTAAGATCCACAGTAAATTTTTCATTGCACAACGCAACTCCACATAAATCAACGTCTGACTCACATGCAGTTATTTTCTAAAATTCTCATACTGCACCCAGTGCACCTAATATTTCTCATAATAAATATTGTCAGGCGCATACAAAGGCTTGTAAAAGAAGTTAATCATCATGAAATAATTAAGTTTTCCCGCCAATTCCCATCATGGTTTCCAAATTGCCGATTTTTAAGAAAATTTCCATGTATTTTCGTATTGTAAAGTTTTTGTGCCGGTGGCAAGGCTTAACCTTTTTCAATTGGTCTGAAAATTGGTACAGTTGAACAAAATGATCAATGGAATGGGAAAATTGCCAGGGAGCAGTATTTTGAGAAACTTTTTGAAAATGCATTGCAATCTGGAGCACCCTACTGCACATAATAATTGTGTAGAACTGCACAAAATAATAATTATTGTGTAGAACTGCACCATAAACTGTATTTCGGGTTTCCCATCTGTCAGCTGCACGTAGTTCCCCATCGATGAGTTCCACGGTTCACCTATGGTATTCTGTGAATAATCTTTAGTTAGTAGGCTACATAACTATAAGACTCGATCAGAACCACTACACGTTCTACACAGTCATTGACAACCTTCAGCAGTTTAACATTGTATTACATTGTATTACATTGTATTGTTTTGTATTTGGCCATAATTTAAAGCGCTTCTCTCATCAAGAGACTTTCAGAAGCGTTCCCAGTACGACCGACCCGAGAGAAAAGGTAGACTCTGAACTGAGAGAAAGGTGAGAACAAACATGATCATGATTGTGTAGCAGTTGCTGTAGCAGACTCGAAGAGGAAGTCCGTGCCGTCCAACTCTACGAAGGCTCCACCACACGACCGCCATCGCCACAGATTAGCCAACAAATTTCGATTTAATAGGCTAGCACCACGCTGTCTACTCGGCTCGACATCACCCGTATTTTGAATAAGCTCGTCTCTCTGACGTGGCCTTTGTGAGTGCCGATAACTCTTCCAAGACTTAAATTGCATCACCTTACATCTAAATTGAATCGTGGCAGTCGTATCATGGCGGACACTCGCATTTCTGGACTGGAAAGTAGGTTCTTATGGTCAGAGAACAGGTCGCTTTGATTAGAAGGATGAGTCGAACGGTCGCATCTAGAGATAGAATTCCCTGCAGCACAAAAGCTCGTTCACCCAACATACGTTGTGGTTCAAGGCGTGACTAGAGAATGGCAAACAGACGCTCCCAATGAAAATAGGTAAACGCCTAACGCTTGAGGGTGCGTTTATTTGCACACGAGACAAATCCTGGTTACACATGGCACCCAGTTACATGACAAAGCACATTAAAAATATATATATATATAAACTGTAAGGTAATGTGAATAGAACTATGTCATCGATGACCCGCAAATAGAGCTCTCGGAGTGAAGTTTCTAACATCCTCATTGGCTGAAGGAATGGACGCTGTCTAAGGCGTAGGTTATAAGTTTTTTTGCTAGAGGCGAAAAAAGCTTCTCAGTACGTGATTGACATTCATTATTTAGCTTTACAAAACGCATGTAACAGCCAATATCAGCTCCAGCCGGTGATCAGTGATCACTCCATGTTAGGAAAGGTCGTCGGAAGGAACCGAAGTCTTAGCATCAGGATCAACATGCGTTGAAGAAACCATAATCCGCAATTAAACGGTAATATTCAATGCTACATCTTGCCACGTTAGCAGATCTACCCAACCATGCGCAGAGCTATACTCTGTCACATTACAGTTTACTAGACTACATGCAAGCTTGCATGCACAGCTGTAGATGCACGCCCAAACACTATGATATTTCATTTCTGCATCCACAATTGAAAGGTCAATGTCCAAGATATCAGATCTGCAGTTGTGTACAAGAGAATCTGTTGAGTAGGAAGCTGATAAATTTTTGTGGGAGTAGACTACCCAAAAAATTGAACCATTCAAGGTCGAAGCTCATAATCAAAACGGCGATATTATGCAAACATAGCAACACCTTTAAACCTTTTGCAAACACCAATGCTTCAATTACAAAATGTCGCTTGAGTGAAAATCAAATCAGCTACCCGGTTGTATAAGAAGAGGTAACTATACAGATACGTTCTAAACGTGAATATTTGCATTATGTTGTCCTATGTGCAAACTACAGGCTTACATGCTGTATTTACATTTAAGCCATATACACATCACGATAATGGATTGCAAATGTGTAAGGATCTCAGAGTCTATTCTGTGTAGTGTTAGTCGGTTTAATCCACTGAGAGCATGTCAAATAACTTGAGCCGAAGATCCGTTCTTGGAAACCGAAAGTCCCTGTGTTCCGAGAGAGTGTTAAAAACTACAAAGAGAGATTCTTTGACACATGGAGTCTCTCTCACTCTTCTGGTATATATTTCTATGCACATCTACAGCAATATAACGGTAAATACACATTACTATGCATCGCGACTACTACTACAAGGACCACAAAACCTTGCTACGCAACTGTGCAAGGTATACCTGTCCTTGCAAGTGCAATGCATCGCTTTTTATTGGTTCAAAGCCTAAATATTCAACATAAACGAGTGAGGATGCCTGTGCCAAATAATATGAATACAGACACTCTTGCAATATAAAAAGCAAATTAAAAATCGTTGAAATAATTTTAAATATCGCAATTTAATTGGACATTTACATTTTAATAATTGTTGAAATCAATTGTTGAACAACGGAACAACCAAGCTTTTAATGCAGTGGCGGCGCTACGCCAGGGCATGGCAGGGCAAATGCCCTGGTAAAAAAGCCTTTGCCCTGGCTGTTGCCCTGGTCGTTGCCCTGCCAGAAAATTTGCATTGCCAGAATTTGTTCGGGCATATTATTTCTTGCTGTTCGCGTCCGGCATGGCAAAAATATCGGCATGGCAAAAATATTGGCAGTTCTGAAGTTCTACCAGGGCAAAATTCTGGCAGGGCAACTGTTCTGGCAGGGAGAGTCTGGCAGGGCAAAATTCTGGCAGGGCAGAAATTTTTGTAGGTCAAAAATCAAAATGTTGGCGAAGTTCTGATAGGGAAAAATTCTGGCAGAGAAAAATTTCTGGCAAGGCAAAATTCTGGCGTGACAAAAGTTATGGCAGCCTTGGCAGGGCAAAGGTTCTGGTATTCATAGGGAAAAATTCTGTGGCTGGTTATCCACATTACCGTTTATAAGTAACAGCATAAGCCAAACAATTTACTCTCGCTCTACCGTTTTTCAACTGAAGTGTAGGCATTTGCGTAAACAATTGACCTAGCCTAGGCCTATAGGCCTATGCCTAATTCAGTAACTTTGTTTGCTGAACTTTTTGCTTTCGAAATGCTACTCGAAAGAAAATGTGCAATGCTTCACTAAGTCACTGAGATTAGTCTATAAGATTTGTAAGATTTTCTTTCCAATATGTCAAAAAGTCCTCGGTTTTATGACTTCGCTCATCTAATCCTCTGACCAGCCAACCCTAATTAGTGTATGGTAGGTGGTTTACTGTGTTGCCACTGAGGTTTCAGAAATAAACCCAGATTTCGTTATGAAAACCCAGAAAAGTTCAGACTATTTTTATATCAGCAATTTTAGGCCCCCTTTATTCAAATTATGTTGGATTTCAGATATTTTGGAAGAGAGTTAATAAAATGTTGGTCAAATGATTAGTGGAAAAAATTATGCAGTACAACCAGTTTACATTGAATTTCACTATAAATACAATGTATATTGCTCAGTGCACAGAATATTCGTGCGTGGTAAATAAAAATGGTCAAGTAATTAAAAATTTAAAGTAAAACCAGATTTTGTCTCAAAACAAGCCAGAAACCCAGACGAAAGCGAAAAACCAGATGAAGTGGAAAAACCAGCTGCGACATCAATGGTGATTTATGGCAAGCACGGTAGCGCCAAATTATAGGCCTATGTAAGCCCGTATAGTAGGCTACCCCCGTAATACCGAGCACGCGACTCGACCTCTGCCCTGGTTACTTGTATGACTACCCTGGCTATGCCCTGGCTACAAAAAGTGTCTGGCGACGCCACTGTTTTAATGCTCTGAGTCTTAGTTAAATGTTTCATGCGGTTATGATAATTGTTTGCATACATAATAATAATTATTGTTGCATTAATAATATTATTATTATTAATCTTCAAGGTTTCAATGCTTTGAGTATTAAATTAATTAATTAATGCTTACTCGCCTGGAGATGACGGAGAAAGTTCGGGGGTAGAATTTGTCCAGAGTAACTTCCAGTGGAGTTGTCGATTGAAATGTCTGGATGGAAGTTTACAGGGATTTGTCCGGAACCACCTTTGTGTTAGTCCAGAAAAGTAGTACAATATTTCGTACAATAATTATACTTCGAGCAACTGATTACCTTATTTATTGCTTACTAGTTGGGGTACCCGGCGTTGCACGGGAAATTTCGATTTTTCGTCCCAAAACCCAGCTCCACCCGCCCCTGTGGGGCGGCTTTGCCGCCCATTTGGGGTTTATAAATGGCTATTTATGCCCCTCTGCTTGGAAGGTCTTCACCAATTCTGCTGGTTAAACTCATGTTGCATGGGGCTCCTCTTAGTGTATATACTCCTTGGCCTAAATTTATCTTTCCCAGGGCGGTGGCGCTGCATAGCGAGGACTCGAGTTTCATGCCAAGCTTTGGCGAAAAATGAAAATGACGTCATTTGTTATTGCACAACGATTCAAATAATGGCGTCGCAATTGCAGCGATCTCGTAAATAACACGGCGAAAATTAAAATGTCTAATATCTAGAGTTCTAAAGCGAATAAGGAGGTAAAAAAACGCGTCTGAGTAAGTTGAGTGAAAGTCTATTTATGTACAATGTTTAAGGTCAGTAGCTGCACAACTGTGAGCGTGCATTCTGGGCAAAGTCGCCCATGTCCTTTCTAATAGATATAGATTAGTTTTTTCAGATTACGCATGATTCCTCTGATACGAAAAGTCTTCTATTGCAAGTCTTATAAAGTAATATAGTCTACAAAAGAATAAGTTTGCCTCTCATGAACTCTGCCAAAATCTATGATTGTTCTTAAGAATTATGAGACTTTATGTCGAAGGCGATGAAGTGAGGAATCGAAATCAATTGATTCTCACCATGGCAGTTGCTTAAAATGAGCATGTCCGATTAAATATCGGTGCATTCATCGCAGCGTTTTCAACCTGAACTTGCGTTGGTTGGCCAAAAGTCAGACCGCAGTGGTAAGTCGAATTGCTGCTGTACTCGGTCGTCGGAAATGTTGACGACGAAATGTAGGTGTGTGCATCATTGTTGGTCCTTCCAGGTGTCGCATACATCATGCGATTACCATTAACGTACAGCGTGAAAATAGCATCGATCGGATTGTAGCCTATGTGCTGTCAGCATAGATAGCGCTGCACGTCACCTCAAGAATACGTTGCTTTAGCTTATCAACATCATTAGCTTGTCAAGCGTTTTCGTGCACGTGGGACCTTGCCCTGAAACACAACGTTTCATACAACTAAACCACTTGGATGTATTTATTACTCCAACTCCAAACAACAATGACCTAAGCGTTGCAAAACCTATGTTTAAGAGCAGGTATTATACGACGTCAAATATTTTTCATAACGCACACTTCAATACTATTGGAGTGAAAAAGTCATATTATGTAAAAAAATCTGTAAACAAAAAGTCATATAATATTATTAATGGCTCTTGCTTATAATCGAAGTTATCGCCATAGAGCCATTGAAGGCTACAGCAAAGCATTTGTCACGTACGCAAGAAATCGTCTTTCCGCCGTTCGCCCCTGTTGCAAAACATTCTTTGGATTACACAGCGTGCGTACAGATAAGCTTCTATATCGCCCCCCCCCCCCCAATTACAGATGTTGATAAGCTAAAGCAACAAATAAAACATTACCGCAGGTAGCCTACTATTTATTTATGTTAAACATTGTATTAGTTCGCTAAAATTTGTAAATTTTACCACTGTTCAGATCTTAACTGAATTTAATTATGATGCAATGAAAATTTGCCACCAGATGACTCTAGCATAATGATGTAGATCTATAAATAGGTCAATGTCGACGTCATGATCAGAAATTAATTTTTGTTCGCGCACATTTTTTTCGAGACCCCGTCTCTGCCGTACTCACCCGCACGAAAATCTCCTAAACCCGGTGACCCTTCCAACCTGTTTGTCCAATAATATAGACAACCCCTTGCGACGGAAAGGGTAAACAGTGAAGTGATCTCATCAAACTGAGAAAGATTAGCCGTGGTGCATTGGATGGTCGAATTACTTACGAACAACAAGAAACTTGAAGCTGAATTCGTTGTCATGGTCACTTTGTACGGTGTACAATCCAGCCGTTGACGGTAAGTGATGTTCGGATTCATCCGTTGTTGTTGCGCTCTTAATTGTAAGAACTGACGAATTAAATGCATAGTCTGCCGTCAAAGATGGATCCACGGTGTCGTCATAATCGACCATAATAGCATCTGCTAACTCATCCGTCGTTGCGGTAATCCTCCATCTCACACCGTTAGGGTTTGCTGGATAGTAGACGAAAGTATTCAAGGCTCTCTCATGGACGGCTATATTTTCAGAGGCGCCTTACATGGACCATACATGAGACCTGAAAGAAAGAAGAAAACCGTATTATTATCATTTTACATTAATTGACCAATCTGATCATTTTGAAAGCAGGAGTGCTTCGTATAATGATGTTCTATTTTATCTAAGGTTTTATAAAGCGACTCTCACAGTAAAGATGATCTGAGGCTCTCCATGCAAGTGCGAAGAACCTCTTAAGGCAATGTGTGGAAACAATAGGGTCTCTAGATAAGGTCTGAGCACGAATTACAGCAGGAATGCCATTTCGCAAGGCCAACAGAGGCAAAGGTACGACGCAGTCTAGACTGTCATGATGTTCTAAAGAACGGAGATCACGTTTAGTGGTAGATATCATTCTAATTGTCCTGGGCACGACGTTAAACTGCATCCATCCTCCGCCACAGGGAACCAACAACGTCCCTGTGCCGGTCCTAAGCCCGGACAAAAGGAGGAAGGTTTGCCAGATGGGTGGCGATACTCTGGCAGTAAAAGACCAAGACGACTGAAATCCGCAAAAACCACGGTGCAAGTGACATAGCGACCCAGGTGCTTCAAGGGGTCATGATGTGGAGCTGACATGCACAGGCCGGCCAGGACAGACCGGTGGAGAGAGTCGGGGGGAGAGAGCGTGGGACACATACGGGCATTGACCCAGGTTGTCCTTCATGCCTCTCTCCCAATATTCTCTTCAATCAGACAAGGTGGTCTAGCTGCTCCAAGATATTAATGGTATGGAGCAGGTACCTGCTGACCGGACCGGTTGAAGCTGGGCAGCATGATGCGAGACAGACTCAGACAGAGAGTGGCGTCGGACACCTACGGCTATTTAGCCCATGGATTTTGATGATGATGATGATGATGATGATCCTTCTGAGACCACAGGACAGCGTAAGATAATATCTTTTTGCTAACAGTTTGACCAAAAGCGTAGTCCTTATTATGTTGCAGTACGTAAGGCATGCGTGTATGAGTGAATAATACAATAAGAGACGAATTTGTACCTGGGAGCTCGATGGTAAACAAACGCAATATTTCCACTTTTTAATATTCATCTTACTTGATGTCGGCGGGGTTTCCGTCGTTGTCTGAGTAGTTACTCTTGATGAAATGCTTGATGTTGAAGTGTTTGTTGTAACCGGAGCCGTGGTTGTTGCTGGAGTAGTTGTTGTAAAAGTAGTCGCTGTGGTGCACACTGCAAACAATGTGAATGAATGAGAGAATCAATATCCTGTAATTTACTTGCCATGAGTAAAATAGTCTACTTGTACCAGAGGTATGTCTACAGTCAGTCGCTAGAGGGAGATATGGCCATCAAGAGTTTCTGAACATAATATTATACGGATGCGGGCAAACAGAGAGAGAGAGAGAGAGAGAGAGAGAGAGAGAGAGAGAGAGAGAGAGAGAGAGAGAGAGAGAGAGAGAGAGAGAGAGAGAGAGAGACAGAGACAGAGACAGAGACAGAGACAGAGACAGAGAGAGAGAGAGAGAGAGAGAGAGAGAGAGAGAGAGAGAGAGAGAGAGACAGAGACAGAGACAGAGACAGAGACAGAGACAGAGACAGAGAGACAGAGACAGAGAGACAGAGACAGAGAGAGAGAGAGAGAGAGAGAGAGAGAGAGAGAGAGAGAGAGAGAGAGAGAGAGAGAGAGAGAGAGAGAGAGAGAGAGACGCCATTCTCAATAATCATTGTCCATTAACCTCATGCACTGATCTTCAGAGCATCCAATAATTGTGAGTCTGAGGTAACCAAGTTGCTTAGCGTGAATGAGTTGGTGTGAGCGTAGATGGATGCCTCAATGTCATTCGTGGAATTTTTTTGTTTTTAGACAGCAGAGAAAATATTTTGTTGCCTAAAAGTGACAGCAGATGGTTGAGTTGTCATAAGAATCTCAGTCGTTGTCTGAGGTGGTTGAGTAGTCGTTATCGGTGGAATAGTAGTTGTTGTAGTTGGAGGTGGAATATCAGTTGTTATGCTGGTTGCAGTTCTAAGTGCACAGCTCCACATACTAAAATAATTACAATGGTTCCCCATTTAATCGACCACGAGCAGGTACAATAGTTTTACAGAAGTAGGCTATAGCCTATCTGTTTTGATGTCAAAACAATTATTGAGATGTTGCATGCTGACATGCATCTATTATAACTATATAACTATTTCGAATATCATTATATCAGACCCCTTGGCATACAATTATTTCTTAGCTAGGAATTCGCTTGTCTGTGCTATAAGTGCCAGCCTTAATTGCTGCAGACGTCTCCAGCAGGCTGATAAAACTCACCCGGCGATGAGCAAGATGCACTGAAATCCAGTGCATTTGTTGCGAAAAATGTGACCTGAATTTCAGTTACTGCATTAAATGTAACCGTGCATGTAAAGTTTCCAGAAGCGTTCTAGTCCACTGTAATTGTAGAAGTAGATCGAATAACATAGTTATCCGTCCTCGTCCTTTGAGGAGTTTCTGTTGTGTAAAAGACTCCAACGGTTGACCAAGTCATATTAGCTCTGATTGGATTAAATGTGTAGGCTATTCGGCATAGATGATGCTACACGAGAGTTGAACTGCGTTTGGCGACGTTGCATTACATGAGCAAACTGGACCATTGCCTGTCAACGCAAAAGAGATTAAGCGATAGCTTATTAATTTTAAAGTAGGCTAAAGTTTCAAAAGTGATCCCGGGTTTCAATTGGCGATCGAGTTTCATGCATGACATTTGGAAAAATATATTTAGATCTAACTGAAAACAAACGAAAAATTGTTTGTTCCATCGAGATTCAGTAGATTTGAATTAAGGTTATAAAGGGCATCGTCACATTTACTCATTGCAATATCATCCAATTACGCCTATAGCCTAAAATGTCCAGCTTTAGGTGAAAACTGTGCTGACGTCGTGCAAAGTAGGGGAAGTAGGGGCGAGATGGACCCTTGGGGCATGATGGATCCCGTCAATATAAGGTATATATGATGTCGCCACCTATCGAATGAACTTTAATTATTGTAACACTGTTGGAGCTTTGGTGATTTGACCAAAATAAGCGACCGAAACGACATTTTTTCGTTTTTTATGATGAAAAGTTGATTTTCGACCTGTTCGATCCTATTTTCAAGAAACAGTTTTTTGCTAAGTATTCAATTGCACATTGTCACAGGCTTTTGATGCAAGTATATTTGGTTAAACACCCTTTTCTGCCGTATTAACGAATTCGGTATTGGCAGGATACCCAGTAGATCAAATTTTTAATTGGTGAAAAGTTTATACCTTACGCATGGGGGCGAGTTGGATCAGTCACCGACGGGGCAAGACGGATCTTGTGATCCATCTTGCCCCGTTTGTGTGAATTTTTCCTATGGCTCGAATTTTTTCCTCCGATTTCACATGTTAATTAATTATTATGTTATTATTACTATAACAATAATTGTTGGATACAATAATAATGACAATTAACGCGAAAGTCATGATTGCAGTGGTCTACCTTGTTCCACCATGGGGGCAAGATGGACCACTAAAATCACCTAAAATTGAAAAATCTAGTCCAATGTAACTTCTGTGTTATTCTCACTGTTTTACATTATAGACGATCACATTTATGCATAAAATAGTATTCTGCATGTGATCAGAACATGCTATGATGAAAGACTAATGCGTGGAGCATGATTTATTAGATTGGTCCATCTTGCCCCAAAGTGGGGCAAGACGGACCATTACGACTACATTTTTAAATTTTAAAAATCTTATTATCAAAAAGGGATGCAATTAAATTTGTGTTGCCCTTAGCTATGGTACTGCATGAGCTGCGAGTGGCCAAAAAATTTGTGCCCGTCAAGCACGTTTATGGTGTCTCAAAACCAAAAATCCGTTACGGGGTCCGTCTTGCCCCTACTTCCCCTACAAGACATGGCTCATCTCTTGCAGTCAGACGTTCTAGTTGAACCCAGAGCAGGGCTTGAATTATATTGTTTAGTCTTGACACTGATCACCAGACGCGCTTCGTAATAACGTAGAAAGCGATATCGTAACTACGGTAACTGCAAATTGCACCACGACAACAACAATCCAATACAGTCAGGCAAAAGCAGGTTCAATCAATTAACCGCATGAGATAATAATAGCAGCAAAAATTGACGTCACCTCTTTTTTTATCCTCTTATGCATGACTAGAGGGGGAAATGGTACATTTACAATGTCCTAGAAGATAACTGCTGAAATTTTGATAATAACACGTGAGTAGCCATCGAAACGGCCTTGGGGTGCAGATTGCACCCCAAGGAGCCATTGAGGGTTAAAAATTGCACAGCCCGGGCTGATCACAATTTTGCGAAGAATAAGTCCACATTATCTGAGAGCAATGAGCTGAGTTAGAGGTGATGGATGGTTCACTGACTTTAAATTAACACCCAAAGTGGGGCACTTCCTTTGAGCCCCATGTTGAGACCCTAAGGTTAAAGAACTGTAGGCCTACTGAACTAGGTTGCTCCGACTCCATTCACTAAGGACAAAAGTTTGACGAAAATACTGTTTGGGCTGAACATTTGTAAAGAGGGTTATTGCATTATATCATGACGCCAGTGGAGCTTTGGGTGCTAGAGTAGCTATGCATCATCAAGCAAACTAGCTCTGGTTGCGTTATATATCGCCCGAAGCGTTCCGATATCCAGCATCATGGTTTTTCTCTGCTCCATTTCCTCCGCGTCTTCAAAATTAGATTGGACCAAATGCCCCGAATATTATAATTCCCCCTCTGTGCAATTAGTCTATTTTTTCATTTGTAGTTTATGACAGCATTCGAAACCATTCTCCCTATGCAATTATTTCTAAAACAGTTTATCAAGCCAACTTCTATTATTTTAAGCAATAGGCTAATTATTTCCTCAATCCAACATCTATTTAATAGAAGTTGGATTGAGGAAATAATTTTTACCTAAATAACCTATAGAAGTCGACTTGATGAAGAAGATAACATTGTTTGAATGCAAAAGTAAGATTGATGAAAATGGTTTCTTATGAGATTGCATAAGACATAGACGTTTGATTGATGAATCTAGTTTCTTGTGAAAGTAGAAATTGGTTTGATGAAGTTAATACTTACGTAAAGAGAAGTTCGGTTGATGGCAGTCATCATGGCATTGGCATTAAAATGCCATGTGTAGGCCTAGAGCTATTAGGAATGCACGAATGAAACCATAATAATTATAACTTACCGTAATTATTATTATTATGAGTGCATTGTAAAGAACGTAGAACTATTATTATCTCATGCGGTTAATTGATTGAACCTGCTTTTGCCTGACTGTATTGGATTGTTGTTGTCGTTAAGGTATGAATTTAAGCATTACATTGAGCTTAAGAATTATTGTATAAAAACATGTAAGCCTAATTCAAGTCTAAACCAATCGACAAAAAGTTGCAAGCTAACTTATCGTCAGTTAGGGGAATATTATGTCCTAACCTGGGGTTGTGTTATGTACCGGGGAATTATGTCCTGGAGGTTATGCATCGAGGCTTATGACCGTGAAATTTGATGAACAGTCGAAGGTTGACTCTCTGCTTCGAAGGGAACAGATCTCAATCGCTTACAGACCCCAACAGTTGGGTTTTAATTATATTAAATTGTATCACGCGGTAGTTGAATTAATGACCGTTTCGTGTGATAGGATCTCATTGATAGGCCTAAACTGAGCAAAACGAACTGTGCCGTTAGTTCGACGAATAATCTTGAGGCACAAAGTCTCATTAGAATGAACAACTGTGAGTCTGTGTCGGAAAATATTAAGTTGTCTGCGATGAATAAGATGTTGTTGAATTATATTCCGTTGTTATCAGTCTAACCAAGTTCAGCAGTTTACACCAGAGTCATGGAAGTCATCCAGCAGGTCGAAGAAATCAAATGTAAAGAAATAATTAAGATTACAAAGAACTTTTGTCAGGTCATAAGGTAGGTCAATGGTAAAATAGGCAGAATAGTGGATCTTCGTCAAATGATCTGCAGCAACGCATGTCACCATTGCTGTGGAGGGGCCACGGTCGTCGCTGAATATATGGTAATTGTTGGTGGAGAAGTGATAGAGGTGGTTTCGAGCTTCACATTCCTGGGATCTATGATAGAGAAGGAGGGAAGAAGTGACATGGAAATAAGGCGAAGGATAACAATGGGAAAAACGGCAATGAACGGTCTGGGAAGGATTTGGAAGGATAAATATGTGAGCAGGGAAACAAAGAAAAGATTGGTGAGAGCATTGATCTTTCCAGTGGTCCTTTATGGATGCGAGACATGGACGAAGACTCAGGATATGGAAAAGAAAATCAACGCGTGCGAGATGTGGATTTGGAGGAAGATGCTAAAGATCTCATGGATGGAAAAGAGAACTAACGAGTCGGTGCGTGAGGAGCTCGGAATAGAGAGGGAGGAGACACTGCAACAAACAGCAACCAGGCGGAAATTCAGCTACTTCGGCCACGTCATGAGATCAAACGGTTTGGAAAAGGAGATGATGACGGCATGCGGTGAAGGAAGGAGAAGACGCGGAAGACCAAGGAAGAGATGGATGGATGAAGTACAGGAAAAGTCTGGAATGAGCTTGGAAGAGCTAAGAGAGGCGACAATAAACAGGAGACAATGGAGAGGATACATCATGACTGTCGCCAGAGCTCCAAGAGCTGACGGCACCAGGTGACCAGGTAATTGGTTTTGTCATTTTAATCGATGACAATAGTTGTTGAATCGTTGATGTCTGTGTTGTTGATTGAACTGTTGCTGTTCTTGGACAGGCTGAAAATATTAAACAGATGATATTGGGGAAGCAAAACAGGTACTGCTCATGTTAACTATTGTCTGGTAAAATTCCAAGTACGAAGAAACGGAAGTAGGTAATAGGTAATAAGGAGTATAGAATTCACCGCGATGTTGGACAGAAGTAGGCCTATAATAATAATTAAAATTATATTATGAAACACATTAATAGCTTAATTCTAAGCTAATCATGTCTGGAAAAAGATTCTTTGGCTTCAGTTGAAATAGGAAAAACACAAATTTATTAGGTCAACCGTTAAAGAGAAACGCGACTCTAACCGACCGACATTCAGCAGAAGCAAAATGCGGCCTAGTTTTTATAATCAGAGGCATAAGGGGAAAAATATCAAGTGTGACATTCAAAGCAGCCGACGCATTGCTTGCACGTGTTAGCCTAAATATAGTCATATTATTTGTTACAGTAGGTCACCATTGCGAGCAATATAAATGTATACAGGCCTGAGCCACCTATGTGCCTTTCATGCATAGCTTGTTGCTTCACTAGGCCACTATCGGTCATATTGTTTTGTACATTGCAGAGCGTGTCTGAAATTCTTAGGCGTTTCAAAGTGATGGCCCAGTTCTATGATGTGCTTGACCTGGATTGTTAAGAACCCCACCTAAAAAGACCCGATGTGCCTGTATTTTGATATTGCCAATTGACACACTGGACGTATTACATTATGCCTACCTAAGATAAGTTCACTGGTCCACTAAAACCTCACAGCATGCCAAGACTCCTTTTAATAAATTTACGACGTCATTCAAATTAGAGCCTCAAATCTCCATTTCATAATAATAGATCTATTATTGTTTTGCAAATGAGACGTGGGCTTCAAAATTGTCATGATCGTGTCTAATCTCCCCCTAACCCCAACTCGGCATCAGATTGCCTTATAAGGATTCATATTCATTCACCATCGATTCTTCTGAAACAGTCGCTTCCCAATTATCATGATTATCAGATAGTTAAACTCTGATTATCTGTAGGTATACAAAGGCTAAGGTGGAGATGCTGGAAGAAGACTGCAACGAGTGCATCTTTATCTTGTTAATAAGGTGACAGAAAGAAGATCGAAAATAAACTCATTTTACTGCGAATTATGTGATTAGGATTGTCGTATTCGTTAATCATAGCCTACGTAGGTGTTCGAAAGAAACAGTTCATCAACGAAAGTGTTAGGTAGCCTATGCAGGTGTAGGCTACGAGAAAATTGTCGAGTAGATATTACTATAATTTATTAGCAAAGTGTGAGAGTTACAATGGGCTATACTGCCGTGCTAAGCAAAAAGACAGTAGGCCTAACTCAAAAAAGGTGATTTCGCGTAAAACGACAAAGAAGAAATCGGTTTAATCCAACCAGAAATAATACTTCAATCTTTCTGAATTTTTGCAAACAGTCATATCTAAACTTGTGAATTTAGGAAATAATCTCGTTTTTAGTGAAATTTGAGTAAAAATTGTATAAAAATGAGTTACTGTCTTTTTGCTTAGTATCGAAGCATTGAATATCGGCTTGCTGCTAAGCAAGAAAGCAGTAAGTCCTCATTATAGTGCTGCAGACTGGTGAGAAAATGTTCACTTTGCATAAAATTTGGTAAATACCACGAACAAGTCCTAAGAAAAAGACTTGTCAATAGGACCATCACAGATTTGCAATCTGGCGCCAATGGCAGCCATTTTTCAAAATGGCCGACCAATCTACATATTTTTAAAGATCTTAGCTTCTATTTCACTTAGAATCGTCATCTTGGTGCTTAAACATACATTTTTGAGGGTAAGAATTCCAATGGAGCCATCTAAAACTTCATATTGACACAGTGGTGGCCATTTTTTAAAATGGCCGATCAAAATAGTTTTTCCAGTATATCAGCATTCACTTCACTTCACTCAAAATCGTCAAATTGGTGCCTAAACATACATTCGTAGGGGCAAGGACTCCATTGGGCCATCTAAAACTTCCTATGGCCTCAGTGGCGGCCATTTTTTTCAAAATAGCCAACCAGAATGTTTTTTCAATATCTCAGCATTTAATTAACTTAGAATCGTAATTTTGGTGCCTAAACATACATTTTTAGGGGCAAGGATTCCAATGGGGCCATTTAAAACTTCCTGTGGCATCAATGGCGGCCATTTTCCAAAATGGCCTAGCATTGTCAATTTTTTTAAAATTTCTTAGCATTCAATTCACTCAAAATCGTCATCTTGGTGTCTAAATATCGAAATGTAGGGGCAAGGGCTGCAATAGGGTCAATGTAGATTTTCACCATGGCCCCAACGTTGGCCATTTTCAAAATGACCGACCAAAATACCAAATTATCAATATAGGAACATTCAGTCTACTTAGAATCGTCATATTCGTGTTTAAACATACATTTTAAGGGGTATGTATTCCAAAGCTCAAGGAACTCTTAAATTGTGGTGAAAGATTGCGTAAACGTGGAGTGAATTCCTATCTTTGGGTCGGCCATTTTGTAAAATGGATGCCATTGAAACGATGGGAAATTTGCGAAGGCCCCATTGCTGGAATAGATCCATTGCCCTAAAAGGCATATGTTTATACACCAATATGATGATTATAAGCGAATTGGAAGCTAAGATAGTAATATATTCCTATTTTAGTCGCCATGTTGGAAAATGGCAGCCATTGACACCATGGGGAACTTTGTTGTAGCCCTATTGGAATCTTTGCTCTTAAATGCGTATGCTTGGACAATAAGATGACGATCCCAAGTGAACTGAAAGCCGAGATATTGACAAATACTTCCTTTTAGGTCGACCATTTTGGAAAATGGCCGCTATTAAGGTTATAGTTAATATTTGATGGCTCCATTGCAATCCTTGACCCTTAATGTGTATGTTTTGACACCAAGATAACAATTCCAAGTGAACTGAAAGCCGAGATATTGACAATTCCATCTTTTTTGGTCGGCCATTTTGGAAAATGGCCGCTATTGAGACCATGAGAAAATTGGGATGGTTCCATTGGAATCCTTGACCATAAATGTGTTTGTTTTAACACCAAGATGTGGATTCTAAGTGAATTGGAAGCTGAGATATTGAAATATCTGTACGTCGATCGGCCAACAAAATACATGGGATACTAAGCAAGAAGACAGTAACTCAAGTTACTACGTTTTTGCTTAGCACCATGATACCTAAATTGAGTTACTGTTAATTTCGTTTCCGTTTTTTTCCATGTTCCGGTACAGGTACCATTTCCTCGCTCATATATATGATAGAATATGTTGTCAGGATGTGAAAACAAGTGCTAACTCAAAAACGGAAAAAATTGAGTTACTGTCTTTTTGCTTAGCACGGCAGTATATTGATTTTGTAAATCTTTAATGGACAGCATGCCGATAAATTAGGCTAATTATAGTAGCACACTAGCAGTAAAGAAGAGATTTCTAAGCTGCAAGTTGGCTTTATTAGCATAAAGCAACGAGGTAGCACACTGAAGAGGTCGTGCTTGTTATGTAGGGCTAGTAAGAAATTACGTACTGTATAGAAGCCGACTTACGGTGATCCCCGCCTCATTGTACGACGACAGTGGTCGACCTTTTTTCTACATGGATAGGCTAACATAGGTCTACCCGTGCACAGACGAAAGAAGACTATTTGAACTATTTTGCACGACTGCCGCAGGCCTAAACCATCCCTTTATTGCTAGGGTTTAGACAGACTGCTACTCACTTGTGCCCCCCACCCGAAGTCGTCACGATGTTGTTGCAACGAAAAGTTAACAACCTATCTTGGGAAAGTTGTAGAACAGGACACAGACCATCGGTATAAGCGGATGTCCATCAAAGCGTTTTAATTTGGTCTCGTGTCAAACTATATCATGGAGGCAAAATAACAATCACTAAGCTTACTATTTTTCCTATAATCTAGGCCTAATTAGACCTATATCTTTCACAAATTAATAAACGGAAGGCTATATTATTATGGTGAAATTTGCGGAGAAAAGGCCAAAGCTTACAACCTTATCTTAAGGTGACAGAAACCCATAAATGAAGGTTATTTTGTGTAAAATAAGATGTCGAATTTCATTTCATGTGACGATGCATTAGCCTATATAAATAAGTAGGCCTAGAGTTTTATCCTTATGGAAAAGAAACGACGAGGCAAATTTAGCACAAACGTGGTTCGAAGAGCAGCCTATATTGCGGTTGTTCGAAAATCAGTATCGACTAGACCTGTTACAGTAGATGTTAGGAAAGTTTGAGAGTTTAGAATAATAGCATAAATTTGCGACGACATGATGAAATGCGGAAATATGTTAGGGCCTAGTATCTTACTTGAGAAATAAATTTCAAGTTGACTGGGTCAGGGGTCTGAAATACAATTATTTATAGGCCTAACTAATGACAGGAAGTTGAAGAGGTCACGCTTGCCCCATATAATATTGAGAAACCTATGTTTAGAATTAAAGTGGACATCGACTTCGGAGAGTCACCGATTCATTGTTGGCCTGCACGAACAGCGATGACACTAAGTTGCCACAACAGTTACCTACTGTAACAGTGCTGGAGATAAACAGGGTGGAGCGTGATCACCCTCTCCCTTCCCGCGATATAAGCACGTGCCCAAACTAACGGTGCTTCAATGGAAAAGACCTTGAAGTGAAATATAGAACAGGGCGTTTGGTGAAATCGTCGATGTCCGTTGGAGCGTCGTCAGTCTTTTGTTAATCGACTCTCTATCAAACATGTACAGTCTATGTTACATGTACCGGTTATAGCAAACAGCAAAATTTTTAATAGCATGCAGGTCAGCATTACTCGTGTCGACAAGTAGGCACAATAGTCTGCGTTCTAGTGAAGCAGCGGAAGCAAAGGTGTATTCCTACATAAACCAATCAAGGTAATAATATACATACTTATACTTGATATTAAAGATCCCCTCGATTTATGTAGGCCAGTGGTTTTCAACCTTTTTCTAGTGACGGAACCTTTTTCAAGCACTCATTGGCTCGCGGAACCCTCCGCATTTCACATGTTAACAGTGCTCCAATATAAGCTTATGCATGCAGTTGTCACTTATAATTAAATAATAATAATATTCAGTTTTAAATAGTTCAAGACTTTTAATGTGCGTTTTTTGCACTTCTGCATGGTGCAGTATATAATAGCACATTACAATTGCGTGCCTTAGAATTCTACGGAGTCAACGAATACGTCCTGGGCACAAAGCACTATCAGAGAACAGCTGCATTTCTGCTGTAAGCCCTATTTCGCCAACTATCAAACGGATAAAATATTGAAAATGGAAATAAATTCGATGCATTCTAGATCATTGCTCGACCAGTTTTTGTTATGTCATAAAGCATCCTTCTTCAAAGTTACTGCGAAATTAATGCCTGGTTTTTATAGCGGGGCAGAGGGACCTCAGCCTACATGGGAGTTTCAGCTTCGTTTGAAGGCAAGTTCCAAGACCAACGCTGGTTACATCCTTCGTCTCGTCTGAAATAGTGTATCTGTCACAATAGGCCTAATCGACCATCTGATTCTTATTTGACACATCTTGTATGATGTTCGAATAGCAAATAGCGTATGAGCCTATCGGTTAAAAATTCGCGAGGCAGGCTTAGGCTTTACAATTGCAAAACTTGGTAAATCCGATACCTCTAAATCAAAAATTAACCACTATATCTCCAATGTTTAGCCTACTGATCCAAAGAAGAATTGACCTAACCATGCAGTCGTTGGTCTACAGTGCTGAACAGATTCTAATGGGAAGAAATTGTTAATAGAGTTCCATCTGAATAGTTCAAGAAGCCAATTATAAAAAGGTGCCTTAACGACACATTTGAAGACGCAGGGCATCTAGGCATTATAGATTCCCGTTTGATATAGCCTACGATTCTTTTAAATGGCAAGACTAACGCGCAGATTCATTCATGGGGTCATCATTAGGCCTATATGTTGTAAAACAACAGTAATGCATTCGCGTAATAAAGTTATTTAAGTAAGAATGACTTGAAGCTGTGAAATAATTCGACTGACTGTTAATGATTTTGTGATTCAGTTGATGTTATAAAGTTTTATATAAAACTGCCGCGGAACCCCTGGTCGACGCCCGCGGAACCCGGGGGTTCCGCGGAACCCCGGTTGAAAATCACTGATGTAGGCCTACGTCATGTAGAAATGCTGTTATGTATCGATGAGCATGGAATCTCGGAACATGGGCGCCCGCAGAAATTTTTGCAAGGGGGGCAAAATGTTTAAGTTGGTCACGGTTAAATTTCCTAGTCGCAAGAGCTTAAAATTTGCAAAGCTGGAAAGTGAGAATGTGGGTATTTTTCAAAGAGGTTTCTTAATGCATATTTCTCAGTTTCATTTGGTGTAGGCCTATCATTTTCAATATAAATAGTTTTCTTAGAGCGAAGAAATTTATTAAAAATCAAAAGTAGAATGTTAAAAAGTAGATTTTTGAAGGGGCGCTATATAATGAATGAATGAATAAATGAACGAAAAACAGGTATGAGTTTTAAAGGAGCAAGTGCTCCATCAAGTTACTTCTATATTTTAATCGTAATTTCTAAACTTCTAAAGTGCCACTCCAAAGTCAATTGTAGGGCACCAGATTATTCAGAAGCGCTGCATCGAGTCATCACGCTGTTCAAAGGGCAGTCAAGAAAGAGGTCCGAGTCCTGTTTCCAGAGGGTCAGATGTTTTTGCAGGTGTCGTTTAGGAAGGTGGAGGATCCCGAGGATCAGAAGAATGGGGGCATCAATTATGAACAGAGGAGACGTTGGTTTCGGGAGAAAATCTCGAGGTGTGATAACCAGAGTCAATTATCCAAGTTTCTCTACAGCTTGACCTACCTAAATTCTGTACTAGTTGGCAGCATGCAAAATGGATAAAATGCAGCCTGACTTAAAGCAGACTTGATTCCATATATAACGCTGGTGAATATGTAGATCTCCATTACTTAGTTTCAATGGGCTGTTGATAAATTTCAAATTTTTACATTAGTGTAATTTATTGATAATTAATTTTTGCGTAGTTGTGAAAAATTGCATTAGCGTACAGCGAGATTCCAGGGAAGTAGACCATAATCGATAGGAATACTATTTGTATGGGCATCCACGGGAGGGTTAAAAGTTATTGTTACCGTTTTCAGCAAGAGTTTGGAAAATTAAGAGCTTCTTTATTTCTAAAGAGATTTCATTACTTACATTTCTGACTTTCACTGAAGTGTATCATTTGTAACATTAGTAGGCCTAGGCCTATTTCAATGGGAAGAAATTTCTTAAACCCCAAAAGTAGTAGTTAGAAAAGCAGGTTTAAATTTTCCAGGGGGGAAGTGCCCCCCTAGCCCCTATGTGCTGGCGCCCATGTCTCGGAATTACTTCAGATTACCATTTGTGCAATCTCTTTGACTCGACGCAGCACTCGTGAATAAGCTGTTGCCCTGCGCTTGGCTTTCTAGTGGCGATTCAGAAGTTTCGAGATGACGATTACGATCTGATAACGACTCATGACCATAGGCCTACATAGCATATTCCAACACTTTTGGTCTATTGTTAAAATGAACTGAAACTTTAGAAACATGAAATCACCGTGATTTTAACAACATTCTTCACTGAAGAGTAAAAGCGTGTTGAAATTAAGCTACAGCTGAGGTGACCGACAGTCAGTCCATATCCCGACAGGGCAGGCAGATGTATGCAGCACTCAACGCTCTCTCGGTAACTCTGAACACACTGACCCTGCGCTGTTTGTGATTAGATCATACTGCGAGGAAGAGGTTGTACAATGCATGTACAATTGTACACCTGCCCTGAAGAAGGTGCATACCAAGGTTAATTAAAAAAAGGACGAGGCAAGTGGCACATTAGCATTAGCCTAATTGGCTAAATCGCAGTCCTGACTAAGTTAATGCAATCATCTTCCTGATTGAAAAGGTGATTGACGCTTTCAAGTAAGAATCTACGGAGTCACGATTTTGGGTTTTGTTGTTCACTGTGTTGACAGTCGTGACTAATTCCGAGTCTACCAATAATTAATTATCTGGAAACTATTTTCTATTTCTAATAATCGGTGGTCAGAAAAGCCCTTCATGTCAATATTTTTAAAATGCATTTGAACATCGCATTTCCCTTTTGTCCATTTGTTGTCTCTCATTGGCGCATTAACTAGCATGAAACGAACCAACACACTGTAACTGTTTGCGATTGTGTCATTACACATGTTAACAGTGGTGTCGCTGCTCGCAAATAAACAGCCACTGGAATCGTCAAGAAAGAATAATACAGCTATAGAAAGCAAACAGGTTTATAACTTGGTAGTAGGATAACGACTGTTTAGACAACGATGCGATTAGCCTACATTAGAAACCAGAGCCTCGGAGGAGGGGGCATTTCATTATTGACCTGAGGTTTGGAGTTCTTATAGGTGCTTAACTTTAATTGCAATTTCTTAGAACTTCTTTCCAACTATTTGCTTCAAGCAATCACGGACAAGTCTCGAGTATTCTGGCATCGAGTCTTAAATCTCGTCTCTTTGTCTTTGGACAAACATTGTTTTAGCCTCGTCTCATTTTGAGGTCAGCTCTCGGTTCTTTCGAAGATATCATCATCAATCAACAGAATTGTTTTGAACAAGCGTCATCGAAAAAATAAGATGACTTCCATGCAAACTGATAAACCGGAAGTAAAAAGTATTGGTCTCCTATTCGTATCTTCAACCTTTGTTTTGAGTCTTTTTTACATGCATCAATTATTATGATTGTTGTGTAGATCTACACTATAATAATTAATATGTGCAGATCCAGAGTGCTACGTGTACAGAGCTATACAGACATGTAGACCAACAGCTTCTTACATTTCCAGGTAAGCCCCGCCATGTTACACTTGTAAGTGACTTAATGCCTCGCTATATTTTCATACCGGGGTGTAAGCTTTATTACATTCATGGTGAGGGTTTATAACTAAAACACTAAATCAGTCAAAACCACATTCAGGCGAAGGCGTCAGACAAAAAACTAAATTCCGTTCAGATTAGGAATCTTTCTATTACACAGCGTCTTTTGTTTGAACTTTCTCGTTAACACAATTTACACATATCGACTGTATAGAGGACAAATGGGTTATGTCCACATTTTTTCAAAATCCATGTTTTTAGCGATTCTAATAGGTAATGGCATAAGGCTTCAGGGCACAATAGTCATATGTCCTGCTAACGTCGTTTTCATGGTACAATACACAAGTTACAAATGTCGTATGTCCTCTTCGTAAAAATCCGCAGAGCACAAATGTGATATGTGGACATGCAACCTTTGTGCTCGGAGAAATACGGCCAATCAGCTATAATTGTTTACGTTAATTCAATGCAAGATGGCGTCGAGCAAGTCGGCATGCTAACGGTTGGGGGTTTGTTATTTTAGTAAATAAGAGCTTACTGTAATAAAGAGTTTATATTAAATGGAAGTCATTATCTGCTCGTCGGTCTAAAGTGATCAAAGATGATTTTATAAAGTCAAGTCGCGATTATCAGATGTTCGCTTCACTTGCGAAGTCATCATCGTCAATGGCCTTAATCTCGAGTTCAAATCAATGGCCTTAATCTCGAGTTCAACATAATAACATACGTGCATGCTCACATGCAGGTCCTCATGCATACATTCATACACTGTGAATATTGTAAGTTGACCCCAATATTACATCAGTATTTCCATATTTGACAAGCAGCGGGTTGTAAATTGCCTTTAATCGTACCGTAAATTGTGTTATGTTTTGGTATGGCAATAGACTATGATTTATTTCTCAGGCGTTTACCACACTAACGGATAGGTTTAATATTTTAGAGTTTACCTGCAATGTACAGTGCCAAGCCTTCTCAGAAATGAGTAATTGAACACAGGTCATATGTAAACTTTATCACAGAGATTGCTTAATGTCATCGATGTATATTCTTGCATCTTCCTTTTTCTATTTTGTCTGTTGCTTTGTCTCTTGATATCCCAAAACTAGTAGAAATTTTTATACTCTCTATCCTATATTAAAATTATTATTTTCACTATTGTTCCAGGATGCTTACAACAAAGGCAGACTGTGGTCGGAAAACAATAATCAAAAGAAGGATAAGAGCACAGTATACTGATTTGAAAGAAGGAAAAGATCAATAGATTGTAAAAAGGGCTGATTCAATTGTGGATGGGGGAAAGGAGACTTAGTTTTTCAAGTTTCAATATGAAGTCGGCAGTTTCTGTGCAACGTTGTCCAGGAATTGTTGGCTACTGGTTAGAACATCTGATAAGCATTAAAAAATGACCCATGTGTGCTGTTTATGGTGAATGGTTGAAGGAAAAGAGTGTAAAAAGTTTTCCCGCAAAACATTATCTCTTCATTCGAGGAGGCCAATACAGAAGGTTGACTATCTAACGTTCAGTAATTTTTCCAGAGAGCAAACATTTTCACCAACATTTTTCACTATCATTGACCATTTATCCGTTTGTTTGGTTCAGTGAACCCATTAGACAAAAATCAAATCCAGTTTGCTAGCACTTCTGTTTTCCAATGAATCGTTATAGGCCTAATAGCTAAATTTCCATGAGCTCAGAAACAACAATAATTTTATGTGTGACCTAAAACAGGAATTTAAGTATGTGACTTATGTAAAAACAAGTTTACATGTTCATTTTTACTAATTTGCTAATTTGCAGGTTCACTTGACTCTTTTATGGCCCTACAAGACAGCAAACAAGCCCAGTAACCATGCCTTATTAATGATCTGTCGAATGTGATATGTCCATGTTACAAAGATTTTTGTAGAGCACAAATGTCGTATGTCCATTTTTGGGCTCCCCCGCCCTACAAACTTCCTTTTTTCGTGTTATTCTCATGTCACATGATATCATCGCTCTGCTTACTTTGTTCCCTGTTTAAATACCTATTCAATGACACCAAGAAAGTATGATTATGTTACTTTGTTATATTTTTCATAAGCATTTGAAATTAGAAATTCAGTTTTCTCGAAATAATGAAATATGGACATAACCCATTTGTCCTCTATACAGTCGATATATATAATTTGTATAGAATATCTTTATAAAGATATTTTCAACATACACATTTGTTTTATTCAGCATAATGTACAAACCATGCATTTACATTTAAACCATGCATATACATGTTTAAAATCCCAGCTTATGGACTAAACTCTAAGCTAATACGCAAGACCCCGACGTCTATTCTGCCTACTGTTATTCGTTAATTATTGGTTTAGACCATTGAGCGCAGGTAACGAAATTTTATCCGATCATCTGTTTCTGTAAATCGAAAGTTGTTTTGCTCTGTCGGAAAAGGAATAGGAAGGCAACATCGAAATGCGATTTTGAGAACTTGGAGCTCTCTCTCTCAACTTCCGAAACTCCTATGCACGTCTACGATCCTAAAACGGAAACAGAAATTGTTATGCTTTGCGACAACTATAACTTAACTGTGCAGAGGCAATGCATCATTTTTCGCGACACGATGTCTAAGATGCAGTGCAATTTTGGTGCATGCCGAAAAGTCCCATGTTAAGAATTAGATATCAAAGAGGAAGATCAAGTTCAAAAGAACAAAGAAGAAATACATCGATAATTAGGTCTATATGCCTACCATTTATAAAAAGTCAATGTTTCATTAGGAATATCTCACAAACGTGTGTATAATACTCAGCTGTAAAGCCTTTTCGTAGTGTAGACTTGACTTTAGATCATTCACCGAAGTTTTTGGAGTTTTTACCGACTACTGTAATTGCGTAATTAAGCTGTTGAATCTTTGTGATGCTTTGAGAAAAACTAACTTATCTTCCACACTTACAGCGTGGAGAAGAATGTATAATTCTGTTATGCTTTTTGTGAGAAAACTTGACAATACACACGAATATCAAAAATATTTAAGCATTAGTCTAACCCAATAATTTTAATTTTAACCAAGGACACCTTAGAAATATAGAAATGTTCAGTTTAGTTCAGTTCATCCGTAACCTCTGCCCACTGCAGCGAGATCCATCATATAACTTTAGACAAAGGCTCACAATTTCACCCTCCATAATGAAGACCTGATGACACTTTATCCCAGGGATGTCATTTGAAAACATATACTAACAATCTCAGCCATAAATACTTATAAGTAGCCATATATAAGCCTAATTTCAGTGTGCCTATAATATGTAAACCTACAGCGTTCTGTCTGTTGCTTTTTGGAATTAAAAGAATATACGTAAATACTGCATGATTGTGAAAACATAATAATATTACACAGACACAAAATACAATCGTATTCGCTATCGTAATCTCCAAACTTGTGCAGCGCCCACAAAAGCGAAGTCGTGGGAACCAGCTTATTCACAGGCGCCTATTTGGAGCAAAATCGATAGGCAGCGGGTCAAGATGCGGAGAGTCAGGCAGGCAAATGAGCAAAAGGCGTCATCTAAATAGTCCTTGATGTGCCATGAGGTCCCGTATGCACTTTGGTGTTGGGGGAGTTTCTCACTTCCAATCAGTCAGTGGGTCCCTGGACATGAAAAATCACCGAGGTGCTTGTCCGCCATGGCGCCAAGAATGACGTAATTGACAAATCCAATATGGCCGCCAGCGGCCATATTGGAAAATTTATCTTTGTCATTTCTTACAGCATATGCACGTGCAATACCTCTAATAGTACTGATTCAGGTATGTAGAATTCATTTCTGGTATTGATTTTGTCATCGGGGGTCATCTTGAGGTCATAAGGTCATGGTCAAGGTCATTTTTTTTTATCTTTTTCACTTCTTACAGCTTATGCACGTGTAATACCTCTAATGGTACTAATTCAGGTATGTAGAATTCATTTCTGATATTCTTTGTGTCATCAAAGGTCATCTTAAGGTTATAGAGGTCAAGGTCAAGGTCGCTGAGTTTCATCTTTTTCATTTATTACAGGATATACAGGTGTAATACCTCTAATGTTACTGATTCGGGTATGTAGAATTCATTTCTGATATTGTTTTTATCATCTGGGGTCATCTAAAGGTTACAAGGTCATGGTCAAGGTCATTTTGATGCATCAATGATGTCGATTATAACTTGAATGAATGCAGCAGAACAACAGATGTTATAACTTTAATCGAACAAACGTAGCTAATTAGGACATGTTAGAAGTCAATGCTGCTTTAATATGTCATTTTTCAGTGCATCAATGTCTTCAAAATACAATCATTAAGATTGTTTTGTATGTGTGCAAGCAAGTTTGCGTCGTACGTTTTTGCATGATGAGTTTTTTTGTCTTTTCCCATCACAAAATATGAATAGAAATTTGCAGCAGCGTTGCAACCACAGCGTCGATAGTCACACTTTGTCTGCACTGTTGCATATTGTGAGCAGAGTTCGTGACAAAGGATGCAGACATTGTGATAAGCAGTGTATCGAGGTGCTCCTTCCACCCGCGATTTAATGGCTCTATAGTTTTGCTTCATGTTCATTGTGTGTTGCAAGTGGTTGGCATGGTGCACCAGGAGGGCCCCTTGCTGGATGTGGTCTCTGATCCCACTGCTTCTAAGAGGGAGTACATCAATTCCGAACGTGGATGTGATATAGTTGTTTGATCTCAGCTGGTCGAACGTCTCACAAGTTGTAATTGACCTTGGTTCTGCCCAGACACATACCAAGTACTTCTCTACTAATGCTGCATCTTGCTCTAACAACGTGTCTGTCTTTCCAAAGTTTGTTAGATACCGTAATGAACTGGGTTGCAGGCAATAGCTGCGTGTCTGGATCCCACCTTGGACGTAGGCCTGCAGGTCAACATCATAAGATTGGATATGGACAGTCATAGCTAGCTGTCAGCAGGGAACCCGGATCGGCAGTGCAGATTATACAAAGATGCACGCGAGGATCTAGTGGACATGCCCGACACCTGGAGAGGCGCTACAGACAAATCAAGTAAACTGCCGAGCAATCACCGTGGATAGGTCCGATAAAATTAATGCACTGTAAGTCCAAGAAAAAGGAGCGAAGCTACTGGGAGTCCAAGATTATCCAGCACTCGAGGAGCCCAAGAACCTCTTCAGTGCATTTAACGATAGTCCGTGAAGCCACGGCTAGTAGTCCACCACCCCAACCTTTCCACCTACAGTCTATCCTCCTTAACCTTGGTCACAGTTAATGAGAAGATTATTGCTGCACAGCATATGCATTATCTTGAAAAATAGCCTTCTCCCAATTTTCCAGTCATATTTCCGCAAGCGCCATTCCACAGAAACGTTACTTATCCGCCATTTCTCCGACATGCATGATGCATCTATACGCGGTTATCGATAGATTCCAGGTAACTCTCCTCTCACTGTTTAATTTGACGTGAGCTCTGCATTTGACAGTGCTGATCACGACATTCTCTTGCATCTGTACGGTGCTATCCAGCACCTTATACATGCTAGCGTTTATCGATTTCCTGTGGCCCTCTGGAAATGGACTTGATTGGCTTGCTTCCTTTCTGCAGGACCGCTCCTTCATAGTAGCCAACGGGTCAACTATATCCTCGTGGATCTCTTTGCATAATCTACACTGCCGATCCAGTACTTGGTATACGTGTTTGGGCAGGGGCAAGGTCAACCAGACCTGTGAGACGTTCGAACAGCTGAGATTAGACAACTATATCACCCCACAGTCGGAATTGATGTTCTACATCAGTGTTTCTTAACCAGTGTTCGACCGAACCCCTGGGGTTCGGTGAGCCAGTGCCAGGGGTTCGGCAGAGGTCCTCTGAAATATATAATATTCAGGGTCAGTCAGTGTGAGTGAAAAATCATCAGCTATTAATTTTTTTCTACTTTCATTTAATAAATTTTGTTTGAAATAGATTGCTGCCAGGCTCTACCTAATGAAATTTAACGCGGTTCATCCTGTTAACCTTAGTTATGTCTTACTGCACTTCCCGATAATTAACACTACGTCGAGTCACAGTTCATCCTCGCCTTGGCCTACTTGATTGACATCTTTGGTGCACTCAATCATCTCAATTGCCAGATGCAGGGTGGTGGCGTCAATATAATTGAAGCGGAAGAGAAGCTTTGAGCTTTCCGAAACAGGTTACCATTGTGAAGTGTCGAATCGAGAACAACAACTTCGCTAACTTTCCTCTGCTAGATGAGTGTGTGAGTCACAATGAGTCTAAAGTTGGAGATACTGTTGTACCAGAGGAGTTGAAGCAATTGATTGCATGCAATGCACCTGGTGGAGCTGGCAAAGTCATTTGACGGTCACTTCCCTGACAAAGATATCCAGCAATATCCAGCATGGATGCGGCAGGCTTTCACCTTCGATATTGCTACAGCGAATGTGAACGATCCATACCTGGACGATCTTATCGAACTTCAGCAGAGCCACATGCAACAATTGCTCTTTGGTACGACAACACTGTCAAGATTTTGGTGCCGCCAAATGGAAGGATATCCTCGCATTGCTAAAGCTGCCCTTGAAATCCTCACACTGTTTGTTACATCATGTCTCTGTGAGCAAGGATTCTCAAAATTGGTGGAGATTAGATCCAAGAAAAGAAGCAGACTCGATTGCGAAAATGACATGAGATTGAGTCTTCCAAAACAGAGTCGTGCATTTCTCACATTGTTTCCACATGGCAACAACAAAGGACACCTTAAGATGCAATTGGTAGTGTTGGTACATTAGTTAACTGTTAGTAGTTCACAGTGGCGCAGCCAAGGGGGGATTTCGGGGGTTAAACTGCCCCCCCCGATTGGCCTAGAAAACAGGTTTCTTAAAGGTTATTTATCCACTTAAATAAGAAAAACAAAACAATTGCTTGTAGTAACAATTGCTTTTCTTACTTTATTCCATTTGTTACTTTATTCCCTTTTATTTACTGTAATAGTACTGGGTTGGTTTCAGAAAAGGTATCCGGCCAGGCAAAAAAAATGACAAATTCCTGGCTACACCACTGGTAGTTCATGTATTGAATTAATATTGTATCACATTTGGTACAGTTTTTTTATTTCCTTTTGTTCCCATTAGTAAAAAATTATTTTTAAAACTTGAGGGGTTCGGTGAGTGGTCATGGATTTATCTTGGGGTTCGCCTACCGAGAAAAGGTTAAGAACCAGTGTTCTACATCCTTCAAGCACTGGGGATCAGAGGTCACATACAGAGAGGGACCTTCCTGGTGGACAGGGTGGCCATGGCTCTACTTGCAACACACAATGAACACGAAGCGTACTAAATCGCAGATGTAAGGAGCACTTAGGTGCACTGCTTCCATCACAATGTCTGCATCCTTTGTCACGAATTCTGCTCACAATATGCAACAGTGCAGTCAAAGTGTGACAATCGACGCTGTGGTTGCAACGCTGCTGCAAATTTCTAATCACATTTTGTGATGGGAAAAGATAAAAATTCATCATGCAAAAACGTACGACGCAAACTTGCTTGCACACATACAAAACAATCTTAATGATTGTATTTTGAAGACATTGATGCACTGAAAAATGACATATTAAAGCAGCATTGACTTCTAACATGTCCTAATTAGCTACGTTTGTTCGATTAAAGTTATAACATCTGTTGTTCTGCTGCATTCATTCAAGTTATAATCGACATCATTGATGCATCAAAATGACCTTGACCATGACCTTGTAACCTTTAGATGACCCCAGATGATAAAAACAATATCAGAAATGAATTCTACATACCCGAATCAGTAACATTAGAGATATTACACCTGTATATCCTGTAATAAATGAAAAAGGTGAAACTCAGCGACCTTGACCTTGACCTCTATAACCTTAAGATGACCTTTGATGACACAAAGAATATCAGAAATGAATTCTACATACCTGAATTAGTACCATTAGAGGTATTACACGTGCATAAGCTGTAAGAAGTGAAAAAGATGAAAAAATGACCTTGACCATGACCTTATGACCTCAAGATGACCCCCGATGACAAAATCAATACCAGAAATGAATTCTACATACCTGAATCAGTACTATTAGAGGTATTGCACGTGCATATGCTGTAAGAAATGACAAAGATAAATTTTCCAATATGGCCGCTGGCGGCCATATTGGATTTGTCAATTACGTCATTCGTGGCGCCATGGCGGACAAGCACCTCGGTGATTTTTCATGTCCAGGGACCCACTGACTGATTGGAAGTGAGAAACTCCCCCAACACCAAAGTGCATACGGGACCTCATGGCACATCATGGATCAAAAATATCTTTGACAAAACCAACTTCATTGATTGGAACATAACGCCAATGAAACGTTCAGGTATTGCTAAGAGTTGGGTCTATAGACTCACAAGAATTGCTTATGCTGAGCATGGTGTTGGAGGCCGATTGTACGTCGGTGCATTCATTGCAACGGTTGAAGACTGAACTTCCGTTGGTTGACCAAATGTCACACCGCATTGTGCAGAACTGCTGGTGGTCGTAAATGTGTACGACGATGTGAAGGTGTATCCGTCTGCATTCATGGTCCTGTCAGGCGTCTGAGGAGGCATCGTCGGATTTCCATCTTCATATAATGTGGGAATAGCAGCGATCGGATCGTATGTACTGTCGGCATAAACGCAGCTGCACGTCACCGTGCTTCCGTCCTTCGAGCAAGTGACGTCACCTGAATCACAGTGTTAAAACCAAAGCAATTGGAGGTCTTAGCTTTGTTGAAATAAACAGTTCATTGTTTCAGATTTCTAATTAAAGTTATGCAAATTGCAATTATTCGATCATTTGAACATAACCATCGCTTAGCAAATCGCATCTCAAAGCACATAAAATAAAATTTATTTAAATCGATTCAGATTTAATACATTGACAATGCACAGTGTGTAAATCTAGTATAAAATGTAGACCTATCACGTTGTGTTCATTGCCAGGCAAAGACAACTAGACTGATTATTGTAGTAGCAAAGGACCGTGCATAATGACTGATGAAAGGAAGAAGATCACACATCAAACTTATTTTGTAATTCTCATAGTAGTAAAACTGGTAAAACAGTACAAGGTAGAACGTGAATCAACACCGTGGTCTATACTAAGTATTAGTTACAGCTTAGGCCTACATACAATTAACAGGTGGCTAAGGGTATGAGGAAGGGAAATATTTGCAGCCTTTGCTAATTTATTGCAATCCTGTTTTTAAAAAGTGTGATATATATGAATGCTACTTGAGATGCTCATCCAGGATAATAACTAAAATTTAACTCCAAGATTGCATAAATAACAGAATGATCTTTTTAACTGCTTGTCCTATAGAATGTAGTCAAATTATTAAAGAAAATCATAAAGTGATGAAGTCTAGTACGCATAGTTTCATAAAAGCACAATGTAAAACTTCACTGATAGCATAATTACGTTCTAAATACCACTTGTGCTTCTTGTAAAGTCCTGCAAATTTTACAAGAAGCACAAGCGGTACGTTTCCAAAGCTCAGCAAAATATGTTACATCTATTACATTGATCAATAAAATATGAGATTGATTGTGAAATTAGGATTGTTTAAGAGACTTAATGAATCATAGATGCATTAGAGAATCTAGACTTGGGCTAAGTCTAATTGTCGAATGCTGCGAATCTTACGACTGCGAGTAGGTCTTACACAGTGACAATTGACAACTATAATATCCGCTTTCAATGTTTTATGCTGTCTGAGCGTAGACGTCTGGCTAGACAAACAACCAGAAACATTGTCAATAGGCCTACAAGAGGTAGCTGTCTCAAATGCATCTACAAAATTATTATCTCCACACAACGCCAGAAATACTACGTCAGAGCATTTCCTCACAACTATAATGACAAGCAGCCAAATGAAGTCATAGGATTGTGAGAGATACGCTGTTAGGCTCTAGAAATACTTACGAACGACAAGAACTTTGAAGTTGAAAGGAGTCCCATGATCACATTCTACGCTGTAGAAACCAGCCGTTGAGAGTTGATGTCCATTCGCTGGATCATTTACTATTGTTGCGGTCTTAATTGTAAGACCTGACGACGGATCAAATGCGTAGTCTGCTGTCAAAGAGGGATCCACGGTGTCGTCATAATTGACTATGACAACCTCGGTCAACTCATCGGTCGTTGCGGTATTCGTAAATTTTACACTGTTAGGGTTTGATGGATAGTAGATGAGTTTATTTGTGTCTCCCTCGTGTAGAGCGATGTTTATGAGCGGCGTCATACATTGACCATACAAAGCAGCTGAAATTAGGAAGATATATCGTATCAGCAAAACTGAATGAGCGTTTTTTGTGGAAATCTATCATCACAGTTCTTAGAAACCAATATTAGATGTTTCTATAATTTTGGTGGGAAATAAAGGACTATATTCTGATTCAAATAATGCAAACGGCATCAAAATCGGTTGACTACTTCGTCAATTGAGGGAATTCATAGCCATCTACCGAAATGAAGAATATTCTCCATTGTTGAACCCTCTCGTCTTTTTCAGCCTAAGCTTATAGCACAATATCTACAAATCGATAAACGACGGGTTTCGAGCTTCGGCATCATAAATAATTTGTGTATTTTAAACTGTTAGTTTGCAAACGCGGGCAACGATTGGACATAACAATTAAGCCAAGTCTCTAAATAGTTTGTATTAGACTATAGACAAAATTGTGCTAATCATTTGATGCTGCTCTAACTCGAAGCTACTAACGTAGTCAATAAGAAAACGCAAAACTTTCACTCCTTCAATTCATCTTACTTGTTGATGGTAGGATTTCCGTCGCTTGCAGCGCAGTTGTGGTTTCCAGTGATATTGTTTCTGAAGCAGCTACCGTAGCTGGAGCTGTGGTTTCTGCCGTAGTAGTTGTAGCTGGATTTGTGTCGGATCCTTGCGTATCTGCCTTCGTTGAAATAGCTGCTACCGTCGTAGCTGTTGTCACTGGAGTGGTAAGGATCGAGGGGGAAGTATTTGTTGTCGGAAGCTGCGACGACATCGCGCTGCACACTGCAATGAATTTAAGTGAACGAATGATTGATGCAAGAATTACGAGTAAAATACTTCAATACTTGAATCAGTCATTTAGACGAGGGGCAAAACAGACAGACGAAAGTTCATTTTTATTCTCGAAATAAATAATAGAAGTTGCAATTGAAGGACTTCTTATTGAGGCTGGCCATCTAATTAATGGTTATAAGTGAGTGGCGCTGAGAAAAGAGCGCGTCCTCCGTTTCCGAAGGCGTCTGAATTGCGTATGATAAGATAAGAGAAATCTCCGATCATCCGAAATCAATTGTGATGGCGAGGGAGTCGAAACGCTAAGGTAGTGATTAAAAATCATTGTGCACCTTAAGTCAGGAATCTAAGGAGTTGTGACAACACGCAGAGTACCGTATACATAATTGCAAAGACATTTAAGGCAATGCAACAGAGAAGTTTATGGAATTCCAGAGAACGCAGGCTCTTAAAAGGTTGATACAGTTAAAACATGTCTCATCAGAAGCGAATGACACAGTTCTAAACTGACAGTTGAAGCAAAATATTATGGGAATAGAAACATTCTGGTCCGATGATGAATCATTTCCTCCAAAAAGTAACAAGAAAAGATATTCCAATGCAGGACGACAACAACTAAGCACAGGTTTATTGGGTTTATGCCTAGTTTACATGTATGCTTTCCATGTAATCAAATGACTTATCGCAGGTCGTCTACAGCTTTAAAAAATTTAAAGCATTCTCACCTGGCGTTGAGCAAGAGTCAGTAAACTCCGGTGCGTTTGTAGCGATCCAGTCATACGTCTTCTCCGTTGGTTCACCAAACGTCAGAATACATTGGTAACTGTTGAGAGTGTTGCCATCGACTGTGATGGTTGATGTTGCAGTGTACGTAGTCAGGTCCGTCTTGTTCTGATATGGTGCATCCGTTGTGTAGTTGTTTCCGTTTACTATCCATGTCATAATCGCAGGGATAGGATTGGATGTGTGATCAGCAGCAACGACGCTACATGACAGTGTTACGCTGGACGATGAGTTGTTGTCAGCGACGCAAGAACATACTGGACCACTGCCTGTAAGACGCAACGTTCAAATGTAAATAAGTAACGTATGACGGAACGAGGTAATCTGGAGCATTATAAATTCTTCTGCATTTCAAAAATCATGGCATATCTGCAGTTTAAAGTAAGAGCTCGGTGTAATATATGATTGAATGATGTATAAGTACATGACACTTTAGTCTAACGACTGCGACTGGCTGCACTTTCGCTCTTACACATTATCAGCTGTTTTTTTAAACAGTGTGTCCTTTAGCTGAGCCTCATGCCTTGGGCAATGAAAATAAATGCACAGACGCCGTCCATGACCGTCCAGGTCATGGACGGCGTCTGTGCATTTATTTTCAATTCTGAACGCCGTCCTGCCATTTATTGGCCCAGCATAGCCTGTAGATGTAAGGGTCGTCCTGGCACTTCCTTCTCTACACTTTAAGCACTGCTCATCCCCGATGCCGAACAGTTATGGGTTCGCGTGTATTCCAAGTCTCTGGAGCCAGAGAATGAAATTCGATTGCGCTCTCGCATCGTAAATCACATTCACTTCCTTCTAAGCGACTCAAAAACTCGTTATTCCTCCTTGGCTTTCAAGCACATGGATCTCTAACTGCATCTGACTATAAACATTGTCAACTAGTTCTGAAAAACTTATTCTCTGATGAATGCGGTGTGCTCATTATTGACCTTGATGCAGATTGTGTGGAGTGCTGAGAGTGAGGTATCTATTAGAAAGGATAGGATGTGGGTATGTACATTTATTTGTCCAGAATACAAGTTCGCAGTTTTGCAGCTACTGATTCGAAACATTGCATATACATAGACGTTCACCAGTACCGTCCAGTGGAGCTATTTTCAGCAATTTATCCACTTTAAATCCCGAGATATAGACATTTTAAATTTCGATGTGTTACTAACGCTATCGCTGCAATTGCATACGACGCCATATTTTAATGGTTTTTGCAATAACGACTACGTTGCTTTTGACGTCTTTTTTACGTCATTTTGACGCCATTTTTTGCCAAAGCTTAGCATGAAAATCAGGCGCTCTCAGTGCAACAACCCTGGAAAGATAAATGCCTTCGGCCAAGGAGTATACGAAGAGGAGCCCCAGACATGAGCTTAACCAGCAGAATTGGAGAAGGTCATTCCAAGCAGACTTAGCAGAGGGACATGAATTAGCATTTTCATTGTGCGAGACAGGAGGGGGCGGAACGAAAGTGGAGAGAAAAGTATAAGTGGTAAGGAAGGAAAGAGAAGGGAGGGAAGGGGTGTTTGGTGGAACGGGAGATGAGTAGAGAGAGAAAGGAGTTTTGGAAGACGGAGATAGTGAAGAGGGATGGGAAGAGAGGGGTGACAGCGGGGTCACCGAAATTTCCCGAGAAACGTCGGGTACCCCAGAAGTATGGGTGCTGGATGGAACGGGGTGTGGTGGAGCGGGACGGAGTGGAGTGATGCTGGAAGTGGAATTGGGCAAAACCCAGAAATTTACTAGCAACGCCGACAATCCCAAAGAGATTGCGAACCCGACTCACAAGGGCTGGTGGGCTGGGTTGGGGGACGAAACACCTAAATTTCCCGGGCAACGCCGGGTACCAAAGCTAGTAATAATTGCAAAAAAATGCAATAGATTTTCATCGTAATCGTAATCGTAATCGTAATCGTAATCGTAATCGTAATCTCCTAATTTCTAAAGCGCCACTGGAAAGCCAAGCGCGGGGCACCGGCTTATTCACGAGCGCTGCGTTGAGTTAGGAGGGTTGTCCGTGAGAGTAGTCCGTGGTGGTCCGGGTCGAGTTACCATAGGATCAGGATCAAATGCGTTGAGTCAAAAGGGTTGTCCGTAAGAGTAGTCCATGGTGATCCGGGTCGAGGTACCGTATGATCAAAGGTGTGGAACAGCTACTAAGGTGGGTGTCGTCTGAGCCGGGAATTGGAGGGTGGGGGATCAGATGAAACAGGATCGTTTGGCATACAGAATTAGAATTACACTGCATGATTCTTGAGTTACTTACGCACGACGACCAGCTTTGCACCCGTTAGGTTCCCGTTGTTATAACAGTCTGCGATGTACAACCCAGCCGTTGATATCGGATTTCCATTTTGAGTTGTCGTCGAATTACGTATTATTAGACTCGTCTGATTAACGTAGTAGAGATTTGCAATCGTCGAATCGCTTGCGCAGCCAGGACCAACGATTCGCTTTCCACCCAACTCATCAGATGTTGGTAGAACCGACAACGTTACAGCGCAAGGACTGGATGACACATTCATCGCTACATCGAGTGTTCCCTCGCGAACGACGATATTCTTCAGATTCGGTAAACAATAGCCTAAAATATTAGAAACGTTATTTGCCTGTTTCATTCGATTGTCATTATGCCTGAAATGCATCTGTGGCTTCATTAGAAACCTAACCTATCCTTTCCGAATTTGACTGAACATCATTGAATGATTGTAAAGGAACAAAGGCAAACACTTAGACGATTATGGTGACCGAACATTTAGGAGCCGCTAAGATAGCCATTAAATTTTTACACTGCTTTGGAATGCTCATCTGTGCAGTACTCGACAGCACTAGTAATGTCATAGCAAACCGCTTCGGCTACGGGGTGCAACAGGCAAGGATGAATGTAAACAGAGATAATGGCATCAGTATTCTTAAAGTTTTGTCCAAAACTCAGACAGTTTGCAGCATATCACAGATCATCATCAAACAGGTGTCTGCCAGATCATCATCAAACAGGTGTCTGCTGAATGAACTTCCAACGATAAAAATAATTAGAACCACTTTATTGACAATGGTTGACCATAAATATTTATTGAAACATTGATTTTGAAGCATCTTGTTGTTCCTCATTAATTTAAATACCGCGCAATTAGGTAAACTTCCATTGTATACAGTATAGGTCTAGCTGCTGCATGAAGTGATAAATTTAGTTAAAAATCAGACATCTCGATGGATTTTAGCTGGATAGCATAGGTCGTCTGCCTGTAAAAGGGATTTGCAGATTGATTGTCGGGGAAGCTATGCAGTCTGTTGCTGGTCCTACATAATTATGACCTACGTTCGTTGGACACATGAAATTCGGACAATATGCTGCAATCTGTCAACTATAATGGACTGGAATACGTCGGTTAAATTTCGAATGTTTGTTCAAGACCACGCTTATTAAAATTACTGAATTTTGAGCATTTTATCTGCTCACTGGTCAAGTTCTCTTCTTAACTGAATTCAACCAGGGCCGTGTTTAACATAGGTCCATTCGGTGCGGTGCACCGAATGCCCTGAGGCCTGAGCCAAGAGTTTTGTTGCTATTGGCCAAATTTATGTCTTATGCGAGTCTCAGTGTTACTTATAGGCCTAAACCTTTTGTAAAATAAGTAGCCTAAGTGTAAGAAGAAAACACCAATTAAAAGTGTAGATACCACAAAGCCCTATAGGATGATATCAATTTCTTTAGGATATAGCCTATATACTTATTTACACGTGGCCGTAGCTTTTGGAAAACCAACGGCCGCTCGAACGGCACTATGCCCCTGCGGTAACACTTTGCACCGACACACGGATAACCTTAAACACGGCCCTGAATTCAACTTAGCGTTGAAAGATCTCGTGTTTACTGGGGTGGCGCAATAATTCCTTCATAAATGAGCAAATTGATATATTTATATTATTGCAACATACTCGAAACGGTAGTAGGGAACGAAGTTGTTGTAACGATCTGTGTTCTATTTGAAGTAGTTGTTGGAAAAAATATCTCAGAAGTTCTTGATGTCATCGGTGAAGTGTCTGCTCTTGTTGATTGCGTGGCCGTTGTCATTGTCTGAATGTTCGTAGTGGTAGCACTACACACTGCAAAGAAATATTGTTTTGTTGAATGTGAATGAACGTGAACAACATGGTTTATGCATCATTGATATCGTTTACGTGCCAGACATTAAAACCTGCTGACTGTTGACATGTGTGTAAAGCATCCTAGAAAATCCTGCAACCGACAATGTAGGCTAATGTAAGTGTTGCAAATACAATACAATATAATACAACTACAGAAATATTGATAGTCTCTTTGGAGATGGAGAGATAACGTGCAAGTGAGGTCATCAGGTGAAGCTGAGCCATGTTCCATGCAGATGATATCGAATAATAAAGACTGAGTAAGTTGGTGAAGACAACTGTATCGCCAGATAGGTGATGAATGAGAATTAGGGCCTACGTATTTTCTGAATTTAATAAGCACTGATGAGTCTTGGGATCAGGTGTCAATAGCCGAGTAGCACTTACTGTAGGCCTACATGGAATGCCATCGGATGCGACGTTGAAACTATGAGAAAGGAGATGCACAGGCAAGTTCTGCACCAGTTCTAATCAGTTGAATGCATATTAATGAGGATGATTGATAAGCAATGCAAGTAGCATAATCCAAAATCGTCTGAAGAAGCTTAACAAGCTCTTAAGAAATTGACAGTAGGAATACGAAGTGAATGAAGTGGAGCGTTAGAAAACACAGACTCTGAAGCAACCGTCGCTTTAGAATGGCTGCATTGGAAGTGAATCATTCCAAGTTTAGTCTATCATAGAAAAACATTTGATTTAAAAAATAGTCTATGGAGCAAGTCACTTGTCGGGTAATGATTCATTTCAACACAACGAAGTAATATTCTTCACTGCAGAGTAGTTTCAGATGCTAATTGTCAGTGGAAATCGCGATTGATCTATTATATCAAACAAAGTATTCAACTGAAATTTACCAAACAGAAGCACAACATATTCCGCCACGAACCTGATTAATACTGTAAAATTGGACGCAAAAACCGACCAGATTGGGCTACAATAACAGCAAAAAATTTTCTTCGTTTTTCTACATTTTAATGCGAACTCACCTGGCGTTGAGCAAGACTCGTTGAACTCGGGTGCATTTGTGGCGATCCAATCATATTGACTGTCATTCGCTGGTTTACCAAATGTCAAAATACATTGGTAACTAGAGACCAAGCTGCCGACGACTGTGATGGTTGATGTTGCAGTGTACACATACGTGTCCGTCTTGTTCCGCTCAGGTGTGTCCGTTGTGTAATATTCTCCGTTTATTACCCATGTGATAATTGCGGGGATAGGGTTGATGGTGCCATCGGCGTAAGCCACAGTGCACGAGAGTTCGATGTCGGATGATGAACTGTCAGGAAGGCACGAACATTCCGGACCGCTGCCTGTAAGACAATAAGCACATCATATAACAATTTAACGTAATAGTAGCTGGCTTTGGAATGAGTTTATTTAGAGCAAAGTACGTTGTGTTATACAATATGTCAAAGCAAATGATCGATTTTTGGATCAAATTTTAAGCCAGTCGAAGAACCCGTACTACACGAGTACATCGTAAAACATGAGAAGTTTTAGTCCAAAGCTAAGCCATTGGTAAGAGGCTTTGACATCATCAACTATTTTTGTCAACAAGATAAAACTCAACAAGGACAGCTTTGCACTAATTCCTCAATACATAAATGGAAATAAAATTTCTGTAGAACTGTTACTAGGACCTAGAACCATTTCTCACAATGATTTCGTACTTTCCTATTTTCGACCGACTGACCTTCTCCATTGAACCATTGAACCTCACCTCAACATTCAAACCTAGATCTCTCGGAAATGCTTTCAAATATCTTGTAACTTATTGTGCGATGCTAATTTATTGTGAAACTTGCATCACAATTCAACATAATTATTTTTAACGTGTAATTAAAAAGCCTTGAATAAAATAATCATGATTGTGGTAGAATTTTTACTTACGCACAACGAGAAGTTTTGCGCCCGTTCTATTATTCCCATCGTTATAGCAGTCAGCGACGTACAACCCTGCCGTTGACATTGATTGTCCAACATCAGTCGTCGTTGAGTTGCGTATAATTAGCTCGGTCCGATTGAGGTAATAGAGATTTGCCAGGGTTGGATCAACGTTGCAATCAGAATCTGTGATTGTGATTGGAGGTTGCTCATTTGACGTTGGAAAAACCATCAAAGTTACAGCGCAAGGACTGGAAGTCACATTCATCGGTACATTGAGTGTTCCCTCGCGAACTGCGATGTTCTTCATATTCGAAGAACAATAACCTAAAATATGAGAAACGTTCTCTACCCATTCGGATTTTGATTGTATTAAATGTAGCTCTTACTGCACATGGCTTCTTGGTGCAATACGCAGTGCATATACGGGTGCAATTATATCCATGTATTGTATATTAGTTCTCCTCACTCCAACCTCACTAACATTTACATAGCACATTGATGGGGCTCCGACTGATGCCAAAGATAGTCTACAAGTGTATTCCATGGTAGACCATCTTTCTGAATATACGACGTGTTGAGTCACCACAATGTTGAATATGTCACTTCTGAGGTCGCACCCCTCATGGGTTTCAATTCGGGCGATTCTGAAATTAACGTCTCACCTCCAATCAAGATTACACACTGATGTGCGTTGTCTGATGCATCTGTACTTAAAATATTTAAGAAATTCTTAAGGTCGTCGCGAACTGCACAAGGACTTCATGAGACGCACGCTGCTTGCCTGATACCAGTTACGCGTAGGCTGAGAATAAAGTTGACAATAATATTGTTGTTTGTATAAGCATAAAAAATGACGTGACAACGCAGGGTTGTAAGTATTTATAATGATGAAGATAATAATATTGTTAAAATACTGCATGGTCTGATGATAACAATTATTTTGATGAAGACGTTTCTGTTATCAAACTCTGCCTCAGATTATCTCAGGAGTCAGGATGTCTGAGTCTGTCCTAAGCCAGGATAAAGGAGGAGGGTTCTGCGGTGGGCCTGCAACCCACCCGGATACAAAAAAAGCCCGCAGCAGAAGCAACGCCACATTTTACGATGCGTTGCCGATGTGCAGATCTGCACGGGATGGACTAAGTACTAGGTAAGTAAGTACTAAGTTTCTGTTATCAGCGAAAATGCTGCTGCCAAATGAGAGAATGGTTGAGCAAAAGAACAGCATTGAACAATGAGAACATGACAATGAGGACAATAAAATGATGATCACAATGAGAGCTAACAAAGCCTACTGCAGATTCTTATGATGACGATGACCTTTTAACCGTTGCGGTCAAAACATACTTGGAGTGGTTGTAGATGGAACGACTGTTGTCAGAATCTCCGTAAGTGTTGATGGTAGCCGGGTAGCTGTTGTCAACGGCAATAGAGTAGAAGTCTTCTGTGTAGTCGAAAAAGGTAGCTGAGTAGTCGAAAACGAGGGCAGGGTAGATGTCGGTTGCGTAGTCTCTATTGATGTTATTGCGGTGATGCTGGTTGTAGTGATAAGTCCGCACACTGAAAAGTTATCCATCATAATTATAACCAAACCAGGCAACAATTTCGTGGGGGTAATGGGGAATCCACTGCAGAGAGTCGTTTAAAATTCCTTTTTAGTTTTTGACAAGAGATCTACATGTATTTGAGGGACATGAACCAGAAAACCGCCCACATTGACCCAATAAACACAAACTCGCAAAAACCGTATCAGAACAATTATCAGAAGAAATTTTCTACGCGCGTCCTGAAATCAAACATAACCGTAATCTCGAGATTTCTACAGCGTTCACTAGAGCCAGCCTATTAACAAGCACCTAATCAACATCAAATCGAACGGCAGAGGGTTTAGATCCTGAGAGTCAGGCAGACATGCAGACGGATGGCTAAGTTGGATGATGTTTAGAGTTGAAATGGCGAGCGAAGAAAAATGGGGGAATCAGGATGGGATTTGTGAATAATCTTTTTTTAGTTTGGAGTGAAAGACACGAGAGATTGTAAAAGGAGAGGAAGATTATTCCAAATAGGCTGGACACCAATGGCTATAGGTCTATGGAGCGATTTGCGAATATAAGTGATGAGGTGACGGAAGAGCGGATCAGAGTCAAAGTGGAAGAGGAACCGGTTGAACGGATCGGTTAGACAGTGAACAACTAACGGAGATATGAAGGTCGAGAGGATTGCAGAGTGTTGTAGTATAGTGCAACAGACTTTAATAAACTCACCATCCACTGAGCAAGATGCGCTGAACTCCGGTGCATTCGTTGCAATGAAGTCATACTGAATATCAGTTGGTGCATTAAAAGCAACCGTGCATGTAAAGGTGGTAGGAACGCTGTTGTCCACTATAATTGTCGAAGTAGATACGAATACAGGATCGCTCCTCGTCCTCTGAGGAGTGTCCGTTGAGTAGAAGACTCCAGATGTTGACCAAGTCATATTAGCATTGATCGGATTCAATGTGAAATCAGCATACTCGAGGGTACATGTTAGTTGGACGGCGTCTGGTACACTAGCATTGCACGAACAATATGGAGCTTTTCCTGTCAAAGTCAAAACATGGAAATATTAAAAAATGGTAAAAAATTCCGACGTTTGATTCTGACTAGAATTTCGTGGAAGCCAATCCTCTGATGTTGAAAAGATAAACCAAACAAACCTTTTCCGTTGGGGATATATGGGAATAATGCAGTACGACAAGAAAATTATGAATAATAACAACCACGACAACAACAATAATACTACTAATGATAAGAAAAATAATATGAGCGAGACACATAAGAGCGGTTGGTGTAGGCCATATACCTGCCAGACACCTAGACCATTGCCCTGTTTAGCGTTACATGTTGACCGCCGAAACACACGATTCAAACTTTTAAAATATGATCACTGATCAGACATTATGGAACAGACACCGAGTAACATCTCCCTTAAAAGACACCACTCATCATAAAGCTAAGGAATTAGCGGAGTTAGATTCTCCGAACTATAAATACGACCTGGTGCACAGGTATGGACTCAGAGAGAATCCTTGCTCGGGCTCCCAGAACCAACCAATGATGGTACATTGGGTCGGGTTCAACCGGGGGACGAATGCTCCACCGATAGCCGACAATCTTTCGAAAGCCGCTCAGGATTAAATTTCTCATCATTATCTCCAAATCCGGTATATCATAATATGAGGCCTGTTATATCGAAAGACGCCAGACACAGTCTGGATGGGATACTGACTGCCTATATCGGTCGCATTGTACAGGATCCTGATTCATCGAACCATTGGCAACATTTGCTGTCTTTTGGGGCCTTTACGATTGCACAACCTCAGACAGGAGGAAGACGTCACAAACTGACTTCCAAGCTCAAAAATAAGGGCAAGCAAATTCTTTGCAAGTGTGCCACTGGAGACCATCATACAATTCATTGTGTGAATTCATTATGTGAGAACTCGGAACCGGGGAGAAATATGGCTTTGCCGGGAGCAGACGATCGTATCAGCAATTGGAAATGTGCGAAAATTCTGTTCGGATGGCAAACAGTCCGGATTAATGTGACGACGCCGGAGGAACTGAGGTTGTAGCGCCCTGCCTCCGGATGTTGACAACTCAAGCCGGTTCAGTGTTCACTCTGATGCAACTCCCTTCCAGGTGCCGAAGACCAATGTTTTAACCTCCATACACAATTTTTTTCGCGGATCCACGGAGCCCGATGGCTTCGGCCCAGTACATCCAGAATTGGCGATTCTGGTAGACTCGGGCCTAGGGATTCTAGCGGCGATTACTGTTGGCTGGCTAGTGTCTTTCTCGCATACGTGCAACCCTCTTTAGCATCAGCCTCATTGACCTGCTCTGAGTTAGCGCGCATGCTTATGAAAATTAGAAAACATCGCAATGCAGAAGAGGATGACTCAAAAAACACTGCACCGAGTGACGTGCTACATTAATACATTTAAGCAAAGAATTGGAAGAAAATAGCAAAGAACACACTTCTCTCTATAATTAAGAATGCCTGTATCCCGTTGACCTGGCCAGTTCATGCAACATAAAATCAACTAAAATACTCACGGACGACAATGAATTTCGCTGCAGTCCTGTTGTCATTGTCTGCACACTGTGCGATGAAGAGCCCAGAAGTTGAAAGTGGTTCCGTTTTCGCGTCAAGTATTACTAGACCGCTCCGATTAAGATAGAAGACTCCATCAAATGGAGGATTGACCTGGTCGCTGTAGTCCGAGATATCGTTACTATCAAACTCGTTAGAGGTTGAAATGCTCATCCACTTAACGTTGTGAGGCGCGGCTGTTAAGTTCAGTAGTATGTTCTTGTCTCCTTCGTAAACCGCTATATTCTTCAGGTTTGGCAAACACTCGGTATCTTAGACAAAGGACAGCAATAATTTAGAATTAATTATCAGAACGTCGTCGATAAAAACATTGGGTTTGAAGCATTGTCGTTTACGCTTATTGGAACGAGTTTACTAGAAAAGGATTTTCTTTATAATCATCAAATGTCAGCGATTGCATAACTTTCAATAGTCTAATAGGAAAGGTATCCACCGTGTAGGCCTAATGATTAGTGGGGATCTGATTATAAGTTGGAAAAATTCCGAGACATAGGAATGCATGCTAAGAAAACTTCCGGATGATAATTATATGCCTATTCACGCATCTAATTATCTGTCTTTCACCTGTCTGTATTTTTGAAGACCCAAATATATATCCTAGTAGGCCTATAGGCCTATAAGTGTATTCAAGCATATAAATTCGCTTTGGTCTATAATTATAATTCGCTCTGTAATGTTTGTCATATCAAAAATCTGAAATTTCTTCGCTTTGATTGATTTGAGAACACCTACATTCCTACAATCATCACCGCATGGCAGCCGCCACAAAGATGGTTAGTAAGAACGAGAAACGAACAGTTGCGAATTTGACCGTGAAACTCGCGATGGCCGAGAACTGCGCAATAAACCAAAAATTCACGCGCAACCAGGGGCCTCTATCCCCCCTAAGCAACCGGGCGCTTCCCCCCCTTTCTGGACCGGCCTTCCTGTATGTAGGCTATGCAATATAATGTAATCTAGCGCATGCCCTTCTCTAGTGTTGGAATGAAGGTTTGTTTGGAGGGGGGGCAAACAAGCATCTAGCAGACGATCGCCGAAGCATGTGTAGCGCCGAGAGGGGACCTGGTATGGGGAGGGAATGTGCCCCTCCCCAAAGAATTTTGTGCGATTTCCGCATTGCAATTTCAGCATTTTAAGCTGTCCTCTTAGCAAAATTACTCTACTATTTCAGTGGAGGAATTGCTGCCAAAATTGGGCAGCCATATGGTTTGCGCCTCTGATCAGTGTGCACTCGAGAGGCGTTACATAAATTTCTAGAGCACAATGCAATACAACAAAATACAATGTAGGTCGTATACATTGTAAGCCCACATAATAATGATGTTGCTTTACTAAGTGTTCAAGGACCAAATTTGACTGTCTGAAATTTGAAAGATAACATTGGAGAGAAGCCATTTAGTTGTGCAAAATAGTATTTGTATTAACATTATTTTTTCCAATTATAATATGACTGTATTATTTATTAAAATAGTAAAAAAATAATTATAATCATGTAATAGGAAATTTTTATTATGGTATATTATAGCTGTTATAGCAGTTCATGTAATTCAAAAATGCATATAGTAGCCTAACTAAAAATTCAAAGTGTGTACAGTGTATACATTTTGCTAAAAACTATTAGGCCTACCATTTTGTCCAAATTTATATGGAGGGGAAGTATTTTCTGGGTGGATCTTCCTCCTAGTGATGCCTAGATTGAACGCTGCCCTCCATGTCTGATCTTCCCCCCAACCGACGCGAATTTTGGCTGTCTTTTGATTCCCCCCCCTATTTTTCACTGGGCGCAAGCTGCGCCCGCCATGTATAGGGATAGAAGCCCCTGCGCGTAACGTCTGTTGCCAATAATATTTATAATTGGTCGCTCTTTAATGTGCGTTGTAGGCCTAAAAATAAAGGTCTATGCACCATGTACAATTGTACATTTTCCAGCATGGTCCACCGATGAACTCGGAAGTGTGTGAACAGTTTACCATCTGGAAGCCGAGATTAGAAAGCGTTCCCAAAAATTGCTAGATACTGATCTAAAGAAAGTAACATTTCCCATTTTGTTGTATAGTTACTTCGTGATATAATGTGCATTTGACTGGCATTATTAAAAGACTAAACACCAATATAATTTTAAGTATCAATTCAGAAATGAAAACGATTATGCGTCTGGCTCATAATTGTAAAGGTACAAAACAATACGCGTTAGGCCTAATGTACAAAATATTTTACTATAAAACATCGCCATAACCCAATTAACCAGAAGGCCTATATATTTCATAGGCAATGGATTTCCTCCAAATGATATACGCATGAAAGCTCATAAATATCAATTCAACGACACAGCATGAAATAAATTGAAAAGTAAGTTTAAAACCAAAAAACCCAATTTCTAAGACTCATCACCTGGGGTTTGGGTCGTCATCGTTTCTCCTGTCGACGGGGGATAAGTCATCGGTGGTGGAGTAGTTCCTGTAGATGGAGGAGTTGTGATCTGAGGTGGAGTAGTTCCTGTAGATGGAGTAGTTGTGATCTGTGGTGGAGTAGTTGCTGTAGATGGAGGAGTTGTGATCTGAGGTGGAGTAGTTCCTGTAGATGGAGTAGTTGTGATCCCTGGTGGAGTTGTTGTTCCTGTAGATGGAGTAGTTGTGATCTGTGGTGGAGTAGTTGCTGTAGATGGAGGAGTTGTGATCTTAGGTGGAGTAGTTCCTGTAGATGGAGTAGTTGTGATCCCTGGTGGAGTTGTTGTTCCTGTAGATGGAGTAGTTGTGATCTGTGGTGGAGTAGTTGCTGTAGATGGAGGAGTTGTGATCTGAGGTGGAGTAGTTGCTGTCGATGGAGTAGTTGTGATCCCTGGTGGAGTAGTTCCTGTAGATGGAGTAGTTGTGATCCCTGGTGGAGTTGTTGTTCCTGTAGATAGAGTAGTTGTGATCTGTGGTGGAGTTGTTCCTGTAGATGGAGGAGTTGTGATCCCTGGTGGAGTTGTTGTTCCTGTAGATGGAGTAGTTGTGATCTGTGGTGGAGTTGTTCCTGTAGATGGAGGAGTTGTGATCCCTGGTGGAGTTGTTGTTCCTGTAGATGGAGTAGTTGTGACCCCTGGTGGAGTTGTTGTTCCTGTAGATGGAGTAGTTGTGATCTGTGGTGGAGTTGTTCCTGTAGATGGAGGAGTTGTGATCCCTGGTGGAGTTGTTGTTCCTGTAGATGGAGTAGTTGTGATCTGTGGTGGAGTAGTTGCTGTAGATGGAGGAGTAGTGATCTGGGGTGGAGTAGTTGCTGTAGATGGAGGAGTTGTGATCTGAGGTGGAGTAGTTCCTGTAGATGGAGTAGTTGTGATCTGTGGTGGAGTAGTTGCTGTAGATGGAGGAGTTGTGATCTGAGGTGGAGTAGTTCCTGTAGATGGAGTAGTTGTGATCCCTGGTGGAGTTGTTGTTCCTGTAGATGGAGTAGTTGTGATCTGTGGTGGAGTTGTTCCTGTAGATGGAGGAGTTGTGATCCCTGGTGGAGTTGTTGTTCCTGTAGATGGAGTAGTTGTGATCTGTGGTGGAGTTGTTCCTGTAGATGGAGGAGTTGTGATCCCTGGTGGAGTTGTTGTTCCTGTAGATGGAGTAGTTGTGATCCCTGGTGGAGTTGTTGTTCCTGTAGATGGAGTAGTTGTGATCTGTGGTGGAGTTGTTCCTGTAGATGGAGGAGTTGTAATCCCTGGTGGAGTTGTTGTTCCTGTAGATGGAGTAGTTGTGATCTGTGGTGGAGTAGTTGCTGTAGATGGAGGAGTTGTGATCTGTGGTGGAGTTGTTCCTGTAGATGGAGGAGTTGTGATCCCTGGTGGAGTTGTTGTTCCTGTAGATGGAGTAGTTGTGATCTGTGGTGGAGTAGTTGCTGTAGATGGAGGAGTAGTGATCTGGGGTGCAGTAGTTCCTCTAGATGGTGTATTAGTTATCAAAGGTGGTGTAGTTCCTGTTGATGGTGTAGTAATTGTCTGTGGTAGTGTAGTTCCTTTAGATGGAGAAGTAGTTACCAGTGGTGTAGTAGTTCCTTTTGATTGTGGAACAGTTTCTGTCGACAAAGTAGTACGAGTTGTTCCGGTGAGTGGAGATGTCGTTGTGGTACCGGTACTTGTTGCAGTTCCGCTCGTTGTCATTTGTCCGCACACTAAACATGTTTTCAATAATAATGTCTAGTAAGGAAAGCAATATACGAAACCAATTTTTTTCGACGTTATGGGCCACTGATGTAACAAGCAGTTGTTAAACTCTAGATCCATCAATCGGACCTTGTCTTTTGTAAGCTTATTTGTACCAGCAAAGCATTTTCCCCACAGAACGAATGTATTTAAATGTACTTCAAACGCAACTAAATGTTACAGTAAAATGAATGTTTTTAATTCTAGTTTAATTTTCACTCCTTTTTGTTATATTTCTGCTTCCCGTGTAAGATTAAGACCAGCTATATTTATTCGTCTTAGAACTAGAATATCTTGTTTGTTAAATTTCGTTTGGCTAATTGTTTACGGTGTCTTCTGCAAGGTCTTGTAAACTCACCTTCCACTGAGCAAGATGCGCTGAATTCCGGTGCATTCGTTGCAATGAAATCATACTCAACATCAGTTGGTGCATTAAAAGCAACGGTGCATGTAAAGTTTGCAGGAATGCTGTTGTCCACTGTAATTGTTGAAGTAGACACGAATACATTGTCGTCCCTCGTCCTCTGAGGAGTGTCCGTTGTGTAGAAGACTCCATCGGTTGTCCAAGTCATATTAGCATTGATCGGATTTAATGTAAAATCAGCATATATGATGCTACATGATAGTTGGACAGCGTTTGGTGAACTTGCATTGCATGAACAATCTGGAACATGGCCTGCCAAAATAAAAACATATAATATTAAAGTTCTTAGTTAATTGAATCTCTACTAGAGTTCAATTTCTTTATGAAATCGTCCAACATTTTCTGCTTTATTTGAAACAGACGAAGGCGCCATGTATTTTGTCACAATGGAACAGATTTGCTCATGATTGGAGACATACGGGATCAAATATCTTACCATTTCTTTTGTGTAATCAATAATTCGTCATCTGTGACATAGATGTGCTACTGGACGACCCATTAATTAACTATGACTGCTTAATACTTTGGTTTAATTCTCTATGCAAGTGCTTCTATAATCAGACAGACAACTTCCTTCGTTACTTCAGGAGTTCGCAATTCTCTAAGCTGCAGACTGTTGCAGAGGCCACTTCCTCTTGCATCCACTGTTCGTGCTTTCTCATCTCTCGGACCTTTCAATGTGATGTGTTCTTAGAAGCAGAAACGATATATCGCATTTGACACCAATCACCAAACAATTCGAACTGTCTTTACATGCACCTACTCAGATGAGTCAGATTGTCCATCTTGGCTCTCCTATTAAAGATAATTAAAACACAAGAAACATAGGCACACAAAACACAAAAGTGAAAGTTGGCTTGAGAAACATCCGATTCACAGAAATTGAAACTCTCCTTTTCTCGCTTTTATAATTTCAGTAAAAAAGCTGCCACAGTTGGTGGATGAAGAGTTAAAGTAAGCGCACATTTAAACTTCATGTAACATTCATTCGACTTAAATACTCACGGACGACAATGAACTTCGCTGCAGTCCTGTTTTCATTGCCTGCACACTGTGCGATGAAGAGCCCAGAAGTTGAAAGTGGATTGGCTGTCGCGTCAAGTATTACTAGACCGCTCCGATTAAGATAGAAGACTCCATCAAATGGAGGATTGACCTGGTCGCTGTAGTCCGAGATATCGTTACTATCAAACTCGTTGGAGGTTGAAATGCTCGTCCACTTTACGTTGTGAGGCGCGGCTGTTACGTTCAGTAGTATGTTCTTGTCTCCTTCGTAAACCGCTATATTCTTCAGGTTTGGCAGACACTCGGTATCTTAGACAAAGGACAACAAATTTAGAATTAATTTCAGAACATCTTAGAATAATAACACTTGGTTTGAATCGTTGTCGTTTATGCCTAATGGACAGAGAATAATGGCAAAATAATTTTTTATAGTCATCGGATGCCATCGACTGCATAACTTTTAACAGCCTATAAAAAGATATGCAGCGTGTAGAGCTTAGTGTGGAAGAGAACTGGTACGACCACTTTAGCATTGAAGTCGAAAACATCGTGACGCTCTTTCTCATCACGTGAAAGAAGCGATATTATGAGGATCATAATTATGATAATGCTCAATTCAGCGTGATGCTGTACTTATTAATATGTGATTGATTACGATGAAGCTCTACTCTTAGCTTTAAAGCAATGTTATAGACAGTTGGTGTTTACGATTGCGATAACTATATCGATAAATTGTACACAAGATTGGTATTAGTCATTGACGAAGAAAATAAATGAATTGCTCTAAAGACAAAGGAATGTTTTATCGTCGACATTATGAAGCTTGACGAAGGTTTCACTAAAATTAATCTAAACAGGATCATAGAAAGTCTTAATTACCTGGAGGTTGAGTTGTCATCGTTGTTACAGAAGTTGGTGTTTGCGTTGTTGGCTGACCCGTTGTTGTGATTGGACAAGCTAAAAAACAACATACATAAGTGTTAGCAACTGTTGTACTTTGCGCTCAAAGAAAAATACCAATCTTATAAAATATTATCATAATAAAAATTATATCTAAAAATGGTCATTTTGTAACATGGGACTTTTCACAAGTGAATGGCAAATTATCATATCACAAATAGTTTCTATGATCTAGTCATTTCGCAAAATAACTGAATTCCGACTGAAGACCAAGGAGTTATTTGTCACTACTTACAATATCAATTAATATAGTACAGTAGACAATAACCGTGTTACCATTGATTCGCCTCCATGACTCTCCAACTATTCACATAGACCTACATTAGATTATGATGTCAATGCTCAAACTTTCTCAAAGTCTCGATTGTTCCTTTCTGAGATTGTTTGGTTCAATCATCGAACACACTTACCTTCAGTTGAACAAGATTCGTTGAATTCCGGTGCATTCGTTGCGACGTATGGGAATTGGATGTCAGTTGGAGGGGCAAAGGTTAGTTCGCACGTATAGTCGTCAGAGGAGCCACCCGTGGGTGTAATCGTTGACTCTGCATAGAACAGATCTTTAGTTATCTTCGTCCTTTTAAGCGTAGATGATGACACGACGACTCCGTTGAGTTTCCACGTTACAATTGGAAGGATCGGGTGATAGCTGCTGTCAGCGTAAGTGAGGTTACAAGACACATTGGAAGCATAGTCGAGCGGAACACAGGAACACACCGGACCAGAGCCTGGCAAGATAACATAATTCAAACGATAAATAGCCATTGGTTGTGTGTGTTTACTTTATAGCCTATGCCTGATTCTGCTTCTCTGTTACCACAGTAATTTTATAGTAATAATATTTGGATTTGCGAAGTGTATTCAATTATAATCCAAAGAAGAAATTGGCTTCCAATTGAAAAAGCCCATAATTACCTTCTTAAGCTTGATAAAGCGGATCTATTACATGATTAATCAATCAATCGTAATTTATATAGCGCGTCTTCAAGGTAACTACTCAGAGGCGCTCCCGGCCGCGATCAGGCGATACAAAACAGTCTTCAGCATTTTGTGAAATTGAGAACAGCTTGGGAGGTGTCGCATAGTCAAGGGAAGTCCATTCCAGATTGTTTTTTTTATTTATTTATTTTATTTATTTCTCCATTCTATAACGCCCCTTCAATCTCACTACTCAGAGCCTCAGAGGCGCTTCCGAATACAGCGCGGAAACTGCATCGGAGTTTCACGTCGAAGCGCTGAGCAATTGCGAGTGAAGGACTTGCTCAAGGTCCCTACGCGACGGCTTGTGGCGGATTCGAACCTCGAACCTTCCGGCTCCAAGGTACGACGCCACCAATACACCACCGCGCCCCAGCGCGGTGGTGTAGTGGTGGACCAGCCACAGAGAACGAACGCCTCTGAGCGAGTGAAAGGAACCATTAAGTCACCATGAACAGCAGAGCGCAGTGCACGGCGGCCTACGCAAGTGGAAAGAGGAAGGCAAAGCTCACACAGATAAGAGGGTGCCCAGTCTGATAAGCATCGCCACACCAAAGATGCAATCCTAAATGAGATGCGCTGCGGGAAAGGAAGACAGCGCAAGACCTCACGCGTATATAAGGATTCACGGTCGGACTTGGTGAACCCCCAATTAGATAGATAGATTAGATAGATATCTTCAGCATTCCTGCTTTTTCATCGATTCAATCTGGATATAATTGTCGAATAACAAAACCTCCAAATTCGCCTATCAGCTAATTATCTATTTAGTGCATGTACATGCAATTTCTTTGTCACATCAAGCTATGAAAATGCAAGTGTAAGATATACGTCACCGCATAAAATTACTCAGGTGTAATTATAATAAACTTAGACTTAATTTCTCTTGTTGCGATCGGAGCATTGGTCAACAAGTCTTCGCCACTCCACACGGTCGCCAGCCACCTCCTCTGTCTCGTCCCAACCCAGCCCCATTCTCTCCAGGTCTCCCTTGAATGCACGTCTCCAGGTGTTTCCTGGTCTGCCTCTTCTTCGCGTTCCACCCTCCGGCACCCATCTTATCGCCGTCCTCGCAATCCTCTCCTTTGGTAGTCTAAGAATGTGCCCAGCCCCAACCTTCCTCTTCTCTCCATGATGATATACTCCAGATCTCTTGATCCCGCCAATTTCAACACCTCCTCATTTCTGATATGATCCTTCCATGAGATGCCCAGGATGGATCGTAGGCACCCCCGGTGGAAGACATTTATAATAAAAGAAAGGTAAATAACAGAACTTACGAACGACGAGTAACTTGGCGCCTGTTCTATTAGGATTATTGGCACATTGTCCAATGTACAACCCAGCGGTTGATATTGGTTTTCCAGATATTGTGGCGTTCTTTATTATTAGACCGGTCTGGTTAACGTCGTAGAGACCAGTGTACGCCGAATTCTTAACACCACCGTAGTTGATAATAGAGTATGTAGATAACTCATCTGAAGTTGGTCTAATCTTCCAAGAAACGTTGTTTGGGTTAATGTACAGGTCCATTATTGTAGTCGACTGTCCTTCGTAAACAGCTATGTTCCTCAGATTCGATACACACTCAGGTCCTGAAATGAACAACAATCATAATTGATCACATGGAATTTTAAATTGTAGACATGAAGCAAATGACACTTGAAGCAGACAAGGACCATACTAAACAAAAACAAGATAACCATAAATATTATGCCAACGCGGAACCTATATAAAAAATGTAAGCCTAAAACAGAATTTACAAGGTTGTATAATGCACGCATACAAAATTATTTTGTGAAGAAGAATAGATATTAATAAAATCTACCACTCAGATTCAAATCGACTGAATTCCAGGTCCATCATGAAATATTTTCTAGGTGTGTTTTGTAGTTTTACTAACTTGTCTACCTTGAAAAAAAGGAAAATGATGGGGATATTAATTACCGTTGGCATAGATTATTATATAGTAGTATTTCATGCAGAAACAGCAGTAATAAATTATTATAAAGGTAAGGTTAGTTTCGTGAATTGATTCCTGGAATCTAAAGTCGATAATTCCGATTGTCTGAAAAAGCTGGAGAATCGTATTCAGCCTTTTACATCGAAGTTATTACTATGTCTCAAAAGTGCATGAAAAGATATAAGATGAAGTGTGTCCTAAGTCGCAGCACGGTAGGCCTATAAATAATAAACAAAAAGGCCTGCATGTACGTCGAATCGCACTGCTGTCTGCTGACTAGTTTTTCTGGTCACGAGATAAACAATTCCATTTTTAAAAAAAGCCTTCGACAGAAGCTGGCCTGTGATTAGTATGAGAAATCCCTTGCGAGTGGTCAGTGTGAATCATTCTCAAAATAGCGGACGACAGATTTTTTAGGTTTCTCAAATCAGTTCCACATTCTAACTGCAGCAGAGGCGGGAGTCATCACAATGGGTTGGTATGAACTAAAAATAAATAGTCCGGAATTTCAACGCAATAATCGTATAAACCTCCAAAATTGTGCAATGAAGACTCGAGCACAAATTCTGTCGTCAGTTAATAGTGGGTTGCAGTCTCATTGGCATTGCACTTCATAAAGGACAACATCGTAATCGTAATCTCGAAATTTCTAAAGCGCCACTCGAAAGCCAAGCGTGGGACACCAGCTTATTCACGAGCGCTGCGTTGCGTTAGAAGGGTTGTCCGTGAGAATAGTCCGTGGTGGTCCGGGTCGAGTTACCATAGGATCAGGATCAAATGCGTTGAGTTAGGAGGGTTGTCCGTGAGAGTAGTCCGTGGTGGTCCGGGTCGAGTTACCATAGGATCAGAGGGGCGGAACAGCTACTAAGGCGAATGTCGTCTGGGCCGAGAATTGGCGGGTGGAAGATCAGATGAGATAGGGTAAGACATGGTGAAAAGGAGTGTCTTAAGTTTCGAATGAAAAGCCCGAGGTGTGATGGATAGAGGAGCCTGAGGAAGGTTGTGGTGTGTGAGGAAGGTTGTGGTGTGTGAGGAAGGTTGTGGTGTGTGAGGAAGGTTGTGGTGTGTGAGGAAGGTTGTGGTGTGTGAGGAAGGTTGTGGTGTGTGAGGAAGGTTGTGGTGTGTGAGGAAGGTTGTGGTGTAGGCCTATGCCACATGTATGCAAAAATTATCCAGCATGGTTCACCGATGAATTCGACAGTTTATGAATAGTTTAGTATCTTAGAGCGACGGTAGGAAATGTTCGCACAAGTTGCTAGAAGGTGACAGTTTTTTCCGATCCAATGAAAGTAAAATTTCACATAAGCTGTTATTTCGTAAAAATTAATAATTATGAGTAGGCCTATTTGTCCGGAATAATGAAAAGCCAACACACTGACATACGTTTGTGTATCAATTTAGGGAAAAATAATTTTCAACCTACATTGTTATATCATAAGTATAAAATTACACGTATTCTTGCATAATAGTCTATCACACGCGTAAAACATCGCCACTACCCAATTAACCAGTAGATATTTCATAGGCAACGGATTTAATCCAAATGACACAATATGCTTGAATATCCATAGAGATATTCAACGACACTAAATGAAAATAAAAGGGGAAAAAATTGAAACACCAAACTACAATAATTCTAAGACTTATTACCTAAAGTCGCGGTCGTTATTGAATTTGCTGTCGATGGAGGAGAAGTTGTCTGAAAACGAGATGTTCCAGTAAATGGAGGAGTAGTTATCAATGGTGGAGTAGTTCCTAAAAACAACATTTTCAAAATTATTTTATTGTTCTCTACAGCCTGTGATGACATGTTATGCATAATGCATCCGCCATAAGGTGCCGTTAACTTTGTTGAAACACACAAAATGTTGTGATCTTGAATCAAAAGAAAACTCGGGAGATGTTAATCCGTCGCCGAAGCGAGGAGGGTGACAGGAGGCAATCCCTGAGGAAGTGCCAGGAATCCCATGAGTCCAAAGCATGTTAATCTTGAAAGTTGTGATGACTGAACATAATGGGCTTCGAAGTTCGAAATGCATGTAAACCGCATATATGACATTGAGTCCAAGCTAGGCAGTCGAAGTACATGTATGCCCTGCGCATCACGACAGCACATGGCCTATCAGGATCAGCGCTTCATGATGTCGTGAGAATAACAACTGTGGCTCCTTTGCTATGCACATCACCTGGATGGTGGGGTTTTGTGAGACAGCAGGAGCGCAATGGACTACAGTCCGTGATGTCTCGTCTAGTTAGACATCGCTACATTCCAGAGGATAACCCAACATTAGAACAGCTGTGTGCAAAGGCAGATAGGAGCCCCTTCACCGCTGCCTTGACGGACTCTAGAGATGTTCTAAACCCGCTCCTCCCTCCTCTATGGACACTCCTCTATTTCATGCGTCCCAGACCATATAATATAGCTCTACTTCAAGGCGACTACTCAGAAGCGCTCCCGACTCTAGCAAAAAGGAACAGTCTTCAGTATAATAATAAAAAGCGGTTCAGAAAAGTCCCAGGAAGCAGACGTACCGGTAGCTCGTGTAAGAGCCTATTCCAGACAACTGCATGGCCCACCACAGAAAAGGATTTATCTTGCGTGGTTTCAGCTCGTGCGAATGGGAACAAGAGCACTACCTTCAGTGTACAACGGTTTCCTGGTGCAGGCCACGTTGTGCGGGGACCCAAGAGGATCTAGTAGAACCATGTACCACACAAAGGGAGCGGTCCTATAAAGAAGAGGTTATGATGATGATGATCATGGGCGGAGTTTGGTTTCTGTTCTTGGAGGGGCTAAAGCCTTTTGGGGGCTATGCCCGGGATAAGATACCATTTTACATGGTGAAAAAATGAATCTGGGTCTTCTTGGGAGGGCTTAGCCCGCTTAGCCCCTGATAAACTCCGCCCATGATGATGATGGTGGTCACATGTTATCTGTGAGATAACGCGAAATAGTCATTTCCTGGCAAATTTGTCAAAATAATTATTCACACAATAATTACTGTATAAAGACCGATGTTGTTTGGAGAACCTTTCACTTTAAAGTGGTCCAGTAAGACGTGGCTGCTTATCTTGCATTTCTGAAAGACAACCTTGAACTATGGAGAACTCTAAATCAATGACTGAATAAAAAATATCCATCGACTTAATTATGTGCGTAGGAAAAAAATCAAAATCACGCAAATGTACATTAAATACATAACTCCAAGAAACAAATATCAGTTTGCAATGATTCAGAATTATACAAAGAAAAAATTCTTAAACTCCGGAGTAATCGCAAAATACAAAACCACAGAGGTCTATAAATTATAGGCTCATACACAGATAAACCCCACCAAAAAGAGATAATTATATACTGAATCTAATAAGGTCATACCAAACGCTTTTACCAAAACGAATATAATATTGAAACGCGTTTTCTAAGAGCAGAACTGATCACATTTCTTAGCCATGTATACCTGGACGTGAAGTCATCGCCGATCCAAAAGTAGTCGACAGCGAGGTGGTGGATGAAATCAAAAGAGGTGTAGGAGACGATCCTAAGAAAGCGGTGAATCCAGTCGGTGGTGGAGTAGCTGATGTTGGTGGAGTAGTGGATCCTGTCGGTGGTGGAGTAGATGATGTTGGTGGAGTTGTGGTTCCTGTCGTTGGAGGAGTAGCTGATGTTGGTGGAGTAGTGGATCCTGTCGGTGGAGGAGTAGATGATGTTGGTGGAGGAGTGGATCCTGTCGGTGGAAGAGTAGATGATGTTGGTGGAGTAGTGGATCCTGTCGGTGGAGGAGTAGATGATGTTGGTGGAGTAGTAGTTCCAGTCGTTGGAGGTGTAGATGATGTTGGTGGAGGAGTGGATCCTGTCGGTGGAGGAGTAGATGATGTTGGTGGAGGAGTGGATCCTGTTAGTGGAGGAGTAGATGATGTTGGTGGAGTAGTGGATCCTGTCGGTGGAGGAGTAGATGATGTTGGTGGAGGAGTGGATCCTGTCGGTGGAGGAGTAGATGATGTTGGTGGAGTAGTGGATCCTGTCGGTGGAGGAGTAGATGATGTTGGTGGAGGAGTGGATCCTGTCGGTGGAGGAGTAGATGATGTTGGTGGAGTAGTGGATCCTGTCGGTGGAGGAGTAGATGATGTTGGTGGAGTAGTGGATCCTGTCGGTGGAGGAGTAGATGATGCTGGTGGAGGAGTGGATCCTGTCGGTGGAGGAGTAGATGATGTTGGTGGAGTAGTTGATCCTGTCGATGGAGGAGTAGATGATGTTGGTGGAGGAGTGGATCCTGTCGGTGGAGGAGTAGATGATGTTGGTGGAGTAGTGGATCCTGTCGGTGGAGGAGTAGATGATGTTGGTGGAGGAGTGGATCCTGTCGGTGGAGGAGTTGATGATGTTGGTGGAGGAGTGGATCCTGTCGGTGGAGGAGTAGATGATGTTGGTGGAGGAGTGGATCCTGTCGGTGGAGGAGTAGATGATGTTGGTGGAGTAGTGGATCCTGTCGGTGGAGGAGTAGATGATGTTGGTGGAGGAGTGGATCCTGTCAGTGGAGGAGTAGATGATGTTGGTGGAGGAGTGGATCCTGTCGGTGGAGGAGTAGATGACGTTGGTGGAGGAGTGGATCCTGTCGGTGGAGGAGTAGATGATGTTGGTGGAGTAGTGGATCCTGTCGGTGGAGGAGTAGATGATGTTGGTGGAGTAGTGGTTCCAGTCTTTAGAGGTGTAGATGATGTTGGTGGAGGAGTGGATCCTGTCGGTGGAGGAGTAGATGATGATGGTTGAGTAGTGGATCCAGTCGGTGGTGGAGTAGCTGTTGTTGGTGGAGTAGTTGATCCTGTCGGTGGAGTAGTAGATGATGTTGGTGGAGTAGTGGATCCAGTCGGTGGAGGAGTAGATGATGTTGGTGGAGTAGTGGATCCTGTCGGTGGAGGAGTAGATGATGTTGGTGGAGTAGTGGATCCTGTCGGTGGAGGAGTAGATGATGTTGGTGGAGGAGTGGATCCTGTCGGTGGAGGAGTAGATGATGTTGGTGGAGGAGTGGATCCTGTCGGTGGAGGAGTAGATGATGTTGGTGGAGGAGTAGATCCTGTCGTTGGAGGTGTAGATGATGTTGGTGGAGTAGTGGATCCTGTCGGTGGAGGAGTAGATGATGTTGGTGGAGGAGTGGATCCTGTCGGTGGAGTAGATGATGTTGGTGGAGTAGTGGATCCTGTCGGTGGAGGAGTAGATGATGTTGGTGGAGGAGTGGATCCTGTCGGTGGAGGAGTAGATGATGTTGGTGGAGGAGTGGATCCTGTCGGTGGAGGAGTAGATGATGTTGGTGGAGTAGTGGATCCTGTCGGTGGAGGAGTAGATGATGTTGGTGGAGTAGTGGATCCTGTCGGTGGAGGAGTAGATGATGTTGGTGGAGTAGTGGATCCTGTCGGTGGAGGAGTAGATGATGTTGGTGGAGGAGTGGATCCTGTCGGTGGAGGAGTAGATGATGTTGGTGGAGTAGTGGATCCTGTCGGTGGAGGAGTAGATGATGTTGGTGGAGGAGTGGATCCTGTCGGTGGAGGAGTAGATGATGTTGGTGGAGGAGTGGATCCTGTCGGTGGAAGAGTAGATGATGTTGGTGGAGTAGTGGATCCTGTCGGTGGAGGAGTAGATGATGTTGGTGGAGGAGTGGATCCTGTGGGTGGAGGAGTAGATGATGTTGGTGGAGTAGTGGATCCTGTCGGTGGAGGAGTAGATGATGTTGGAGGAGGAGTGGATCCTGTCGGTGGAGGAGTAGCTGATGTTGGTGGAGTAGTAGTTCCAGTCGTTGGAGGTGTAGATGATGTTGGTGGAGTAGTAGTTCCAGTCGTTGGAGGAGTAGATGATGTTGGTGGAGTAGTGGATCCAGTCGTTGGAGGTGTAGATGATGTTGGTGGAGGAGTGGATCCTGTCGGTGGAGGAGTAGATGATGATGGTTGAGTAGTGGATCCAGTCGGTGGTGGAGTAGCTGTTGCTGGTGGAGGAGTGGATCCTGTCGGTGCAGGAGTAGGTGATGTTGGAGGAGGAGTGGATCCTGTCGGTGGAGGAGTAGCTGATGTTGGTGGAGTAGTGGATCCTGTCGGTGGAGGAGTAGATGATGTTGGTGGAGGACTGGATCCTGTCGGTGGAAGAGTAGATGATGTTGGTGGAGTAGTGGATCCTGTCGGTGGAGGAGTAGATGATGTTGGTGGAGGAGTGGATCCTGTCGGTGGAGGAGTAGATGATGTTGGTGGAGTAGTGGATCCTGTCGGTGGAGGAGTGGATGATGTTGGTGGAGGAGTGGATCCTGTCGGTGGAGGAGTAGATGATGTTGGTGGAGGAGTGGATCCTGTCGGTGGAGGAGTAGATGATGTTGGTGGAGGAGTGGATCCTGTCGGTGGAGGAGTAGATGATGTTGGTGGAGGAGTGGATCCTGTCGGTGGAGGAGTAGATGATGTTGGTGGAGTAGTGGATCCTGTCGGTGGAGGAGTAGATGATGTTGGTGGTGGAGTGGATCCTGTCGTTGGAGGAGTAGATGATGTTGGTGGAGTAGTGGATCCAGTCGTTGGAGGTGTAGATGATGTTGGTGGAGGAGTGGATCCTGTCGGTGGAGGAGTAGATGATGTTGGTGGAGGAGTGGATCCTGTCGGTGGAGGAGTAGCTGGTGTTGGTGGAGGAGTGGATCCTGTCGGTGGAGGAGTAGATGATGTTGGTGGAGGAGTGGATCCTGTCGGTGGAGGAGTAGATGATGTTGGTGGAGGAGTGGATCCTGTCGGTGGAGGTGTAGATGATGTTGGTGATGGAGTGGATCCTGTCGTTGGAGGAGTAGCTGTTGTTGGTGGAGGAGTGGATCCTGTCGGTGGAGGAGTAGATGATGTTGGTGGTGGAGTGGATCCTGTCGGTAGAGGAGTAGATGATGTTGGTGGAGGAGTGGATCCTGACGGTGGAGGTGTAGATGATATTGGTGGAGTAGTGGTTCCAGTCGTTGGAGGAGTAGATGATGTTGGTGGAATAGTGGATCCTATCGGTGGAGGAGTAGATGATGTTGGTGGAGGAGTGGATCCTGTCGGTGGAGGAGTAGATGATGTTGGTGGAGGAGTAGATCCTGTCGTTGGAGGTGTAGATGATGTTGGTGGAGTAGTGGTTCCAGTCGTTGGAGGTGTAGATGATGTTGGTGGAGGAGTGGATCCTGTCGGTGGAGGAGTAGATGATGATGGTTGAGTAGTGGATCCAGTCGGTGGTGGAGTAGCTGTTGTTGGTGGAGTAGTTGATCCTGTCGGTGGAGTAGTAGATGATGTTGGTGGAGGAGTGGATCCTGTCGGTGGAGGAGTAGATGATGTTGGTGGAGGAGTGGATCCTGTCGGTGGAGGAGTAGATGATGTTGGTGGAGGAGTAGATCCTGTCGTTGGAGGTGTAGATGATGTTGGTGGAGTAGTGGTTCCAGTCGTTGGAGGTGTAGATGATGTTGGTGGAGGAGTGGATCCTGTCGGTGGAGGAGTAGATGATGATGGTTGAGTAGTGGATCCAGTCGGTGGTGGAGTAGCTGTTGTTGGTGGAGTAGTTGATCCTGTCGGTGGAGTAGTAGATGATGTTGAAGGAGGAGTGGATCCTGTCGGTGGAGGAGTAGCTGATGTTGGTGGAGTAGTGGTTCCAGTTGTTGGAGGAGTAGATGATGTTGGTGGAGTAGCGGTTCCAGTTGTTGGAGGAGTAACTGTTGTTGGTGGAGTAGTGGATCCTGTCGGTGGAGGAGTAGATGATGTTGGTGGAGGAGTGGATCCTGTCGGTGGAGGAGTAGATGATGCTGGTGGAGGAGTGGATCCTGTCGGTAGAGGAGTAGATGATGTTGGTGGAGGAGTGGATCCTGTCGGTGGAGGAGTAGATGATGTTGGTGGAGGAGTGGATCCTGTCGGTGGAGGAGTAGATGATGTTGGTGGAGGAGTAGATCCTGTCGTTGGAGGTGTAGATGATGTTGGTGGAGTAGTGGTTCCAGTCGTTGGAGGTGTAGATGATGTTGGTGGAGGAGTGGATCCTGTCGGTGGAGGAGTAGATGATGATGGTTGAGTAGTGGATCCAGTCGGTGGTGGAGTAGCTGTTGTTGGTGGAGTAGTTGATCCTGTCGGTGGAGTAGTAGATGATGTTGAAAAAGGAGTGGATCCTGTCGGTGGAGGAGTAGCTGATGTTGGTGGAGTAGTGGTTCCAGTCGTTGGAGGTGTAGATGATGTTGGTGGAGGAGTGGATCCTGTCGGTGGAGGAGTAGATGATGTTGGTGGAGGAGTGGATTCAGTCGTTGGAGGTGTAGATGATGTTGGTGGAGGAGTGAATCCTGTCGGTGGAGGAGTAGATGATGATGGTTGAGTAGTGGATCCTGTCTGAGGAGGAGTAGATGATGTTGGTGGAGTAGTTGATCCTGTCGGTGGAGGAGTAGATGATATGGGTGGAATAGTGGATCCTGTCGTTGGAGGAGTAGATGATGTTGGTGGAGTAGTGGTTCCAGTCGTTGGAGGAGTAGATGATGTTGGTGGAGTAGTGGTTCCAGTTGTTGGAGGAGTAGATGATGTTGGTGGAGTAGCGGTTCCAGTTGTTGGAGGAGTAACTGTTGTTGGTGGAGTAGTGGATCCTGTCGGTGGAGGAGTAGATGATGTTGGTGGAGGAGTGGATCCTGTCGGTGGAGGAGTAGATGATGTTGGTGGAGGAGTGGATCCTGTCGGTAGAGGAGTAGATGATGTTGGTGGAGTAGTGGATCCTGTCGTTGGAGGAGTAGATGATGTTGGTGGAGTAGTGGATCCAGTCGTTGGAGGTGTAGATGATATTGGTGGAGGAGTGGATCCTGTCGGTGGTGGAGTAGCTGTTGTTGGTGGAGGTGTGGATCCTGTCGGTGGCGGAGTAGCTGTTGTTGGTGGAGGAGTGGATTCTGTTGTTGGTGGGGTAGTGGAACCTGTCGATGCAGTAGAGAATCAGTGAGAGCAGAGAAATAAAGATAAATTAAGAGTCAAGGAATATGCCATTGATGAAAGAGACCGACTCAATATCACTGGTTTTATTTAGAAGTTTCAAGGACCAACATATCAAGTGTGGTGAGTTTAGTCCTTGGCCTGCCATGAGGTCCCGTATGCACTTTGGTGTTGGGGGAGTTTCTCACTTCCAATCAGTCAGTGGGTCCCTGGACATGAAAAATCACCGAGGTGCTTGTCCGCCATGACGTCACGAATGGCGCAATTGCAAAATCCAATATGGCCGCCACCGTCCATATTGGAAAATTAGTCTTTATTATTTCTTACACGATATGCACGTGTAATAACTCTAATGTTACTAATTCAGGTATGTAGAATTCATTTCTGATATTGATTTTGTCATCCGGGGTCATCTGAAGGTCATACGGTCATTTTCAAGGTCATTTAATGCATCTTTCTCATTTATCACAGCATATGCACTGTAATACCTCAAATAATACTGATTCAGGTATGCAGAATTCATTTCTGATATTGATTTTGTTATCTCGGGGTCATCTGAAGGTTACAAGGTCAACGTCAAGGTCATTCTTTAATTTTTATATTACTTACATCATATATGCACGTGTAATATCTCAAATGTTACCGATTCAGTTATGTCGAATTCACTTAGGCTATGATTCTGTTTTTGTCATCCGGGGTCAACTGAAGGTCATTGTCAAGGTCATTGTGTCGCATCAATGATGCGGATTATAACTTGACGTTTTACTGACATTTGCTTGGAAGCAGTGCACCGAAGTTTTCCTCCCATCTGCGATTTAATGGCTCTAGTTTTGCCTCGCGTTCATTGTGTGTTGCAAGTAGTTGGCATGTTCTGTGTACCTGGAAAGCCCCTCGCTGGATGTGGCCTCTGATCTCGCTGCTTGTAGGAGGAAGAGCGTCAATTCCGACTGTGGATGTGATATAGTTTTCTAGTCTCAGCTGGTCGAACGTCTTACATGTTGTATTTGACCATGCTCCAGCCCAGACACGTACCAAAAGTACTTCTGATGATGATGATGATGATGATGATGATGATGATGATGATGATGATGATGATGATGATAAGACAATTTATATAGCGCCATAGAGAAGCACACATTCAGAGACAAGCGATCGACGGACTCTATAGTCGCAGTCACATACGGCGCTAAGAGAACCACACCTGTTCCGTCACCACCACCACTGTCTGTGCTAATGCTGCATCTTGTTCTAACAGCGTAGCTGTCTCCAAAGTTTGTTAGATACATGTACTGTACTGGGTCGCATGCTAAAGCTGCGTGTTTGGATCCCACCTTACTCATGCAGTCGTCCCCTGTCAACACATGTGCCTTGATGACTGCTTTGGCCAGGGATGTTCCACATTCATTTTCTCGAGGATGGCGGGGTGCCTACCGCTCGTATAGATGGGATCGCTTAGTAGAGAAGACAAAGAGAATTAGGACGACATATCGAAGTCGGAGCTGCCACGGTTCACAGACTAGCCTCAGAAGACAGCATCAACACTAGAAAAGGAGAGGAATGAACTGTCATCTTAGCTAGGCAGAGCAGAGGCACATAGGAACATGGACATTGCGAAAGAACGAGGTATGGGCATCAGGCAGATACTTTCACACAATTTGGTCTGAGCGTCTCCATTATTTGATGGCGATATTCCAGCTCACATTAACAAGTCGCTACTTGTGGGGGGAGATTGGACCTAAACTTGACCTCACCAAATGGTGCCAGGAGTCTATTCTTGACACTCATGTTGTGGTAGATTTCATGTCTAGGATTCGACAGCTGCCACTCACGCAATTCTCCAATATTGGTAGGGTTATCGAGGCCGTCATAACCACAGCTTCTCCCTTTTGCCAAAATGTGAAGTACGTCCATCTGGTACTCAACTCCTACTTTGAGATGTCTCTTAAGAAAGGGGAGCGCATGCGTCGTGTTGACACAACATCAGACATCGAAATTTTCAGCATGAACAGATACACGCCAATTCCTCATTCCTCATGAACTTGAAAAGTTCTGGGCATCGCTGGAAAACAGGCAAAATCTGCAGATTCTGAATAGAAATACCAGTACAGTACAGACCCAGTACAGTATCTAGTTACTAGCAATCCAGCCTATGGCAATGTTACAGCCATTGCCAGCTCTCTTGTTTCTGAAGTCGAAGCACCTCCTTCATTGTCGACTGGCAGAGAAGAGATCCCAGACCTGTTGAACTGGATCGAGGAGGCGGGTGCCAGGCTGGTGTTGCACATAGACTGGACAGCCTGGGCTGTTTGTGTGCAACGGTGCAAGAGATTTGTCGTAGTCTCAAACGACACGTACACTTTCGCATTATTGCTACACACCATACTTCATTGACCTGGGGTTGCAGGAGATGTGGCAGCAGCATGGCACTGGTGAACATCGGCGAATGCTTCCTCTTCATCAAGCGGTTTCTGAACGTGGAGCATCCCTGACCAAAGCAGTCATCAAGTCACATGTGTTGACAGGAGACGACTGCATGAGTAAGGTGGGATCCAAACACGCAGCTTTAGTTTGCGACCCAGTACAGTATCTAACAAACTTTGAAGAGACAGACACGCTGCTAGAACAAGATGCAGCATTAGCACAGAAGTACTTAGCACGTGTCTGGGCTGGAGCATGGTCAAATACAACCTGTAAGACGTTCGACCAGCTGAGACTAGAAAACTATATCACATCCACAGTCGGAATTGACGCTCTTCCTCCTACAAGCAGCGAGATCAGAGGCCACATCCAGCGAGGGGCTTTCCAGGTACACAGAACATGCCAACTACTTGCAACACATAATGAACGCGAGGCAAAACTAGAGCCATTAAATCGCAGATGGGAGGAAAACTTCGGTGCACTGCTTCCAAGCAAATGTCAGTAAAACGTCAAGTTATAATCCGCATCATTGATGCGACACAATGACCTTGACAATGACCTTATGACCTTCAGTTGACCCCGGATGACAAAAACAGAATCATAGCCTAAGTGAATTCGACATAACTGAATCGGTAACATTTGAGGTATTACACGTGCATATATGATGTAAGTAATATAAAAATTAAAGAATGACCTTGACGTTGACCTTGTAACCTTCAGATGACCCCGGATGACGAAATCAATATCAGAAATGAATTCTGCATACCTGAATCAGTATTATTTGAGGTATTACAGTGCATATGCTGTGATAAATGAGAAAGATGCATTAAATGACCTTGAAAATGACCGTATGACCTTCAGATGACCCCGGATGACAAAATCAATATCAGAAATGAATTCTACATACCTGAATTAGTAACATTAGAGTTATTACACGTGCATATCGTGTAAGAAATAATAAAGACTAATTTTCCAATATGGACGGTGGCGGCCATATTGGATTTTGCAATTGCGCCATTCGTGACGTCATGGCGGACAAGCACCTCGGTGATTTTTCATGTCCAGGGACCCACTGACTGATTGGAAGTGAGAAATTCCCCCAACACCAAAGTGAATACGGGACCTCATGGCAGGCCATGGATCAGTTATGCTGGAGAAAACTGAGACAATCTGCAGTGATAACCAATAGCGATAAGAGAATTGATGGCCGTGTTGAAGTGGGTATGAGAACACATCGAAAATGCCATCAAGAACTTTAGAACCAGACTGAGAACAAGTGTGAGCACAGGTAGTAGACACATTAAGCACAAGTCGTGAAGCTCTATCACACTTTTACGATCAAAATAATTCGAGATGTAACTTAATAAAATCGTGTTTTGTTACTTTTGTTGCGTTATGTTTTTGAATCGTCAAAAAATTGGTGGTCTTATTAAAAGTGATATAGCAATTGTTCGGGTAGAAATATTTTGTTGGAATTTAGCCAGATAAAAATTATGAACTTCTTTTTAGCCTGAAAATGTGGTTTAAAAATTCGTCCCTCTCTCCAAAATATTGGGAAAACCTAAGGGATGCTTTCCCAACCTTATATTAGCATTCTAAGGTGGGATGCAGCACACGCTGAAAAACATGCAGCTCCATTTCGACATTTTGATCCCAAGTTTCAATTCAACAATGCCATCAACTATGATGTTCAAAACTCAAAAAGCGAGTTACACTGCAAGAGCAAATTTAGGCGAATAGCTTCCAACAAGAGTGATAATTTAAAATAAGCTTATGCAATTTGAAGATCGAAGTCGGGTCACCAGAAAAGGCAGGGACGGATGACCATAGGAGCTGTTATGTATGCCTCTCCTGCATGGTGGGGCCTTGCTAGTGGATTGGATAAATCCCGTCTTGAGGGCCTCATGAACAAACTTAGACGAGTCGGCTACTTACATCCTGATACACTTACAGCAGAAACTTTAGCGCAAGAGGCTGATAAAGTGCTTTTCAAAGGTGTTCAGGGAAATTAACTTCATGTCCTCCGTAACCTCTTTCCACTACAACGTGATCCATTATATAACTTTAGAGAAAGGGCTCACAATTTTATCATCTCCAATAAAGACTCGTTAAACTTTATCCCAAGAATGTTATTCAAAAGCATGTACTAACTATTTGGACCATAGGCTTTAAGCAGCCATACTGTTAATTTTGCTAATGTAAACCTACAGCGTTCTGTCTGTTGTTTATTGAATTAAACGAATATACATGTAATCCTGGTTTCCATCAGGTCGAGAAAGACTGAAAGACGGCAAATGAAATAGATAGTGAGGATTGATCAGAACGTATGGAAAAATTGGAGTGGAAGGCCATAATTATGTGTAATAGGTTGACAATATGATATCAGAAAATGGCAGCGGCAGCGTTAGGTGGAAACAAAATATTTTGGTAACTGGAATGCCAGGAGTCTTTACAACGTTACGCACATCGACGTATATTGAGTGGACATAGCATGCGCCAATATCGTCGATGAATAAAACTGAAGCCAACGCTCAATATGCTAATGAGGGCTGTCTGACGCCACGTTCAATTCAATTCAACAATGCCATCAACTATAATGCAGAAAGTTCAGTATCTATCATGGACGTAATACGTCTGATAGAACTTCTAGTGATATTAAACTTAAACTTTAAATATATAAGGCACTGCTCAAAAGGAAACGGGCGGGACTCCAGATTATTCGGATCGCTGCGTCGGGTCAGAACTCAGAAGGGTTGTCCAGAGACAATGTACTGTCATTTTAAGGCTTATTTGTTTGTTTAACCTTCACGTGCTACGTTCTATGCCTAAGTTCTCTGATGTTCTGTGCTTAGGGCCTATGTCCTATTTGTTAGCTACCTCTGTTCTCTGTAACGTTCCCTACGTTTCATTGTGTTGCCTATAAACTGTTTTATTGTTCCTTGTTCCCTGTGTTCCTTGTTCCCTATGAAATCTGTTCCATTGTGTTCCTGTCCCTTGTTCTTATCTTCTCAGTTCTCTGTTTCTTGTTCCATTTGCTTATTTTTTCCATTGTTCCCTGTGGTGTTCTGTCTTCTTTGTTCCCTGTGTCTTCTGGTCCTTTGTGTTCCTGCTCCTTGTTCCTATTTTCTTTGTTCTCTGCTTTCCTGCTCCCTGCATGTGCTTCTTATCCGTTGTCCCTATGTTCCCTGTGATGTTCCGCATTCCGCTTTCCATATGTTCCATGTTACTTAAGTTCTCTGCGCTCCCTTGTGTTTCTTGTTCCTTGACCTCTGTTTCTTGCTCCTTGTGTTTTTGTTCCTTATTCTCTCAGTTCCCTTGTGTTCCTTCGTCCATGTTCCCTTGTTCCATGTGTTTCTTGATCTTTTTTCCTATTTTAAAATGTTTCCCTGTGTACCCTTGTGTTCGTGTCGCTGGTCCCCTAATGCTCCCTGTAATGTTCTATGTTCCCTGATATTCTCTGATTTTTCGTTCCATATGTTCCATGGTCCATGATCCATGTTCCATATTTTCTCTGTTCTGTGTCCAATATGTTCTATATGTTCCATGATATTTCTATGATGTTCCTCACTTTGCTATGTTCCATGTTCCTGTTCCTTATATTCCATGTTCTCTGTTCTGTGTTCCCCATGTTTCATATTCTCTGTTCTGTGTTCCATTTGTTCCATGGTCCATGTTCCGTGATATTCCCTGTGATGTTCTCTTGTTCCCTGTTCTATGTTATATATATATATATGCTCCCTGTTCTATGTCCAATATGTTCTATTATTGTCAACCTCCAATTGACCTTCAAAGTTTTCTTCCTTTTTCTTCAGTGTTCAGTAGCGCAGCCTAGGCCTAACCTAGTCACTGTATTTCGGTATCTAAAGCTAGTGTATAAGTTTCTAAAGTTCTCAACTTGTTCAATTACAACAAAGCTCTGTTTCTTGTATTTTCTTCTTCGTTCATAACAACGCAAATAACACAACAAAGGATCAACTACGACAAACGCTTGAATTCAACGACAGCAACGCAACTATTATTATCTAACTCCACTGTTCTCTAAAACGTCTTCTACTCTCTCTTACCAACTCCTTCTTCTACCACTTAACTCACTGTCTAGACGTACACTCTTCCCCTTGCCGCTCTGTCCTTCTATCTGTCCGTCTGTCTGTCTGCCTATCCCTCTCTCTCTCGCGCTCTCCGGCGACGGTCGGCCGAGCCGCGCCAACTTTCCCGCCAGTCTGTCACCTGCAGGCCTAACTGTCTAGACGCTGACCTTGAGCTGGTCTAGTCGTACGCCTAAACATTAACTGACTATATAGACTATACAACATTAGCTCACATTACCTCCCTCCTTTCTTTTAAAGAGAGCTAATTATCTATAAAAATTAGCGAACGTACTTTAACTAAACAATGCAAATAGTCCATAACATAATACATCATAAAATATCTTACACTACAATCTAGACAGACAATCAGCTACTACATTCAATTTACCTTTCTTATAGTTCAACAGAATGTCAAAATTTTGCAATGATAAAGACCATCTGACTAATTTAGCAGATTTCGACATTGATTCAGTCAAATAAACTAAAGGATTATGGTCTGTAAAAACATTGATTTTAGAACCAATAAGAATTTCTTTCAACTTGTTTAAAGCCCATATGATTGCATAGGCTTCCTTCTCAATCGTCGCCCACCTCCTCTGAGTATCTGTCAGCTTCTGACTGATAAATGAAACGGGACGTTCAATCCCTTCCTCGTCCACCTGAGACAGTACAGCTCCCACAGCAAAATCACTGCTATCACAGTACAAATTAAATGGTTTCCCAACCTCAAACATATATAGAATCACATTTGATAAGACAATCTGTTTAAGGGAATCAAAAGATTTCTGATGTGCATCAGTCCAAACAATGTTATCAGGTACTTTTTTGCTGGTCAAGTCTGTCAATGGTTTAGCAATTTCAGCAAAATTACAAATAAACTGTCTGTAAAATCCAAAAAATCCTAAGACTTGCTTCACTTCCTTCCTGGTTTCAGGTTTCTTCAAATTAATTAAACTGTCAATCCTGTCTGGATTCATCATCTTCTTCCCTGATCCTATGAGGTGACCGATGAACTTCACCTCACTCTTACCAAACACACATTTCTTCAAGTTCAATGTTACATTATGCAGTCTTATTTGTTTCAAAAATAATTCCAAATGTCTTAAATGACTGTCCCAATCATTCGAATGCACTGCAATGTCATCAACATAAGGTTCAGTAAAATCATGAATCGGTTGCAAGATCATATTTATCGCTTTTACAAAAGTCCGTCCAGAGTTAATCATTCCAAAAGGAACACGCGTAAATTCATACAGTCCATTATGTGTAACAAACGCCGTCTTCCATTGGTCACTCTTTTTCACAGGACAAGTCCAATATGCACTGCGACAGTCCATAACAGAAATGAACTTGGATTTTCCAACTTTGCTCAAGACATCGTTGACGATTGGCATAGGATATCGGCAATTTTCAGTAAAAGAGTTAATGTACCTGTAGTCACAAGCCAATCTCAAGGATCCATTCTTCTTTTTGACAATGACAAGTGGACTTGCCATTCTGCTTGACGATGGTTGAATGATGTTTTCTTTCAGCATCTCTTGTATTTGTTTTTCCACTTCTGCTCGGTATATTAATGGTATTCGATATGCCACGAATTCTTTTTCTCGAAAGTCTGGTCTCAGTACCACTTCGTGTTCTACTAATGTACATAATCCAGGTTGGTCTGAAAATCTATCTGCATATCGATTCAGTACATCAAGTAATTGTTTCTGCTGTTCGCTGGTCAGATGTCCAATTTGTTCGTAATCCAATTGAAGTGACTTCTGTTTTGTCTCTGAATAGTCTTCCTTCAGCGGTATTTCTACCACTGATCCAAATTCGTCATCCTCTTCCACGATCAGACCACAAGACAATGTTCTCGTAATGAACTTCCTCATCTTGTTAGCATGAATAATCCGTCGACCGTTTTCGTTCATGTCCACCAGATACGAATATTTGGATCTTCTTTGCAGGACCGTGCATGGACCATGCCATCGGGAGATCAATTTATTGGTTGACGTTGGATACAGCACGATGACGTTCTCTCCTGGCTCAAATTCTTTATCTTTTGCTCTTTTGTTGTATTGACTGGCGTACTGTTTTTGCTTTTCTTCAGCACAGCTCTCGGCGAATGTCAAGGCCTTTTCCATGTCTGCTCTTAAATTCTTCAGGTACTTTGCCGGTTGTACTCCAATGTTCGGTGGTAGATTTATTTCTTTGGTCCAGCTTTCTTTAAGGATGGTGAGTGGCCCTCTCGGCAACTTTCCATAGACCAGCAAATACGGTGCCACTCCTGTAGTTGCATTAGGCACTTCTCTCAATGCCCAGACTGTAAATGGAATAATTTTATGCCACTGTCTCGGATTTTCCACAACGACATGATGAATCATTTTCTTGAACGTTTGATTCCATCTCTCCACCAATCCTGCCGCTTCTGGATGTCCTGGCGAATCGAATCGAGGACAACATCCCATCAGTTTCAGAAATTCTCTTGTTAGACTGGCTGTGAAATTCGTCCCTCTATCGCTCGTTATCACTGACGGAACTCCCACATCCATGAACAGCTTCATCAAAGCTTCGCATACAGCCTTAGCGGTCAATGACTTCATCAAGAATATTGTCGGCCATCTTGTACATGAGTCCACGATGCACAAACAATACTTATGCCCTGCTGCTGAAGTCGGTTCGATTGGTCCTACGACGTCCATGGTCATTCTTCTGAACGGTACATCCTCTCTTGGTATTGGTGTAATCGGCACTCGATCCATCACCAAACTTCGTGCTTTCAACTGACACTTCTCACAGGACTTGCAGAACTTCACCACATCTCTACGCATTCTTGGCCACACAAAGGACAACTTGATACGTTCCCTTGTCTTCTCTTCTCCCAAGTGTCCGCCAAATACTGACTCATGTGCCAATTCCATCACCTGAATTCTTCTTTCCTTCGGCAACACCAACTGATACACCAACTGGTCCAACATTTGATGCTTCTTATACATCAACCCATTCACCACACTAAACTCTGATCCTTTGTCTTCAGCTATCTTCCACCACGACCTCAGTGACTCGTCATTTCTCTGCTGCTCTTCAAATGTCTTTGCGTCTGCCAATTGCCTTTCATCACTCGTATTCTCGGCAAACAAATCCCTCATACTCGTGTCTATTTCACCATCACTTTCAGAATCATCATCATTATCACGTTCACATGCAACCATCTCTTCTTCAATTTCATTGTTTCCGGATGTTATTCCTTCTTCTTCTTCTTGAACGCTTTGTTCATCATCGCTTTCTGTGTCCTCATCTAGCAAACTTTCATTTGACTTTTCCTCTTCTCCTTCTTCCACTTCTCTTCTCCGACTCTGTGCTCTTGTAGTCACGTTCACTTGCAATTCTCCTTGTAATACATTCACTGGTGGAACCTCTTTCAGTTCTGCGATTATCTCTGGATGCAGCAAGAACTTTTCTTTGTTATCTTTGCACAAGACTGCCGGAATGCTGGCACACACCAAGGTTAAATATGGCGCGATATTTACTCCCTTGTCTTTCAAATCTCCTCCTTCGTTATGACAACTCATCCGCACTTCGATTTTCACCAACTTAGCTGGAATGGGTTCTCCAGCCACACATTGCAAATGTACTCTGCCAATTTCTTCCACTGTCGCTCCTTTCAACAATTCCTCATTGATTACTGGAATCTCAGTACCAGAGTCGATCAGCGCTCTGACTTGCACGGGATGACAACTGTCATCATTTCCACGTATCTCTACATTGACATGCTGTAGTAAAGACTTCTTCGTACGTTGACATTCATCTTTGCTTTCTGTTTCTCGACCAGTATCTTTAATTGGAGCAGAATTTACTATTTCTCTCTGTATAGCAAATTGAGGCGTGCACTTCATCACTGACTTCACTTCCGTTTCGCGGTTGTCTTGTTCTTCAGACTGATTCGGTGCATTCATTACTTGTATCTGATTTACTCTGAGATTTTCTGCACTTCGAGTAAATCTATTTCTCAGATTTGTCATTCTGGGTGGTGCTTTGCAATCCTTTATCAGATGTCGGTCTGACTGACAATTATGGCAACGTTTTTTAACAATCCCTCTCTGTTCAGTGCTCTCCCGCCTGTAATTGTACGCTGTATTGTTTTCTCTTTGGCGTCCCATCACTGGAATTCGACTGTACATTTGTCTGTCACCCGTTGCTTCTCTTCTATCTTGACCAAACTGTCTTCCAGGAGCACCATCATTCCTTGCTTCGTTATTTCTGGCTTGATTTCCTGTTTCTTTGTTATTACTATTCCACCTGGGTTGCTTCGAACTATTTCCCCATGCTTCATATTTCGGTTTGTCTTGAAACATTAGACCAATTCGATTGTTCACGTGTACGTCTGCGAGTTCTGCAACATTACTAGCTTCAAAGCATTCAGTACCCTCTTTTGCTAGTACGAACTGTAGTGGACCCGGTGGTAGACATTCTTTCAATTTATCCGCCACCAACAGATCAAATAACTTCTCGTAGCTTTTGCCCACTCGCCTACTTCTGACATAATAGTTCAACAGATTCTTCAATCTTGCTGTAAACATCGTGTATGTTTCTTCTGCCGTTTTCCTCGCATCTCCAAATCGTGATCGATATTCTCTCGCTGTCAATTTGAATTCTTTCAGTAAATGTTCTTTCACTATGTCGTAATCGTCTAGATCAGCGAAAGACAATCGGTTCAACACCGTTCTTGCTCTAGGCGTCATTAGTGGCAACAGCAATTTGACCCAAAACTGCTTTTCCACCGTAAAACTGTTGAATGCATTCTCAACTGTCTCAAAATATAATGGCACCTCCATCATATCATATGGCATCTTAGGTAATACGTGTTTCATTGCATCACCTATCCTTTTAATCTTGGACACCATTGTCTCACTTTCTCTGATCCTGTTTCGTTCTGACTCTTCACGGCTTCTTCTTTCGTCTTCATTTCGTTCCCTCAGTCTATTTTGATCTTCTACCCTACGCAGTTCTTCTTGTTCTATCTTTTGCTGCAACAATTCTAACTGTTTTCTGCGTTCCTCCTTTTCTATAGCCATTTCTCGGAGCTGAGCTTCCTTAAGAGCGAGTTTCTTTTGTTCTAATTCTAATTGTTCTTCCCTTTCTCTTTCCGCTTTTTCCAAATTTTCTTTCTCCATTTTCAATTCTTCCTGTCGAATCTCTTCGGCTCTTTGTAATTCTGCCAAACGCATGGCTTCTTTGTCTTCCTCACGAATCTTTTGCTCTTCCATCTGTTGTTTTCGTATTTCTTCATCACTTTTCCTTGCTCTCTCGTATTCTATCATCAATTCCATTCTTCTTCGTTCAGCTTCGTCACGATCTCTTTTCAGTTGTTCTAGCTGAAGCTGGAACTGCTGCTTCTGCATCTGTATCTCTTCTTGTCTCATCCTTTCTGCTTGTTCTGCTCTTGCTTTTTCCTCTAGTCGAAGCTTTTCTGTTCGTTCAATCTCTTCTTGTCTCCGTTCTTTCTCTTCTTGTCTCCGTTCTTTCTCTTCTTGTCTCCGTTTCTCCTCTTTCTCTTTCTCTTCTTGTTTTTGTTCTTTCTCCTCTCGTCTCCGTTGCTCCTCTTTCTCTTTCTCTTCTTGTCTACGTTGCTCTTCTTTCTCTTTCTCCTCTTTTCTCCGTTGTTCCTCTTTCACTTTCTCTTCTTGTCTGCGTTGCTCCTCTTTCGCTTTCTCCTCTTGTCTACGTTGTTCTTCTTTCTCCTTCTCCTGTTGTCTCCTTTGTTCCTCTTTCTCTTTCTCTTCTTGTTTCCGTTCTTTCTCTTCCTGTCTGCGTTGCTCCTCCCTCATCATCATAAATTGCATCAACGCCTCCATAGACATCGGTGCCGGTGGTTTTTCAATTGGTTTCTCCTCAGCGCCACCCACAGCACCTTTCTCTTCAGCTTCCTTTTTAAGCCAAACCTCTGCTAATGCTCTCATCAAATTTTCTCTAGACATCTCTTCGACTTCTTCTACGTCTAGACCCTCTTCAATTAATAACTTTATTAATCGATCAGAAGACATCTTCTTTATACTGGCTTGCTTTTGTTCTGTAAGTTTCTCCATCTTACTTCTTTACTTCAGTGATTACCGTGAAGAATCGAGGGAGTGGCTATGAATATCTGTGATTGGCTGACTTTAATTCTTATGGCTCCTTGGGTAAACAAGCAAGTTTTGTATACCTCTCTCTGGCGTTGCGTTGTCGTAATGTTATTCGTATGCCCGTTGTATCTTCTCACCAGACTCCGAAATGCGTCTCCAATCGTAAATATTCCTTCGACTGAAAATATTCCTCCAATTGAAAATATTCCTCCGATTGAAAATATTCCGCCAATTGAAAATATTCCTCCAATTGAAAATATTCCTCCAATTGAAAATATTCCTCCAATTGAAAATATTCCTCCAATTGAAAATATTCCTCCAATTGAAAATATTCCTCCAATTGAAAATATTCCTCCAATTGAAAATATTCCTCCAAATGAGTTCGCTATCCCAACGTCCTTTGCTTGAGTTCAGTATCCCACCGCTGTCACCAAAATGTCAACCTCCAATTGACCTTCAAAGTTTTCTTCCTTTTTCTTCAGTGTTCAGTAGCGCAGCCTAGGCCTAACCTAGTCACTGTATTTCGGTATCTAAAGCTAGTGTATAAGTTTCTAAAGTTCTCAACTTGTTCAATTACAACAAAGCTCTGTTTCTTGTATTTTCTTCTTCGTTCATAACAACGCAAATAACACAACAAAGGATCAACTACGACAAACGCTTGAATTCAACGACAGCAACGCAACTATTATTATCTAACTCCACTGTTCTCTAAAACGTCTTCTACTCTCTCTTACCAACTCCTTCTTCTACCACTTAACTCACTGTCTAGACGTACACTCTTCCCCTTGCCGCTCTGTCCTTCTATCTGTCCGTCTGTCTGTCTGCCTATCCCTCTCTCTCTCGCGCTCTCCGGCGACGGTCGGCCGAGCCGCGCCAACTTTCCCGCCAGTCTGTCACCTGCAGGCCTAACTGTCTAGACGCTGACCTTGAGCTGGTCTAGTCGTACGCCTAAACATTAACTGACTATATAGACTATACAACATTAGCTCACAATTATGTTCCATGATATTTCTTTAGTGTTCCTTATTTCCCTATGTTCCATGATCCTGTACCTTATGGTCCATGTTCTGTTTTCCCTATGTTTCATATTCTCTGTTCTGCGTTGCCTTTGCTCTATGACCCATGTTCCGTGATATTCCCTATGATATTCTTTGCTCCATGTTCCTGTTCGTTGTATTCTCTGGTCTGTGTTCCATTTGTTCCATGGTCCATGCTCCGTGATATTCTCTGTGAGTTTTTCTTGTTCCCTGTTCCATGTTCTATAAGCTCTCTGTTATGTGTCTTCTGTGTCCAACATGTTCTATTATGTTCCACGATACCCCTATGATGTTCCCCATTTCTCTATGTTTCATTTCCTGTTCCTCATGCTCCATGTTCTGTGTTCCTTTGTTTCGTGTTCTCTGTTCTGCGCTACATTTGTTCTACGATCCATGTTTCATGATATTCCCTATGATGTTCTTTGTTCCATGTTCCTGTTCCATGTTCCTTGTGTTCTCTGTTATGTGTTCCATTTGTTCTATGATCCATGTTCTGTGATATTCCCTATGATGTTCTTTTGTTCTATGTTCCTGTTCTATGTTCCTGTTCCTTGTGTTCTCTGTTCGGTGATCAATAAGAAATATTATCTTCCGTGATATTCTCTATGTTCCTCATGTTTCATCTAAGCGCTGTGCGGCAAATCAATTTCGTTGGAAGCAGGCTACGTCCCCTTTCTGCAGCTGTGGAGAAATTCAAACTATGTCCAACATCGTTAAAGACTGTACAACAACTTGTTTCAAGGGCGGATTAGCCGCACTCCATGTTGCTGATGAGGCTGCTGTATGCTGGCTTAGCGCGAACTGCATACGCTAAATAAATAATCTAAGCACATTATGTCTGCTTCGCATGGTGAAAATTGTGAGATATAGGCAACACGTTCAGTCGTTCACCGCCTACACGCCATGTGACACATGCCATCTGGTCCGACCAGTTCTGCAGCGGCACGCTTTTCAACCGGCTCGTCAACTCCGATGCGCTACACTCAATGTCCGATCTCTTGCGAACAAGGTGGACGTGATCAGTCAGTGCTGGTTGGATGCCAGACTGGACGTCCTCGGTCTCACTGAGACCTGGCATGAGGACGCTGAAGATGTCGCGCTCCGGCGCATCAGATCCACCGGACTTCAGCTGCTTGAACGGGCACGTCCTGTTCGGCCGGGAGCAAGGACCAACGACGTATCATACCAGAATCACGGCGGAGTGGCCGTGATCGCATCATCCGCCGTCAGACTGCAGAAGGTCACGGCCCCTTTCGAGCCAGTCACCTTTGAACATCTGATCACCAAGGTGACCGTTTCCGGAGGTTCGTTCGTTTTCGTGGTGATCTATCGCCCTGGTTCAGCCACAGCTACCACCGCTTTCCTCGACGAGTTCCGCCGGCTGCTGGAAACCCTGTCATCATTTGCCATGCCGTACGTCATCACCGGCGATCTCAACGTGCACTTCCATCATCCTGATGATCCGATGACGCTACGCACGACCGAGCTGTTGGAGATGTTTGATGCAGTGCAGTGTGTGACAAGCGTGACACACAATCGAGGGGGCATCCTGGACGTCGTCATCACTCGCACTGATGTGAGGCCGTCGGCGGTTGATGTCATCGATGTTCCAGGGAGTGCATCTGACCACCGACTGGTTACATGGCCGTTCCACGTCTCTCCGACTACCACGCCCGTCTACAAAACCCAATCTCGCAGATCGTGGCGGAATTTCGACATGGACCAATTCAGGTCTGACCTCGCTGCCTCCTGTCTCTGCGATGACACTTCGGGTTCCCTTCCGCAAGATGACGCTTCCACGATGGCTCAACGGTTCGACCAGGTCATCGTGGCCCTGCTTGACGCTCACGCGCCAATGGTCGAATCCACATGTCGGGTGAGATCATCATCTGACAAGTGGTTTGACTCGGAGTGTCGCTCGGCGAAGCGTCAGGCCAGACGGCTAGAGCGCCGGTTCAAAAGGACTCATACCGGAGAGGCGTGTGGACAATGGAAAGAAGCATTGGGGTCAATGCATCGTCTCGTTCGGTCGCGAAGGGGTCGTTACTGGAAATCGAGAATTGACGCTCGACGTGATCCGGCTTCACTCTGGCGCACAATAAATGATGGACTGGGCAGAGGAGGGGATGGCGCTTCGAGTTCGGCTTCGGGACTCTCCGCTGAGGCCTTTGCCGATTTCTTTGATGGGAGGGTCTCTGAAGTAAGATCAGCCACTGATGGAGCGCCGCCACCCGTGTTCCGTGACATCTTGACAGCTGACCGGTTCTCCTCCTTCACGCCTGTTACGTCTGTCGTTGTGTGCCAGATGGTCAAAGATGCCGTGGACAAGTATTCCATGAAAGACCCTATGCCAACGTGGCTGCTCAAGTCCTGCGTCGACCTTCTCGCTCCATACATCGCTTCAGCCTTCAACTTGTCGCTGTCCTCCGGTGCCTTCCCGACGAGCTACAAGGACGCGTACGTCACTCCACGCCTCAAGAAGCCGACGCTTCCCCGCTGCGATCTCTCGAGCTACCGACCGATCTCAAACCTGTCGTTCTTGTCAAAACTTCTCGAACGCGTAGCCAGCATCCAGCTGACGGAGTACCTGTCGTCGACCGGTCTTCTACCAGCCAATCAGTCGGCCTATCGGAGTTGTCATTCAACAGAGACCGCACTGCTGAAGGTAGTCAATGACATCATCGAGGCGATCGACGCAGGTAACCACGCTTTGCTCGGTCTGCTGGACCTCTCAGCCGCGTTCGACACCGTCGACCATGACATCTTGGTCGAGCGCTTATCAAGAACATTCGGGATCCGATCGGTCGCGCTCGACTGGCTCCGCTCTTACCTCAGTGGTCGCAAGCAGTCAGTGCTCTTCGACGGGGTTTTTTCATCTGTCCGCTCCCTCGTCTGTGGAGTCCCTCAGGGCTCCGTGCTCGGCCCGCTGCTTTTCCTACTCTACACCGCCGACGTGGGAGAGCTTGCTACGAGTCTCGGCCTGTCATCACACTTCTACGCCGATGACACGCAGCTCTACACGTCAGGACTTCCATCAACGGTTGTACAGCAGCGGCAGCGAATGGAGCTTGGTATTGAGCGGATCGCAGAATGGATGAGATCGAACAGACTGCGGCTCAACCCTGAGAAGACAGACTTTCTGTGGTGCGCAACCAGCAGACGGTGCCCTCATCTTGACACCGGTGCGCTCAGCGTCTGCGGGGCTTCAATCACGCCTTCCACCTCGGTGCGTGATCTGGGCGTTATGCTGGAGTCTGACTTATCCATGAGGCGCCATGTGGCTAGGACGGTCAGCAACTGTTTTCGCCAGCTCCGTCTCATCAGGAGCTGTATCAAGTCCTTGCCTTTCGAGGCCGCTAGAGCAGCTGTCGCTGCTTTCGTCATCTCTCAAGTGGACCGCTGTAACAGTCTGTTGGCCGGAGCGCCTGCGTGTCTCTTGGACGGACTTCAGTCGGTGCTAAATGCCGCGGCGAAGCTCATATGTAATAGGAGAAAATACGATCATGTTACACCACTCCTACGCGACGTCTTACATTGGCTGCCTGTCCCGTTCCGAATTGAGTTCAAGCTCAGTTTGCTGGTCTACAAATCGCTTCATGGGACAGCGCCTGAATACATCCGCGAGTACTGTTCCGAGACCCATTCCTCCGCTTCCGGGTTGCGACTCAGGTCGCTTGGGAAGACCGACCTTCGTGTACGGAGAATGAGGACACGTTTCGGCGACCGCGCATTCTCGGTTGCTGGTCCCAGATGCTGGAACAGTCTTCCACCGGACATTAGACTGGCCGCCTCAGTGGACTCTTTTAAAACAAAGCTTAAAACTTATCTGTTTGCTAAGGCGTATCCCGCAGTCGGCCGTTTGTGAGGCGCCCTTGTAGCGGTATGGCCGCGTTACGGCGCCATATAAATTGTCATTATTATTATTATTATTATTATGTTAAGTGACTGAATCCGGTACGAGATTACTCGTATTGGGCGGTGAACGTGATAATTATTAATCTCATAATGAGCGCTACACTCCTACCTAACAGCCACACAACGCGCAAGACTTCATTTTCAACCGGCTCATGTCCACTCAATA